>CM064538.1:7063921-7415002 GCA_032716605.1 Paralithodes platypus | reverse complement strand
CGGGTTTATGCGAGATATTGGTCTAGGCGGAATTTAAATGAATCAACGGTGCTGCAGTCTATAACGTCTCGGGGAAGCCCCATTCCACAAGTTGACCACTCGATTGTGAATAAGAAATTCTTAGATTCGTGGCTAGTTAAAAGATTTCCCAATAATTTTGCAACCGTTTTCCCCGCGTGTAATTAGATTGGGTTCGATACGAAGTCCTTACTACAGTTCATATTGTCGATGCCTTTGATGAGTTTGAACACTTGAATTAAGTCGCCTCCTTTAATCTGCGCTGGGTTAAAGGAAATAGATTTTAATTCTCTAAGACGCTCTTCGTATGGTTTGTTTCTTTGGCTTAGGTATCATTTTGGTAACTCTACGTTGAACTCCGTTCTAGCTTGTTTATAATCCGTTTTCTGGTAATAAGGGGCACCAGGATTGAAACGCAGTCATTCCCCGAAGAGGGCGGACTAAGGAATTGTAAAGGGTTTAGGATAACTTCTTTGGAATTTACTGCCTCAAATGACCTGCCTATAAAGGCCAATTATTTTGTTCTGCCTTCTTAACAACTTCTGAAACATTGGTTGACAATTCGGTTTTAGGTTTACTCGATATTGTTACTCCCAGATCATGTTTCTCTGTTTACATTCTTAAGCTTAGTATGCCATTCATCGAATAGTTGTGCTTTCTCATTTAGGTATCCGACATGTAGTACTTTACATTTATCCGCATTTGAAACTCATTTGACCAAATTTGGGCCCAACATGACAATTTATCTAGATTGTGTTTGCATATCGTCAACTTTGTCTGTTGAGAGTACGCTAAGTCTGCAACCCTTTTTGTATCGTCAGCAAATTTTGAGATTGTGCAGGTGAGACCCTCATATATTGTCGTTGAATGTAAATTAGAAAGAGAATTGGTCCTAGTACACCGAATCCCTGGGGTACCCACGACTTAAACTTACATTGGGTCCCTTTAGATGCCTTGACCGTTTATGACTACCCTTTGCCTTTCTGTTGCTGAGCCAATTTTCTATCCATTTCAACCACACCGTCTTGTATCCATGCGCTTTTTTTTGTAGTTTTAGCAGTAAACGTTTGTGGGGAACTTTGTCAAAAGGCCTTCTTGAAAATCAAGGTATATAATATCTACAGCTTTACTCTCATCGTACGAGGTTGAGGATATCGTGGAAGAAGTCTAAGAGGTTTGTTAAACAGCGAACGTTTTTTTACGAAAGCCGTGTTGAGTTATCTTTACGTATGTTATTTTTCCTCCAAGTGATTGTACGAGTCTGTCTCGTCATGACCGTTTCTTCTAGCATTTTACATACAACTGAGGTTAAGCTAATTGGACGATAGTTACTGGGTAGGGATTTGCTGCCTTTTTTGAATATCGGTGTTACGTTGGCTGGCTTCCACTGATTCAGGCATAGTTTCCAGACTGCAAGGATTTATTGAAATAGTAATGTCCAGTGGTTTGGAGAGCTCATTCTTAGCTTCCTTAGAAACCTCTAGGCGAGATTGTATCAGGTCCTGGCGTTTTATTACCTTGAGTTTATCTAAACAATTCAATACTTCCTCTACTCTGTAACGGTGATTATTGCTTAGAACATCTGAATTATCAATCTGAATCGGCGAATAAGGATGTAGGGAGATCACTTGAGGTCTTCTGTTGTAAAAATAAACTGATGCAACGAAGGTATTGAGGGCATTACTCATTTGTACTTTCGTCTTTGGTGTATTCCCTCCATTTTCATCGCACTAGGACTAATCCGGTCCCAACAGTTGGAAAAGTAACTACTTTTTTCTTTCTGATACTAACTATAGAATTCTTTCGGGTTTGTTTTATCTTTGATTCGCAATATGTAAACTCTAAGGTCTTTTTACTTTGCTTAATTAACTTTTTGGCCTCTTGCGTCGTAGCTCTACAAATTTCACACCGTTCACACCCTTTTCTTTTCGATCATTTTTGTGAGGATCTTAATCTATCATTAGCAAATTTTTTAGCAAGCAGGGCAGTTTGAAATATCTTTATTCCACCATTTGGGCTTATTATTATGGCCTGGACGCTGTATTTTCCGATGGTATGCAGTCTTGACACTGCTTTTCAGGTTAAGTGGTTTCGACATAACCTTCCAAAGATGTCATTTAGTGTCGTTAATTGTTAAATTAAAAAGCTCCAGTCAGTTTCTTTAAAATCATAAGCTCTAAGCTTATGAAAGTTTGCTTTCTTGTAATTAGGGACTTTTTCGCTGCTACTATTTGGTTCGTTACTAGTAAAGTTTTAAAGTGAAAGGTATCGTACGATGTGTCGCATGTTACTGAATTCATCACCAACATTCAAATTCTCTATCAGTTCTTCTTGTTTGTGTTGCAAAGTACAATGTCCCCCCAAGCAACGTTATTACCACGGGTCGGGCATTCGAACAAATTGATTAAAAGCGAACTCTCTTGCCAAGAGATGGGATGAGGAGAGAGAGAGAGAGAGAAGTAACCCGGAGAATAATAATGATATTACTATACTTAAAACGACTTCACCATGTGATTCATTGATGAGTAGTTGTTAGTGTTTGGTGATGGTGAGGATGTTGGTGTTTCGGTGTCACAAGCTCAACAGATTCTCCTAGATCTGTTACAGCCAAACACGATCAGTACGTGTAAAGCAGAATGGTACCTGAGATGTATTGTGACTCTTAATCACCGGTATCCCGCCACTGAGCCTTCCATCCCCTAAACACAACACATACATACACACGCACAGACATACACTGATACTACTCAACACACACAACACAAACACGCCACACAAGCAAAGCCAAACCCCGTATGGTATTATCCTTTTAGCTAACTAATATTTTGCTTATGCACAGATTTTCAACTTACGGGAGATTTTCAGATAATGGAATATTTTTCGTAATCTCCGCTTCTCTCCTCACGTTTTGAGCCCCATTATGTTTGGAGATTTTAAGACGTTTTGCGTCCCATTAATTTTAACAATTTTACGACATTTCGCTAAATTCCGGTCAATTTTAACACCTTTTCGTGCCATTCATGTGTCGATAGTTCACTGGCGAGGGCGATAGCGAGCCTGAAATTAGGAGGAATTGGCCTTCGGCTGGGAAATTTTTCTAACCGAAAAATGTAATACTACTATATACAGTAATATCGAACGGTGGGTTCTAGGGGGGGAATTTTGTTAAAAGATTGATTGAATGTCTACGGAAGCAAAACTCAAAATATCACCCTTTATATGATTGTCAATCGATCTATTGCCTCTATTGTAGAGTTCGCCACCTGTAAATGGCGGCCGATGAGCCGTGCCGCTCTTCGGTTAAATTTGTATCAAACGTTTATTCCCTTAGAGTTGCCAACCAAGGCTGACGAGTCCCATCCACCCGGATATTTATAGAGGTTCTCGCCCCTTAGAGGGGTTTGCCGAACCCATAGGCTGACAAGTCCCATCCACCTATATTTAATAGAATATAATAATCGTCTTAAGTGACTATTTATGTCTAGTATAATGTTTCAAAATACTCATTTGATTTACTCCGAACTGTGCTGGATATATAAACCAACCAAAATATATAACAGTATATATATATTTTACATGTACAGGATATTAAATTTTATATTTACATATGTCGTATCTGCTTTGTAAACAAACAAGATATAATATATAAATATATAAATCAAAATATATAAACCCCATGAATGTGCAACTAAATTATTGTCATACCAGTATATTTTGTATGATGATATTATATCCCTTATTATTTTATATACAGATATATCTTAGGTCATACTGGTGAGGTGATTATTGGTATGCGGGACTGATACACTTGCCTACAAAGATTGTGGTGAAGGCTTGGGAACAGGAAGTTCTACACTGACATGTCCGTATTCTACTGATTACCAAGAAAGCAAACTTCCGTAAACTTAGAACTATGTTTAAAGATACATGACTGGGAGCTTCTAAATAACATAACGAACAATATATTACATCTTGGGAATTATTCTCGAAACCACTTACCCCAAATCAGTGCAAGACTGCATACCATTCGAAAATATGGGGTACAGTCCCATAATGAAAAGCCCAAATGGTGGAATAAAGAGATTTTCAGACAGTTTTGGCTTGCCTAAAAAGATTGCTAATGATATGATTAAAAAAGTCCTCACAGAAATGACCGAAGAAACGCGGTGAGAATGTTTGTAGGAACTACGACCCGCAAAGCCAAACAGTTAATTAAGCAAAGTAACAAGATCCCTGGAGTTAACATGTTGCGAATCAAAGTAAACACAAACCCGAAATAATTATATAGTGTATATCAGAAAAGAAAAAGAGTAGTTACTTCAACTGTTGGACCGTCCGTTAGTCGATTAAAGAAAAATTTTTGGGAAGGGGGGGGGTGGAGAATACACCAAAGAAGCACTACATTATGAGTCAATGCCCTCAATACCTTCTTTGCCATCCAGTTTTTTACAACAGAAGACCTCAGTGATATTCCCTACACCATCGCCGATTCAGATTGATAATTCCAGATGTTCTAAGCAATAAGTCACCGTTACAGAGAGAGAAGTATTGAATTGTTTAGATTAAATTCAAGGTAATAAAACAACGCCCGGACCTGATTATCAATCTCGCCCCTAGAGTTCTAAAAGGAAGCTAAGGATTGAGCCTCTCACAAACCACCTGACGTTGCTATTCAATAAATCCTTGCAGTCTGTGAACTATGCCTGAGTCAGGTGGAGGAAGGTAGCTCTACACAGACAACATCGATTTTTAAACAAAGACATCAAATCTCCTACCCAGTTAACTATCGTCCAATTAGCTTTAACCGCAGTTGTATGTCAAAATCGCTAGAAAACGCTCATAATACGGACAGACTCGTAAATCACTTGGAGGAAAATAACTTACTTAAAGATTAACTCCAACATCGGCTTTCGTAAACAAACTTTCCTGTTTCACAAATCTCTTAGGACTTCTTCCACGATATCCTCAACCTTTACAGATGATAGTTAAAGCTGTAGAATAGTATAACCTTGATTTTCCAAAAGCCCTTTGAGTAAAGTTCACCACAAACATTTACTGAAGCCTTAAAACTAAAAGAAAGCGCATGGAATACAAGACGGTCTGTGTTAAAATGGATAGAAAAATGGTGGCCTCAGCGACCTAAAGCAAGTGTAGTTCATAAAACGGTAAGGTATCTAAAATGGACCAATGTAAGTAGCGGGGTACCCCAGGGATCGGTACTATGGACCCAATTATCTTTCTAATTTACCTCAACGACATAGATGAGAGTCTCACCTGTACAATCTCAAAGGTTTGCTGACGATAACAAAAATTGCATAATATAGGCGTCCAACAGGACACCTCTCAAAAGTAACAACACCCCCGTTGACACCCACCCGATATGGGGTCCCCAACACAATCTAGATAAGCTTTTCATGTTGGGCCCAAAATTGGCAAATGCTTTTCAATGCGGATAAATGTAAAGTACTACATATCGGATACCTAAATGAGACAAGCAAACTATTCGATGAAATGTCACTTCAGCTTAAGAATGTAGACAGAGAAACCGATTTTGGAGTAACAATATCGAGTACCACACTAAAAACCGAGTCAACAATTGTTCAGAAAAGTCGTTAAGAAGGGCAATACAAAATAATTTAGATTTTTTATATGGCAGGTCATTTGAGCATAAATCTCAAAGAAGTTTTCCTAACTCTTTATAATTCCTTAGTTTCGCCTCCTCTGGTATACTGCGTTCAATTCCTGGTGCCCGTATTACCAAAAATATAATATACAAGCTAGAATGAGTTCCAACGTAGAGTTATACCAAAATGGATACCTAGTCTAAAGAAACAAACCATACGAGGAGCGTCTACGAGAATTAAATCTATTTCCTTTAACCCAGCGCAGATTAAGAGACGACTTAATTCAAGTGGTTCAAAATCATCCAAAGGCATCTGACAATATGAACTGTAGTAAGTACTTCAAACTATCGACCAAATCTAATTACACGCGGGTGAAAACCGTTTGCAAAATTATTGGTAAATCTTTTTAACTCACACTGAATCTAAGAAGATTTCTTCTTCAATAATCGAGTTGTCAACTTGTGGAATGGGCTTCCCCGGGACGTTATAAACTGCAGCACCGTTTGATTCATTTAAACTTCGCCTAGACAAATATCTCACATCAAACCCGCGACTGACTGCGTTGGTGTAAATGAATAAGTTTATTTTATCCCCCCCCCTCAGTTACTCAACCCACCTGTCCCCTGCTAACTTCATACTTCTGCCACGGACATTAGTTCCAGGGCAGTAGTGGCCCTTTCCAATGTGCCCTTACCCACTCTAAAAATCACCACCTGTTTGTACATTTGATCCTCAGTGTTTTGTAGGACAAGCAGCCTAGAAAGGTCACTAGATATGTTTGTTGCTTTGATTTCCTTTGTACTCCTTTGGTATTGTACTGCTGAATCATTGTATTCCTCACTCACGACCACCTAATAAAATGCATGTTCTGTCATTAATTCACACTCCATCTGAAACGGCCACGGAAATTAGAGAAGTTCTGGCCATATCGGCCACTGGTCTTACCGGTTGACAGAATAAGGGCGTGGTTATTCCACAATACTGGAGAACACTCAGGGACTCTACACACACACCTCTCACTACAATGCATCACTAGAAGTGTCCCCGTATTGCACTCCTAGGGCACTTCCCTCTACCACCAAATCCAGTCCACATATTGGGACTGTAGATAGAATTATCATTCCCTCACCTTATACACCTATTTGAATCACTACTATGGAAGAATTACTAACTGACCTCTGATACCAATTGTTCCTGCTTATCCTCAAGTTATAATCAACAATCTGTTGCGGTTGTGTTTCCTGTTCTGACTGCTGTTTGATTCTACACCTACTTATATCAATAAATACCAGGGCTGATTGGACTTGTGGTATTGTCCATTCTGACTTTCCCATTCAGGTCATTCAAATAATATAACCGCTAACGTTATTGCAAGTATAAAGTTACTAGTGGCTACCAGACAAAGCGTGTACTAAGTGTATATAGTGGGACATCCATACATGTTGCATATCACATTATCCATCTCAGGAAGCTTAAATTAGTTACATGCTAAGAATTGGTAGGCAGGATTCGAAACTGCCATAATAAATCGTATAGGCCTTTTGACAGCATTCTTTAACCCGGGAGCTGCGGGAGGAGCTCTTAAGAAAGCAGAGGCTTTTGAACGCGTACCAAAACCGCGCATTTATAAACCATGAGAGGGGCCTAGAAAATTGCGTGGTGGGTATAGTACTACATGTCAACTCTCGAACACCACCCCGCCAAACGCTTCGCCCCGCACTCGTGGAATAGCACCAAAACGCGCCAGTAAACCAACCACTAGTCATGGAGACCCACACGTCCCTCACGCTCGCTCCCTGATGACACAACACAGCCCTCCTTCTGGTGGTGTTTAGCCGCCGTGGAAGGCAGAGAGTGGCCTGCCTAAAGACCCTACCTACCAGTATGACACGCCCTACAGCTCTGAGGACGATGACCAGCACCCAAAGCACGAAAAACACGTGCAAGCACGACAAAGGTACAGAGGTCATTGGTGTTTCGGGACAATTGCCAAACACGACCCAGGCCACTGCCAACAACCACTACCACCACCACTGGCCACCCCTGCCACCGGTTACCAGGACGCAGGGAGGCCGCCCTAGGCTGCAGAACCTTGCGGGGCAGGAAAAATTAAAGGCACGGGGCGAGGGAAGAGAACCCGTACGCCGAGCCACACTGACCCTACCACCACCACCACCACCAGCCGCCCCTGGCCCCCGGCTGGCCCCTGCTGCCCCTGCTGCCCCTGCTGCCCCTGCCCAAGGAAAAGGGAAAGGGGAAGGGGGAGGAAAGGGAGAGGGAAAGCGACCTGCTGGCACCTGTCTGGCCCTGGTGTCCCTGCCGGCCGCTGCTGCCCCTGCTGCCCCTGCCTTACACCTCATCCTGCCCAAGGCACAGGGAAGGGGAAGGGAAAGGGACGAGGGAAAGCGACTGCTGGCCCTCGCTGGCCCTGGTGTCCCTGCCGGCCCTGCTGCCCAGCGGGGCTGCTGCCCCTGCCGCCCCTGCCGCCCCTGCCCAAGGGAACAGAACGAGGAAGGGCGACAGGCATCCACCATCATCTTGCCTGCCTCCAGGGCCACAAGCACCACGCACCACTGCTGCCCCTGCCGGCCGACCCTGCCCGCCGCCCCTTCACCGCCATTACCGCCTCTGCTGTCCCTGTCCATAAGGACTCCCGCACAGTGCTAAGGTGACCCGGAAAACTCTGACACTGATCACAAGTATGCCGCCCTGCTGTTTGATGGTGATTCGCAGGGCATTGGCAAGCTACCCGGGTTTCGACGACGAAGCCCTACAGCACGGGACCAAGGTGGATTTGTGTTTGGGGGATTGGAAGGGTGGGAGTGGGGGACAGTGGGGGATGTGAGTCCGACGTCGGTGACGAGAATGAGGAAGGGCATCGTCTGGTCAAGTGAAGAGGAGGGGTGATGATGATGCAGGCTGCTGGTAATCGCGACCATGGAAGCGATATTTCCATCAGACGTATGTAAGCAGACTAGCAGCTACTGACATTCCGATCCCTGGGCTGCCATTCGTTCGATTTGTCTTGACGGTGGGTCAATTTTGTTAGAGGGACTGCACCAGTTCAATCCTGGGACGTCAGGAGACAAACTGATGACTGGCCCTGTGACGATCAAGGCGAACGACAAGCGACTTCTTCCTCGCTTTTTTCGAATGGAGGTACAGTAATGACGGTACATCGTTGCCCAAACATAACGCCTCCTAACAGGTGGGTGTTTGGCAGAATTGGTACGCCGTTTCTACCAAAAGACGAGAATACGAGGCTGGGTGGGGATTTACTACTGTGGAAGAATTTATGACGTTCTGTTTCTTTGCCCTTGTTGGTTTTCCTATGCCTCTGATCAAGAAGCAGTGTGTTGCAACACTATTGGAAGCACGACCCTCTCATCGCCCACCGCCAACTTTCAATAAGTTCTAGTGACTCGTGACAGATTTTTTGTTGCTGCCTAAGGATTTTCTGCACTTTGCAGACAACGAAAATCCTTACACAGGAACAACCCCCCAGTGGACAGGATATGGAAAGTTCGGGATGTGTTCACCATGTTGTTGGAGATGTATAGGAAATCAATTTTATAACCCCTTCCCTCAATTTGGTGATTGATGAGGAGTCGCTCCGTGCTCTTCAAAGGACTTCCTTGTTTTCAAGCAGTATATCCCCTTGAAAAAGGCATAGGTTCGGAATCAATCCAAGCTCTTCGTTTTGTGGTGGACTGCGAAACTGGAATAGTGCTTGACTATGATCGTGTACACAGGACTCTGACATTGACATACCGAAAGCCCGCTGCCAATGACCCCATCGGGCATGTCAGGGTGCCATCGTCAGGAAAATGGTGGCAGCCTTACCTGGGCCCAAAGGCCACATCATCTACCCTGACAACTGGTATACTTCCTCCTGCTCTCTGCGAGGACAGTTTCTTCATGACAACCAAACGGAGGTCATGTGGGACTGTCAGAAAGACAAGAAAGTTTAATGCCAAAGTTCACAGGTAATGTCATTCCTCTCACAGATGCCATCCTCCAGTGACACACCTTCAGAGAGACGACCTGGTGCCCCGACACACCGCGAAGAGGCATTATGTGCGAATAAGGTGACGAAAGGGGCAGAAAATTCAAGCAGGCTCGAGAAGTGTACAATGGAGAAGTGTACATAAGGAGAGTACAAAGGCAAATCAAACAACAACAGATCTAGTTGACCACCTTCTAGGTTGCTTGTCGTCGCAAAACCACCTGAGGAGTCCAGTGTTCACACATTGGGGAGGGTTAGAGTGGGTAAGGGAACATTGGAAAGGGAATTACTACTGCCTGCCCTGGAACTAATGTCCGTGGCATGATTAGGAAGTTTGTAGGGGGACAGATGGGTTTTAGTAACTGATGGGGGGGATAAAATTTAAAGTTATTCATTTACCAAACGCAGATCAGTCGCGGGTTTGATGCGAGATATTTGTCTAGGCGGAGTTTTGAAAAATGAATCAACGGTGATGGCAGTCTAACAACGTTTCGGGGAAGCCCATTTCCAACAAGTTGACAACCGCGATTGAAAGAAGAAATTCTTAGATTCTGTGTGAGTTAAAAGATTTACCAATAATTGTTTGCGACAACCGTTTCCCCGCGTGTAATTAGATTGGTCGTATAGTGAAGTAACTATACTACAGTTTTCCATATTGTCGATTGCCTTTGATGATTTTGAACACTTGAATATTAAGTCAACCTCTTAATCTGCAGCTCGGTTAAAGGAAATAGATTTAATTCTCTAAGACGCTCTTCGTGATGGTTTTTGTTCTTTAGGACTAGGTATTCATTTTTGGTAGCACTCTACGTTGAACCTCATTCTAGCTTGTTTATATCTTGTTGGTAATAAGGGCACCAGGATTGAACGCAGTAGCCAGAAGAGGGCGGAAGACTAAGGAATTGTAAACGGTTAGGATAACTTCTTTGGGTTTATGCTCAAATGACCTGCCTATAAAGCCAAATTATTTTGTTTGCCTTCTTAACAACTTCTGAACATGTGTTGACTCGGTTTTTTAGGTTACTCGATATTGTTTAACTCCCAGATCCGGTTTCTCTGTTTACATTCTTATGAATAAGCACTACCCACTTAAACCGTTTTTAAAAAAAAATAAGCACATACCCACTTAAACGTTAATAAGGCACTACCCACTTAACGTTAATAAGCACTAACTACCCACTTAACGTTAATAAGCACCTACCCACTTAACGGTTAAATAAGCCACTGAACCCACTTAACGTTAATAAGCACGACCCACTTAACGTTAATAACGCACTACCCAATCTTAACGTTAATAAGCACTACCCACTTAACGTTAATAAGCACTACCAACTTAATCGTTCATTTTCAGACATCCAGTTTCCGAGTTAGCTCCGTAAACAAATAATGATATATAAATGAAGAAATAATAAGTACAAACATTATGTTGTATACTTTATATTTCCATATTAAGATTTACATTCCTCTAACTGAACTATTATGAACAAGTCAAATGCAATCTTGGCTGGTCATGAAACTGCCCACCAAAGAGTGGGTTTAAAGGGCTCAGTGTTTTTTTTTTTTTTCTTTTTTTTTTTTTTTTTTTTTTTTTTTTATTATAAATATTATTTGTTTTTGTTGTTTAGGTCGATTGTAGTCAGTTATTCAGTTATTTTCTAGTTTCCTCGCTAGACCTCTATGAAGCTTAAACAAAAAACACCCACAAGACACCCCTTTAAGATATACTTGTGGCATTTTTTTTCGGTAGAAAAATGTATCGGCCAAAGGTTGATTCCTCTTAAAATTACAGACCTCGCTATCGTTCGCTAGGACAAAAATCCGACACTTAAATGGCACGAAATAGTCTTAAAATTTACAACGAAAAGGGGCAAGAAGGTGTCGAAACAATCGCTATACTAATGGGCCGAACGTCCTACAATCTCAAAACTAATGGGGCTCTTAACACGAGCAGAAGAAAGTGGTCCAGATAAACACAACCATCTCCCGTTTTTTTTTAAATGGTTCGAACCCTCTCTACCAAGGTGATACTGTAGCCCACTGGTATCCGTTCGTGGTACTAAACCCTGTGTGTTCCAAGTTAGTAGGCCAAAACCTCTTGAACATTCACCTCTATAGCTCACAAACGACTTGAGGAATTTGAGCTATTTATTTTCTGCCAAGGAATATGTGTGGAAATGTACAGCCCAGTTGTTCTAGACTTTTTTGAGTTACAGAGGTTATGGTTTAAGATTTTCTGGACTACCTACTTGGAACAGGATATAGCAACCGAGATCGTCTTCTGGTCGTACATCGATGAATTACAGCCTCTCTTTCATAACGAATATGTGTACAGTCGGCCCAAATATTGATGTGTACAGTCGGCCAAAATATGTGTACAGTCGGTCAAATATGTGACCTGTGTACAGTAGCGCCAAATATGTGTACCAGTCGGCCAAATACTGTGATGTTGCGGACTACCAAGTATATTTTGCACAATATTTGGTATCAGGCACTATCTGAGGCATTATTTTAAATCGTTTTGGAGTGAGATATACAAGCACTGTTCCTATCTTTGAAACTCCCTATTCTCAACATCTGACAGACATTAATACAGCCACAAGCAGCGAGGAAAAACGCAATGACAGAGCAGGGAGACAAGAACTTATTTAGCCGAATGTACCTGCGGACACTTGTCTACCACACCTCTAATGTCAGCCAGGCAGGAATGTGGCCTAAAGGGGCCCCACCAATCCGCTTTTGTTTTCTCTCTCTCCATCTTCTCTTTGGCTTGTATCCATTCGGCCCCAATCAGCCTACGGTTTTAAGTACGTTTTTACCCCAATCCAGGTGTCAATATTTTTCCTAGCGAGCGGTAGCGAGCCAGGCCATTTATATATTTTTGTGTGACAGCAAGCTAAATTTGTAAATTTGTCGCATAGAAAAAAGTTCTCCGGCGAAGCCGGATTTCTCCATGCAATGATGGGTCGCTTATCGCTATCCAGGAAGAAATCGACACCTGGATGGGGATAAACGTCTTCAAAATAGGTTGCTGAATGTGGCCGAATGGATACAAGCCAGAGGTGAGAGAAAGGAAAGAGAAAAAAAACAGGTGACTCCCCTTAAATGGTACCAGCACTCGCCTCGTGTATGGGAGGTTTGGGTTCGAACCCGTTCAGAGCACCTTAGGTTTATTGTGATTACTATGGGCAGAAATTTTCCCATACCCTTAGCTTCCATCATGCTCCTTCACCTACTCTGAATACAAATCATATAATAATAGCCAGATTAGCCGAACAGAGAATGCGTTCCAATCGTAAGCTTGAAAGGGTTAAACCCCTTCTTGTACCGGCGGATTGTCTTTTAGGTTTTAAGTCTAGGTATAATTAGGACGATTTTGTGACAGCTTGAAGAAGGTGGGGGGGATCCTGTGTAGTAAAAAGGGTTAAAGTGAGATAGTTCGAAGCCATGTTTATTGCTGGAGTACCTTTATAAATTAATAAAAATCGTCTAATAGTAGCGAGAAAGGGTTAAAAGTGACATCCGTAAACAATCAATGAATTATTGGAGATATAATGTACCTCTTTGATCACTAGGACATCCCTTGACTAAAGCTGTTTAAAGTAATCAGTAAATAGCCAGGGAATATAGGGAATAATGTCCTCATTCTACTCTTCTTCAAAACAGCCACGCCTGAAGACGACAGCTGGGTGAGGCAGCCGTCGGCTGGAGTGTACAATGCCTGCCTCCAGTTTTCGAGTCGACCCTGATTTAACACCACCGCCTGATCATCATTATGTGTGCTTCCATAGATTCAAATCAAATGGCAATACGTATCACAGAATGTCCAATTGTAAGTGAACGTTACAGTGTGATAATTGCATAAAGTCTCAAGTGTTATAAGTGTCAATGAGGTGGGCAAGTCCCCGCACGCGTCGTGGTTGCCATGGTGACCGTCGGCCATTCTTGCTCCCAGATACTAACAAAAACACGCACGGACAAACTTACACACAGCCTGCCTCCACCACATGACTCTCTATCTAGCTGTGTGCAATCTCCACAATGCGTACAATAACACAGAAACTGATCACTGAAGGAGTCATTATGATGTGTTGGTAGAGTGTTATAAAGGTGGGTGTATATAGTCTAGTAATTACAATACAAAACTCCGAGCGCCCTGGATGTCATGGTGACGGCCGATCATCATAAAACACATACGATCATGCACACAATACCACCTAATAAACAAACTAGGCATAATAATGTGTAGGTTACGTATTTATTTTATTATTTTTTTTTATTGCGCGGCCGTAAAAGGGTTTTTATTTTTTTTTCTTTTTTTTATTTGTTAATTTATTTTTTTTTTTAATTAAGGTTACTTTTTAACTTATTTTTTTTTTTTTTTTTTTTTTTTTTATATATTTTTTAACGGGTAGGACAAGTGGCGTGCGATTCTTATTGGTTTTTTTTTTTTTTATTTTTTTTTTTATTTTATCGCATTGTGAGTGTCACTGTATTTATTTGTTTTTTTTAATTTAATGCGATTGTGTGGAGTGTTTGTCGGAGGCAGGCGGTAGGCTGCAAGTGTGGGGGACTCGCCGTCGGTGGGTCTGTGATAATCGCATTGTGAGTGTCCACTGTCAAGTCTAATATATGCGATTAATTTATAGGCAGCTTTGTAAGTGTATCAAGGGCGTGATAGTCCCTGAATCACTGGGTCAAACACAGGGCTACATCAGTCAGAAGAGTGGGTGTAAGGTTGAGAAAACAGAGTCTACGCGAACAACACATACGTCACGCACGGCACGCTAGTCCTGCCAACCCCCACCAACACCACCACCACACTGGGCAAAGGCTTCGTGTGATTAGCTTACTAACTCTTTTACTCTTCCACTGTTACTGCATAATATTTGTGTTATGCAACATTATAATTTAACACGCTTTATAGTAGGTCTCTATTTCCACCTTAGGAAAAGATGAGAACTGTAGATATGCAACTGGTACACACTCACTTCGATATTATACATTATTGTTTTTTTTCCGCCAACCAACTTCACCTCTAAACTCAATTCTCCCTACCCACAAGTCCTTTGAGACCTCTGGTGGATGCTTCTGAACTAGCGCCAGAGCTACGAGGTAGACGCACTATACTCAAAACCTAGGATATGCACAGTTTATCTCAATTTTTTTGTGATTCTACACGTTTTTATTATACAGTATACGACTACACTAAGTGCTTATATAGTATAGTAAGAAGGGAAAGTCCATATGCAGCTGATAATGACTACAAACATAATTACAAGCTGATTAATTATCATAACAAAATTGGCACGAAAATTCCTGCTGACTTTGTATTGTAAATATACGTTATTTATGAATATGGGTGATTTTAAAATATATAAAACAAAAGTATGCATATACTAAAGTATGTGTCAGCTACAGAAATTTGACTAACTGCATATATTATAGAATTGTTGAAGGAGAGGGAGGGTGGATAGCTCCGCGATGTCGCCCATTTCCCACAATGCACCGCGGTAAACCTTGCGTTCAGCGCCTCTATCGGCCACTGTAGGCATTTTTTGGTAGGGAGAATTAATGAAATCAACAAATACATATCACACTCCAAGGACTCCAACATAGGATACTCACATCGAAATTCCGCGCACTTATGCATTACTCTATCAAGACAGTTTCTCATATCAATCATAATCAATGTCACAGAATACACAATTGAGGTTCCAAGTTTTATTTCATATTTAGCTCGGGTACAATCATAGAATAAGGATCGAGTCTCATATAGCGATGAGCTCAGATCAATCATACATAAATAATAGTATGGATGTAAATAATCCTGATCAATATAACTTCAGGAATGGATAAAATAGGATCATAAAATAGTACAGTCAGAAACCACAGTTTCTGAGACACCTGGATAGGGCCCGGACATTGGGAGCGTATTGTTTCTGGACGACCGCTCACTTTAACTATCACAAGGTCGCACACGTACTGTACAGTACGAACACGCGTGCGTATCGAACCAATAGATGCTTCACTCAGTCTGCCATGTAACATTATTGTGGTTATGCTACGATACGATTCATACTACAGAATATGATATGTAAATTACAAAAATACCATTGATAGTTATTCCCTCCTGTATCTACATAAAACACGGATAGCTATTAAAGAATAAGGACTGCAAAGAAACTCTACCAAACCGCAGTGAATGGACAGGCTTTCGTTGTGTGTGTCTGTGTATGTGATTCATCAGACGTCATCCATAGTAGTTACTATTAAACACATACCGGTACTGGCATATAATTCATCCATTTTTTATAATGCTATTAACATTGCTGCACTGTGTAAACATTGCAATATATCAGATACTATAATACTAACATAAAAAAAGGTATCTATAGCCATTCCTAAACGTACTATCACGATGCAATGCTTATATAGCCTTTACCCTTTAGAGTGAAATATAAACATTTTACTAAATTAATATCGAATATATAAACCTATCAGCGTCCGAAGCTTAACTTAGTGTGGTATTACATATAATATAATACATATATTATAGGTTTGAGTCCCGAAGGGAAGAAGGAAAACCTAATCTTAGTATTGGCCCTGGAATCATTGACGACGCGCCTTACGTAGGTAATGGCCAATCTTTGAACTCTAGCTTGCTGTTCAAACTTCCCGCCCGGGGAGAACTCAAAATACGATTGCCTTACATCGTGAGCGAAACGCTCTTAACCCCTAAGTGTCGGGGCGCAACATAAGTCGAGTTAAATAAATCTGGACTATGTGGCGGTGCGCGACATAGGTCGTGTGGCAATTTCAGCACGTAATGTTGCTGAGAGAGAGAGACAAGTGGTGGCAGGAGAGTAGCGAGCGTATGACTGCTCCAGACCACCGCGGCGAACCTACTGACATGAATCCCACCTCCTCCCTCCCTCTCTCACTCGCTATATACGGAATTGTATGGGGAAAGTGCCTAATTACATGCTTTTTGCACTCGCGTTGTGCGGTTGTTGCAAGAAAACTAGCCATCATAAAAGGATCGTTATGGTGTCATTCGAAAGCTCTGTTTATGTCCTTTCAGGGATAGATACTTGTTTTAGGTTCTGTGTCGTATTTACGCATGAAAATGATCAGTAAACAGCCCTATTTTGGCTAAAAACACCCCGCTGGGCGGTACATATAAATAAACCGCCTAGCCCGCTAAATAAGGGTTAATAACCACTCACGGATTCGTCCTTATGCTGTGGGTACCACTACTAGAAAAACTAATAAAATAAATAAAGAATAAAATTAAAATTAAACTTGACCTAGCTTTGCGCTTTCCATGCGTCTGCTCTTGGGTACAGCTCGCCATCTTGTTCACAGTGAGTGCTCACTCTTAATCTGACTTATCGAGACTCTCAAAAATGTAGCAGATGAATGGGAAGGGGATAGAACGGAGGGCCAAAATCGTCAATGATTCCGGGGCCACTACTAAATATTAGGTTTTCCTTCATCCCTTTGGGACTCAAACCTATAATTTATTAGTGGCCCCTTCATCATTGACGATGCGCCTGAATTCTCAAGACTGGAGGGGGGACATTCATCATAAACATCGAATACCACTAATAAACCAGATAAGGTCCAAATAAACATGTACTAATCAGATCAGTTTAATATCATAGAAAATATCAAAGGGGGTTACAGGCGGCGTTTCTTAAAGGAAGCCTGTGGTGTTAGCACCTATAAGTTTGGTAGAACAGTTGGTGTAACACAAGAATAAACTATTCATTTAGCTTATATATCCAGGGTAAACGAAACATTCATTTATCACCCAAATTTGTTAATATGTAGGCCTACATATTCATGGCCTCAGGTACTGTATTACCAAAATATTTGTACTCTTACTCTAAATCTAATCCCTGAGATTATTGAGTATATTGGAAACCCTATTGCATCCATAGTGTTTAAACTAAAGAATAAATTTTTTTCCTGAGTTGGCTTACTTTAGCCTAAGGAACGGATTATCACATGACCTTAATACTCGTTACATTTTGTCTCACTTCAGAGGCAGGTAGAGTCCTTAGCTAGGATACTCCCCACCCCCCCTTTTTTACATAACAAAATCAGCTTAAAACTAGACTTTCTGCCTTCATGCTACACATGTACGAGAAGGTTTCATGAGATTGACGGACAGGTAACGTGTGAGAAAGGTATGATTTGATGACCACAATTGGGTCTGCTGAATATCTTCTAGGGAGTAATTATGGAGGAATCGAAGTGATGCCGCCCATTTACAGATATCGTGTGATCTTGCCAACACGCCCGGATTACTCTCTCGAATGACTTCCACTATAACGCAGCTAGCCGGCGTTTTTGTAATCGAACACCTGTCCGTGAAACCCAGAGGGCTCCCGCCTGTGATGGCCGGGAAGCCCGCATAAATAACCTAAGTGACTGCACTGGACACAGTAAATGGTGCCTGTCACCCTATTTCAGAGCCGGAATTTCGAACTCTGTAAATACATGATTAGAATGTTCATTCTTAGCAATGAAGTTAGGAGCAGGAGCAATATGTACACCCATGTTGCACCTTGAAAATCTTAGACAGTTTGGCTCCGAACTCATCGCCGCCAACTCAGACACCCTGTCACCCGTAGCCAGTGCCATTAGAAAAATGGCCTTTTTAAGTAGTAGGTCAAAGGTAGGATCTTTGCAATATTTACGGGACTGAAGCATCTCAAGGGCCAGATCAAGAAACCAGGTGGGTGTGAGTTGACGAGGAGGAGGGCGAAGCTTGAAGCACGACCTCATGAAACCCTTTTCCTCCGCCTCGGTACAGACCAGACCAGGTAAATCTAAAAATGGTGTCCTAATTGCCGTGAGGTGATTCCTTAATGTGACAACTGACAACTTTTGAACATCGAATAGGTAATTTAAATTCTTAATCACCAGGAGCCACTGACGACTGTTGTTGACCAGTTTCTACAATCCATGTAGTAAATGACTTCCAGTGTGATTGGTACTGCTGTCGGGTTGATGGAGCATACTGATTGATCAACTTGTGAGTCACGGTTTCCCCAAACTGGCCTAGCCACTTGGCCTTCTGAATATCCACAAGGCGAAAGTCATCGAGGTCTTGAGGTTTTCCAATTGTCTCTAAGTAGAAGTACGAGATCGGGAGCGACACCGGGTTCTCGCACCACATTTTCAATTGGTTGTACCACACTTGAGCCGGCCACAAGGGCACGATCATCGAGACCATGCCCCGATAATCCCGTAGTTTTTTTAACTACTTTTTCACATTAAGGATGCGTCTGGAGGTGGAAACAGATAAATGGAGCTCCATTTGTTCCACTCTACCAGAAATGCGTCCGGACCCCCCGCCGGAGTGAGACTCTGGCGTGTGAGGTACTGAGATAGCCTGTGGCTTGCCTCTGACGCAAACAAGTCCACTTGTGGATGGTAGGGCTCCGCAATCAACTTTTGAAAGATGTTTTGTTTAGATCCCCATTCTACTTGAGTGCTCTGTCTCCGGGACAGAGCATCCGCCCATACATTCGCCACGCCGGGCAGATACGTTGCGTGAAGATAAATCCCGAGCCTCGCGGCTAGTCGAAACATCTTTTCCGACAACCCTTGTAACACTCGTGATCTCACTGACCCTTGCTTTTGAATGCATGTCACTGCAGTCAAATTGTCCATTCTGAAGGCTAGGGACTTTCCCGCCTGGATCAATGCCGTGCTCCTGTAAAAAGAATAGTGGGACTAGCAACTCCTTGGCATTGATATGAAGATGATTTAATGTCGACCATCGACCCTGACCCTGATGGCCTAAGTTTGATTGGTAACCCCCTCCCAGGGTTCCTGACGTGTCTGTATCTACCCAAACCGTCGGGGGTGGAGCTGTCCAAGTCAAGGAGTGAATAACTTCTGGCTTCGCCCAAGCCGCCAGAAGGTTGTGGATTGAAGCTGGAATTGTCCTCAGTGTATCTGCCGGTGAAAGTGGAAAACACCTGTTTCCTTCCAAGATAATTCTTTTGACCTTCAGACGACCTAACGGTACCGTCAGTTGTATCCAATTGAGTGAGCCTACCAGAGATTCCCAGATCTTCTCGTTTGTCGTCCGGGAGTGCAGAAATCGGAAGAGTTTCCTGCGAAATCTCTGACGATTGTCTACACTCTGACTCAGAGTTAGTAACTCGGTATCCCAGATAAGGCCCACCCATTGGATTTGTTTGGTGGGAATGAGAGATGACGTTGCTAAGTTTACCCTGAACCCTAAGGTCTCTACATGGTCTAATACTAGTTGAACATGGTGAAGGCACATTATCTTGGATTGGGCTACCCCTAGCCAATCGTCTAGGTACCATAAAATCATGATTCCCTGTTTGAGCAATGGTAGCAATGCCTGTCCGAACTAATTTTGTGAAAACTCTGGGTGCTAGATTTAATCCAAAGGGCATTCTTTGGAAGACAAACGTTTTGATCCACGTTGCGTAAAGCTAGGAACCTCTGACAACGTTTGTTGGTGGGGACAGACCATAGGCGTATTTTAGATCTATTGAGCACATCCAGCCCTGCGGCGGGAGTGACAACCTGAATCTGATTCACTGTCAACCTCCTGAATGACTGATTGTGAATGTGGGTGTTGAGATATGAGAGGTCGATCATCGGCCTCATCTGAACACTGTCCCTCTTTGGCACCAAAAAGAACCGGGATATGAACACTGGCATTGACGTAGGACTGGGGATTTGATCTGCTTTTGTGCCATCTCTTTGATAATGGATCCCACCTCTAATGAAACTTGATTGAATTCTGTGGGGAAACGTAAACGGGGTCGCCGGGACCACTGCCACGAGAGACCTTTGCGGACCACTGTCCTTGCCCATGTTCGCCGGGGCCATGCCCGGAAATGATCCTCGGAAGTTCCAGTCACATGACTGGTCTTGTCCGGCAGTGCTGTTCTCGGATCCGTCTCGCCTTGCCTTGGCACTGGGAGTGAGAGAGCCCTGTGGTGTGTCTCAGTTTTTGGAGGATGGATGTGACTCTGACTTTGGCATGGGGGCTGAGAGGTCTTGCTACCATCGCTACCGGGTTTACCCCTGTATTGGCCCCGAAAGCCCCTCCCTCTGGACGCCCCGGTATGAGCAGGGGTTGTGAAAGTCTTGGCTGACTGCTTGAACTCTGGCTGACCACGAAAAGAACTTTTAGTTCTGAAATTTTGTTTAGCTGCCTGCTCACCCTTGGGTTTAGATGTGGTGGCAGGTTTGTTGGTCTAGGAGAGAAGTTACTGTCCTCCATGCTTCAGTAGAGACTAACGTAGCTGTACAAATATTGGATAGGAGCAACCTTCTACCGATCTCCGCCGGAAGTTTCTTCACCAAATACACTCTCATATCCTGGCGCACCCATACAGCCTCAAAGAGAGCTGTCCGGACATCGCCGAGAAATTGAATTGAGTTTTGGAGGAGAAGACTTCTGGTCAGAGAAAGGGCCTTCTGAGTTCCGGCGTCCGTAACCGACTCAGTCGTTCTAGCCAGATAGGCTGCAAGTTGTTGGCTGAGTAGGTGTTGAGACGCCAGGTTCCAGGCTTTCTGTCTTAGTTTATAATCTTTGTCAATCTGAGCTGTGTGGGGGGACAAAAAGGTTCAGGTAACTCGCACAAAGATAATTTTGGGGCCCTAATGTAATCAAACATATGTTGGGAAATCCCTTCCACCTTGCCTACTGGCATAGAAAAACCAATGATTGTCTTCTGCTGGAATTTGGTGACTACTTTTGTTGGTGATGGTGCTGGCAAACAGCTGGGCCTCATGCCCCCAAGCAACCCAGTGCCCATACTCCCCTCCCTTAATCTGATCTAATGAGGTCCCTGAGAGCCCCTGAAAGGAATGGATTTTAGTTCTGGGGTCAAACCCTGCAACACTTTTAAATCATTCAACCCATCAGTTTTAGTCCAGTCCAAAAACAGTTTTCCGGTGGATGTAGGAGGCAAGGCGTGGGATGATGAGTACACAAAAAAATCAGATTGAAAAATTGTGGGAAGGCCTTAATAACAACATCAAGTACCTCTCCCGAATGGTTCTTGGCCCTTAATTCTTCTTTTCACTTCCCTCTATAACCCAGTGCTCCGGGACAGGTAACTCACCTGTAACCAGGGCGTGTGCGAGGTCGGTGGCGTAGTGGGGTAAGTTACTGACCAAGAAGTATCCGGTCCATACAAGAGTGGCATAGGGCCCTTTTTGCTGGGGATGGAACTTGTCTAGTGGGGGAGCTAACAAATCCGAAAACAATTTCATGTTAGTTTGCAAGAGGGCAGAGGTGCCTGGAATCGGGACCATGGGGCTGACAGTGGGGGCAGGGGGAGGAGAAGTTACGGTAACTTGAGGATGCACCACTACTTGCCCAAGAGGTCGCAACGCCGGGGTTATAGGTGTTGTGGTAGCAGTCTGTCTCTCACTCTTAATCTGTCTCATGAAATCACACAGCTCTTGCAAACAGGTCCTTTGCTACAAACAACCCCACCATCTTAATCAGACTGGGGCGCGGACTGTGACATCTCTGAGCCCTGCGTCCCAGATAGTCGAGAGATTGGTCGTTGGCTACATCCCATTTCCTCAGTATATCCCCCCTGTTTGTATATCTCTATAAGTTGCCCCTTCGTTAGTGATCCCGTTGACCGAGTTGATGGGGCTGGTTGAGTTTCCCACCGAGACTCATCAACCTGGGCATCGGTTTCATATGTATCTGTTTGTGATGATAGGAATCCTCGGGGACCAGGCAGATTAATCAAATTTAATTCTGGGATCTCAGACATGGGGGATTCCTGAACAGGTGTATGACGGTCTGGGGAGCTCTCATGTCTCCGCCGGTAAGAAACTACAGTCCCACACTCTTTCTTTCCCTAACACAGGTAAAACGACAGGTGCCGGTGTAGGTTTATGGGGAATAGTAAATGGGGGAATAGCCTGAGACCCGCACTAGATGTGTCTCTTGATGTCTCTCTTTTCGCTAAGGATTTCTGTCTTGATTTTGACGGGTTCTTAGCTGTCTTCCTACTTGATGAGGAGGACGTCTTATGCCGGCTCGACTTTGATTTGTCCCCGGCGGCTAATGCGGAGTCAAAGTTCGAGAGGGACCTCTTAGCCTCCTGGTCATCTGACGGGGCTTGGTTTGTGGCAAGGGCGACCTTGACCTATCTCGCCGGCTGGTTGAAGCTTGTTTCTCCGGCGGATTTTATGTCCGAGGTCTCTTTCGGTGGCGAGGAAGTGTCTTCCGAAGAAGATCCCGGAAGGGGTGAGGTAACAACAGGACTCTTTAATGAATTCTCAAGAGTTTGATCATCCAACTGGAGGGATTTATGAGCCATTGTCTTACAATATGTTACATATTCAAATTTAATGTGTTGAATGATAGCTTTACATTGACTATCTTCATTGTTAATCAAGGGATTGTGGATGGCTGAACATTTGGGACAAGCTTTTGATAACCACCGACCTCTCGAACGTTCTAGGCAAGGGACACTCTTTACACAGAGTAATTGCCCCATAATCGTTAATCTCGGACAGTCTAGAGCTGCACAGAAAAAGAAAATACTCTTATCCATGATTACCTCTTCACCGCCACAGAGATATTAACCTTCCTAGGTGTTTCACTTTCGAACCTGTGTGAGAAAAATTTCAAGAATCAATGCTCATAAGGACACAATAGGCTGGAATAATTAATATAATTATATATCTCCACGTACAAAAGAATAAAGTTTGAATACCACTTAAACAATCTTAATTCCCCTTACGGTTAAACATTCCTCAGAAATGTAATTGAGTATTGTGTAGCCTATTATGTGCTACTACTTTGTAAACTTCTTACCCAAGTGAATAACACTGACCTCATTCGTCTTGTGATACATGAATCAACCCCGGCGATTATCGCTAATACGGAATTTTGATTCTAAATCCGACGGACAAGTCGCCAATGATAAAGCCAAACAGTCTAACTGGGAGCTACAAGATCGAAAAGGGTGAGTTTATTTCCCGGCTCAGCCGTGATTCGCGCGGCGATTGTGGCTCCCCACTTTTTAATATCGGCCGGCGTAATGTTCGTCTGTTTTAAGCCAAAAGAACGTTTGTTTTGTGTTACTTGTTGGCGGCGTAAACGTGATTACGAGGGGAGGCTTCGCCGTTACTCTTCGAAACTCTAATTATTTTTAGTAACATACCGGTGTATCTGGAATAATACTATATGCCTTAAATAACCCAAACCAAATTCATTGCAAACCGTACCAGTCAGGGAATATTGAATTTGTGTGTCTTAGGCCAGACGAACATTTATTGTTTGTGTTATTTTGTTGGCGGCGGAAGACGTGATTACGAGGGGAGGCTTTGCCGTTACCCTTCGAAACTTTAATTCATTTTAGTAACATGCCGGAACATCCGGAATCATACTATATGCCTTAAATAACGCAAACCTAATTCATTGCAAACCCGTACCAGTCGGTGAATACTGAATTTAATATAGCTCAGAGTGTTTCCCGGCGGGGGAACCCCAAGGAACACCCTGAGACACGTTGTTATTTAATGTTAAGTCTTACTTGAACCATAAAAAATCCTGCCAGAAGGGCCGACCCTTCAGTGTATATATAGGGATGAACAACGTGTACATACATGGCATGGTTATACATCATGAGCAATCAATAATCAATGATAACACTCCCTAACCATATATTTTAATAGGGCCCCTTCATCATTGACGACTTCGCCTATTAGTAATAATAGTCACCATTCAACATCTTGCGCCAGTATTTTGAATAGCCCGCGCGGAAGTATCATGGAGTACTCGTCATAAGTGCACGCTTCATTCCCTCATGGGATCGTCATTTTGATCGGGTACCCTACAGAAAAAAACTCTGTAAAAAATAAAAGATAACTTAATGTCTGTTATCATATGACTTGCCATATTCGTGGATTTCTCATGCTTTGCTTCCCCGACACCAGGCCCCCTAGCGGCCATCTTCCCTCCCATCAACAGGGCTTGCGCCGTGTCCGCTTCATTCGACGTTCACAGAGCTTCTAGTGAGGCCTTACTCATTTGTATACATCTGTGTTGTAGTAACAGGGTTTAGATTAGCTAGCACGGCTGCCAGATTGGTAGGTCCGCAGGAAGTGTGTGTTAAGTTAGGGTACCATTATCACAGGTGTCTACGAGTCCCGAATTGTCGTACCGCGTGTGTTGTTGTTGTGATACGCCTTTAGCTGTTGTGTTTACTTAGCTAGAAGGCGACCACTCTACGAGGCATGATACAGACTGTCAATATTGAGGAAAGTACATGTCATTGTCTTCAGATATCAGCAAAAGCTCTGGTTTAAGGGTGTCTGCACGTGGTGCTCCGCCTTCCAGGGTTCGTGTTTTGCTTGGGACCCTTGGAAGGGCCTCCCTCTTCATTGTGCTACTGCTGGGTGCCGGAGCGTCGCCTGCTGAGATGTTCTTCGGACCACGTGGTCGGCCTAGTTAGGGGTCTCCGGCGTAGGCTTCAGGTAATTTAGATTTATAAATTTTCTGTCATTATTTTATGCCTATGTATGCCCCCTTTTTTGGTTCATGCATGCGGGCTTGTTCATTTGGGGCAAGGGAGACGTCCCTATATGTCATTATGTATATTATATATGTGTGGGACTTAGGGAAAGGGGCTGTGCCAACCCTGTTTCCCGGTAGTTTTTGTCTGTTCCGGCGGCCCCATGCGGTGGGTCCAAGTTATCCGTCTCTAACGGGTAGGAACGTTCAAAAGACCCCGGCGTGGTTTAGCTGAACCACACTCTCCCGGCGGAATTGCATTCCTAGCAGGGCTACAAACTCGGCCCGCTGGGTTAACTCGCCCTGACTGGCCCCGTGACACGTTAAGACTTTATCGCCTGCGGCGCCACCAGTCGAGTGTACACGAAGTGATAAGATTAGTTTTGCAAACTTGTTCAGTATGATCAGACACTAAAAGGGTCAAGGGACCTGTGGCTCTTGTCACAGGTAAGTTATTGAAAGTCAGCTAGACAGATCCGGCGGAAGGTTAGAGTAGTGGTGCGCTATAGCTAACTTTCCGGCGGATTTGGGTTAGGATGTTTAATACCTCGCAGGTTATCCTTATGAGCATTGATTCCTGGAAATTGTTTTTTCCAAGCCCCAGAGACTGCTTCTCCGGCGGAGTTGGACACCTATCCTGGCGGAGGGGGGAACCCTCTCATTACGGCAACATGCCTAGGTTTGAACTTTGCGTCACGCCCACTTGCTCCCTTTTACCCATTTTTGCTCACAAACTTTGCATCAAGTGTGTCAAGTGTTTGGATCGCTCACAAGGCGTGTGGTTGTCTAAAAAATGCGCCATGTGCTCTGAATTAAAAACCGCCTTGCTGGCGAAAAAAGACTTATCATGTTTAGCAGCCCTACACGAGATTAAAGCCACGTTTAATTCTTATGCTAAGGTCACTGCCCATAAAGCGCTTCAGTGTGATGACGAAGTCCTTTGGGAAAATCTCATTATTAAGTCACCTTTAGTGAAACCCGGCTCCTCAGACCCAAATTCAAAACAAAGACCCTCAGCAAAGAGGTAGTGAGTAGTAGCAGTGAGAGCGAAGTCACCGAGGTCCCCTCCTCTGCCCGTTCCAAGAGACGCTCGCCCTCTCTGCGGCGGAAGTTGAGGTCTAGGTATAAGTCTCCCCGGAAACACTCTCGCCACTCCGTCTCGGACTCTTCTCGGTCTCACAAGCGCCGGAGAGAGGAATATGAGGACACGTCTAGCAGCCGGCAGGACACTCCTCAGCCGCCTCCTCCCACACCTCCCTCTGACACACCTACACGTGATTCAGGGGAGTTGGAAATAGGATCTGAGTTATTGGCATCCACACCTAGTCAGGAACATTCGGTGCGGGTACCTCCTAATGTGATTTTTGCCATACCAAAATTGAATGTTGTTCCCCGGGGTGTTCGGTCGACAGGCCCGAGTAGGGTACTAGCCGACCAATATAGAAGTTATCCGGCGGGGACCCATTTAAGCTCACATGTGACTCATGACTCCCAGCCCATAGCGGCAGGGGGGTATTGGCGTCACTCAGAACCATCTCTCTCTCTCCTAAACGTCATTCCAGAACGGACTGAGGACGGAAACATAAACGTGTTACCGTCGTCAGTGCCAGATTTGTCTTGGCCCCCGGCGGATAATGAGTTAGAATCACAAGAGACCTTGGAGCAGAGTGAGGAGCCGGCGGACGGAGTGTTCTCCCCGGCTCCTCAGTCTATCCCTAGTAATTATTCTGAGGCTAGTTCACATTCATCCAAAGATCCCTATAGGAAATGGAGGACTTCTGATCAGGTAAATAAGTTATTACATAAAGTGATACAGCATTATCAAGTCACTGCCTCGTCGGGTCCCCCGGTTACTCTCTCAGCTGCGCCCCCTAGCACCTCTGTTATCAAACCTCTAGAACCCCCAGCAATCATTCCTTCTTGTCCGACCCCGGTGGTAGCAGCTGCCCCAGGCCCTACAGTGCCAGCGACGCTAGCTATGTCCACCCTCAGGGTTGTTACTGATGTCCAACCTCCTCCTTTAGATAAGGCGCCTCTGAGGAAGGGCCCCATGCCCCTCCTCTATGGTACTGACTGCTCTTGGGTACTTGTGGTACCAGAGAACCCCCTTTTAGCTCAACCTTCGGTGTCAGGGGACCCCCAATTTCCTGGCGAGTGGTCAATTGAGATCAATAAGAACCGTAAATTTAGGGCCAAAGACGAGGCAGGGAGGGTTTTGGATGTACTGATTAACACCTTATTGGCGGGCTAGGCGGTCTATTTGACCGTACCGCCCAGCGTTTTTTTTTTACCCTAAATAGGGTTGTTTCCGTGCTAATTTTCATGCCTAAATAAGATCCAGAGCGTAAAACAAGTATCTATCCCTGAAAGGGCATAAACAGAGCTTTCCAATGACACCTGAACCATCCTTGTACGACCACTGGTTCTCTTGCAACGATCGTGCGACACGAGTGCAAAAACCCTAAAATAAGGTAATTTCCGTACATAATTCCCTGTGTAGCGAGTGAGAAAGGGGGAAGAAGGGTGCAATACAGTTCAGTATGTCCACGGTGGTCGTGGGGAGCGGTCATAAGGTTACTACGCTCGTCCCACCGCTCAGCTCTCTCTCTCAGCAACATTACGTGCTGAAAATGGCGCTCGACACCTGTCGTGCACCGCCACATAGTCCAAATTTATTTCACTCGACATATGTTGCGCGCCGCCAGTTAAGGGTTAATAATAATAATAATAATAATAATAATAAAGTTTATTTCCACCGACAGTGGTTATTCTTCTTACATAGTATTTACAAATATAATGATATACAGTTGGGGGTTTAGTGTTTTCAAAGTAGTTACAATACTAATACATAATACATAATTTAGTGTTACATACAGTAGACATACAGTTGTTAGTTGTGTATTCAGACCAGGTGTGACGGACCACAATTCCTAAGCTGTAATTACAAATACACCAAGTAGGTCAGCTCAGATCTATGTAGATTAAGAGGGCAGATAAACCTGTGGTTAATAGGTTAGCCCTTGTACCTGGCTCAGGGTAGGACACCTTCATAATGCCTATCTAAATACAGTAACATTCTCTTTAGTACAGTATTATATGTTTACATAAGAACATAACAGTGTATACAATTAAAATTAAAATTTAAAGATCTGCTGTTTAACTAAGACATACCCAGTACTGGAGAGAGAGAGAGAGAGAGAGAGAGAGAGAGAGAGAGAGAGAGAGAGAGAGAGAGAGAGAGAGAGATGACAGATGACAGCGCGGGGGATTATGAGGGATAAAAATTGGGGTGGGAATCAGACAGAGAGAGATTTAGAGTTTAGAGAGAGAGATATATACATATACATACACAAATATACATACACATGTATACATAAACACACACATACATACATATATATAGAGAGAGGGTCATGTCTACAGATTTCTTATGAACATTAATTTAATCATAAGCAGAGTTTAGCAGCAAGGTTTTAACATTAGTCTTAATAAAGTAATCGTATGTTGTATGAGTATAGGCTGCTTCAGTGATCATCAGCCTATAGTGTGCACCTTTTACCGAGTCATAGGATACCTCGTTGTCCAGGCGCGACTCAGGGCGGTATAGGTGTTTTGTTCTCCAGTGGTTAAGGTAGGGGTTGGAACTAGTGTTACCGTTGTTGCATTTAGCCTCATCTAGTCCAATGATTAAGAGCCCTGTGTCTTGCAGAACCTGGATCGTAACAAATGGCGACCTTGCTTAGGATTTTGTGAATTTAAGAAATACTGTGTCGTGATAGCCTGTTGCGGTTGGCGCACGATGTTCCGTTGGCAGGTCACATGGGTGTGAGTAAAACGTTGGCCTCGTTATCTAGGTTGTTCTTTTTCATCAGGAAAAAAATCGACACCTAAGTGACCCTAAAAGTCTTAATATTGACAAATAAATGGGATGAAAGGTCTTAAAATCGTCAAGCTAATGACACCTGAAAACTAATGGGGCTAAAGACGAGGGAGAAAGGGGGCCAGAAAAACTACTCCTGTCCCCTTAAATCCAGTACCAGGATTATTTGCTTGTTTGTTTATTTGTTATTTGTTTGTGTTTATTTATGTTTATTTGATTCCCTTTCACTACCTAGGACGTCTGCTCGATTTGACTGTAGCTACATTTAGACGATTTTGTGAAGCTTAGGAAAGACATATGATAGCTTAAAGGATTAATTGAGATCATCTGTAGCCTTTTAATGGGTGAACGTCTTTCCTAAGCTGAATATAATCGTCCAATAGTTGCCAGAATATAAGTAATGCAAATGAGGTTACTGGTACTGAAGGGGTTAACATCTGCTGTACCGGCGACAGCTTTATCATTTTATTCTAGCTATATTTGTAGTATGACATTATAAGCCCTGCATATATATTGCTATACATATATCTCACTGCTTATATGCCTTTATCCCTGTAACTTTTAAACTCTCAACATTCTTATTAAACATTCTTCATTTATTGAACTCCCTATAACTTTATCTATCTCTTTAACATATAATATATTTGTTGTTACTTCCACTTAAATCAACACCCATTTCCTCTGTAAATGTATACTGTATAACGTATTTATCCGGTCATACGTCATACCAGAATGCTGAGTTGATGCTGTGTTGCTTCAGCATCCTTGAACCCAGTCGATGCCTTCTTACTCAGGCATCTTCAGTTAGACTTCAACAGACCTCAGCCAGAGAGAGTCAGAGCTCTTTACTCCCTCTAGACTCTAGACTCAGACTCACCCTCTATAGCCAAGCTCCTATATCCCCTAGATATATTAGACCACACAAGTCATATATCACCTTGCTCCTCAGGCTTTTATTACAAGCCTTATCATATATCTGTACTTATATACCTGTACTTTTATACTTATTATCACTTATCCAATAATTAATATGTTGTGTTATTACCTATAATCCCCTATATACTTAACATATAATATATTTAGATGATTTTGTGCAGTTTAAGAAGGATCTGTGGTAGTAAAAAAATGGTTAAGTGAGATATTTCGAAGCATCTTAATTGCTGGAGGCCCATTTTATACTGAATAAATGTGTCTAATAGTAGCCAGATTAAAGTTAAAAGGATGGTACCGGTACAGAAGGGGTTAACCCTTTCGAGAACCAGTACGCAATATGCGCTCTTGCTGGGATACTTTAAAGCCTTAGTGACCATCAGGGATGTTTAAAAACCTTTAGTTTAGTTACTGCAATCTCTGCTGGTTTATGTGGGCAGAAAATATATGTTGGAGCAGTAATATGTCGTGACGATAGTGCGTTGTTATGTGTGCGATTAGTTTGCTTGGGAAACATATTAACTTGCTCATGTAGTAATGTACACCCTATGTGGTGGATTGTGTTTTCGCTTTACCCCCCCCCCCCCCCCAAACAAAAAAATGCATACCCAACTCTGCGACCTTAATATTCTACAATTAGTATTGATTCTCTTAGGCAAACACGGTTTATATACAATATATATACTGCAATGTATGGCCACCCTCGTAAGGGGAATAAGGCGTCCGCCAATAGATAGATAGATAGATTACTTCATGGACACACAACCTGACTGTCGGTGGTTCGAGTCCGTCTTGAAGTATATATATATATATATATATATATATATATATATATATATATATCTATCTCACAAATACACGTGAGCCACTAAATGTTTTATACTCTCTGTGGGGTTCGAACCGTAGACCGTTAGGACGATACCCGACGCTTTAACCAACCCCACCACGGCAGTCTTTTACTGCCGTGGTGGGGTTGGTCAAATCGTCGGGCATCGTCCTAACGGTCGACGGTTCGAACCCCACAGAGAGTATAAAATATATATATATATATATTAGTCCATGAGCCAAGACCCGAATTTTGGGATATCGGTACACCCGGGGTGACTAATTCTCTTAGGTGTTTTTAGCTTGCTACATGTCTCTAGTTTATGTTTTGATATGATAGCTCTTGCACATTGGTAGCTTAATGGTCGTTATCACTTCTTGAATAGACATACCCTACCGAAAATTCCGAAATTTTTTAAAATGTCAAATTTGGGGACAGGAATGCCTAAATGTCAACAAAATGCATATAGTAATTGTCACATTTAATACAAGTCCTGTAAATACACACTAAGCATGCCATGGGCTTGTACATACTATTATGGCAAATTACTACTCCTAAATATCATCTACGTCAGACTCGGAATCTGACTGTTGTGCCACCGGCTCTTCTTCAATAGCCTTGTTCTGACATGTCTGTAACCTGCACATGTCCGTGCATTTTAGACCATTGCTGAGGCAAGTACACTTAGGGAGTTCGCATGACCGCACTGTTACGACCTGGCACTCGGGTACACAAGGGCTCTCAATCAGGACTCTAATACGGCTCGCTGCCACAACGGAAACACACGATCCCAACCCCTGAGTACTGCCAGCCGAACAAAAAACACCAATACCCTCCAGAGTTCAATCTGCTATAACGGGGTATACAAGAACTCGGTACTAGTGTTCAACAACAGACTAATAAAGAGACAGGAATTCTCTAGTCTGGTCAACAATCAAACAAAGAAGTAAGAAACAACAACACCAAAGAATAGTGTTGGCCGAAGCCGAAGTAATCCACCCTTGACTAAGAACTTAAGAAGTCCTCCACCCTCTACTTCGGATCGGCACTATTACGTTACGTTAATTAATAGTCCTTAAGCATCGAGCAAGGAATCTTCTGAAAAAAGTTAGATGCTTCTCGGATGCTCGTAAGAAGTACGTATCGGATTTTGAACAGTAATTCAATAAGAAAAACACTGGCAATTAAATACTATTACAGGTTTAAATTGGCATAAGAATAATTAAAAGAATATGCAATAGTAAATGGCAAACATTAAAAAGAAGTACTCCGCAAATGCAACGGCAATAGCCTACTCGGATTGTGCTCGTGGGCCACTAATCACTAAAGTAGCCAAGCTTGCAACACATGAAATCAATAGTGCATAAACAATATCATACATAAGGAAAGCTTCAATACTATTCTGTATCTACTAATCGAGTAAAGTCTAGCTGGGGTACTGTGGGCAAAAGGTAGCAGTGACTGAGCAAAAACGGCTCGTAGCCTAGCGAAGTCCTCACAACTGTTTAAAGTATTACGTTAACACTAACAAGTGCACTTTGAGAAATCCAGATCCCTTGTATCTGGTTTTCTCCCGGCTCCTTGACAAAGTAAAAACAAGCTGTTAATAAAATACAGGGTGGTTAGGCTCTTGCCCTCACGCACTGTAAATTATTAACTCAACACAGTCAGCCGCGAAGACAACCTAGGCTTCACTGAACCGAAACGAGTATGCAGGTTTATCGCTTAACCACTGCATCAAACAACAACTCGTAACACAGAAAAGCCTTACCCCAGTCTAGCATTACCTAGACTAGCAGAAACCAGGAATAATAATAATAACACACAGGGAAATGCATAGACAAGTGCAACAAACATAAATCAATCCTATTCTAAGTTAACCCTTCCAAAATAGGCTATCTAATAGGCATGTATCTCATGAGAACTCAAGCGATAATACGTTGGCTGACTAGCTCTGCACCAACGGGACCATGGAAGTTAAAAAGGGTAGGGAAAAAAGGAGATAAGAATGTAAGGTAGTAGAGAAAGTTCACATCAGTCAGAAGAATATATATAGTTAGCAAGGGAAATGAGAAGTCGCTCTGCCTAATGAGTTCTGATCAAAAAATGGCTAGACTTCCCTTTTTATACTCGGCCCTCTAGTGAGCCCAACGTGAACTACTAAGGACCGCCCACTGACAATCATTACGTAATTTCTCTCTCTCCTCTGGGATAGACAAAGGCTTTCCTAGCACTGAGGGGAGGGGGGAGGGGGGGGGGAGTGCTAGTGAGTTAGGCCCACCTCCCGCATGGCGCACCCACTGACCCCCAACTGTGGCTGCCGCTTCTCCCATCATTACAAATAAGTTTTACACACAATACTTATAACTAATGATATAAAATAGAACTCGTTGACTCAGATGAAAACAAAATACATATTCATATTACTTATAGTACAACGGCTCACATGAACTAAGTTAGGAAACTCTACATAGACTACAGCCAAAGTTCCTGCCCTGACGATCCTAGCGAGAGTGGGGCATGACTAGGCGTTCTGTACAGCATGCTCACACTGGACATGCGTCACACCTCCCCCAAGATTTTACTTGCTCAACCCTGAGCTAAAATCTGACAAACACAGAACCCCATCAAGCCCCTCACACCCAGCGACCCAGCGACCGCATGGCACTAAAACAAAGCTGAGTTTATCACCAAAACGCATCTTATTATTAACCAAAAATTCACATTTTATAACTCCTCCCAACAATAGCAAAAAGACACAATATCATGCTCCCAGAGCGAGCTTACAGCAGCTCAGCCGTTTGATAGTTTGTGGACTACTCAAACTCTATAGGCTATGACAAACTTATACGATTACCTATATCAAAAGAAAGAGTTTTTTATATGATTTTTATATTTTAATATGTTTTTCCCGGCTGCACTATAAGGGCAGCCTATTTTCCTCCACTCAAACCCACACACCTGTGATAGCCTACGACTGATCATCCACCCTTGATAAACAATCCGCGATCACATTGTCACATCCAGCAATATGACGGATGTCCAGGTTATACTCCTGCAACATCAAAGACCACCTGGTCAGTCTCATATTGTGATTGTGAAATTGATTCAGGAATCTCAAAGGGTGATGATCAGTGTAGATAACCACGACTGGGCCATAGGCTGGAACATACACCTCGAAGTGCCTGAGCGACAGCACAATCGCCAGTAATTCCTTTTCTATTGTAGAATAGTTCTTTTGTGCAGCATTGAACTTCTTAGAAAAGAAACTTACTGGGTGTTCCACACCTTCATTGTCTGTCTGTAGCAAGACGGCACCAGCCCCTACACCACTAGCATCTGTTGCCAGCTGAAAAGGCCTGTTAAAGTCTGGGGCCCTGAGTATCGGGTGAGTACATAGCAAATGTTTCACCAAAGTGAAAGCCTTTTCACACTCAGGTGCCCACAAAAACTTTTTGTCTTTAGATAACAAATCTGTGAGAGGTGCCAACACCGTTGAGTAACCTTTTATGAAGCGTCTGTAGTAGCCTATCATACCCAAGAATCTCATAATCTGCTTCTTGGTTGTTGGGTGCGGAAATTTATTGATAGCCTGTACCTTGTTCTGAGGAGGGCACACCTGTCCCCTTCCCACTACAAACCCAAGGTACTGCACAGTGGCTTTTACGAAGTCACACTTTGCCAAATTTACTACCAGACCTGCTTCACTAAGTTTCCGGAACAAGGTCTCAAGGTGCTCACAATGGCTCTCAAAGTCGTCATCATAAATGATTACATCGTCCAAATATACGGTGCAATTTGGAATGTCCTTTACAATTTCATTCATCAGGTTCTGAAACGTTGCTGGTGCATTCTTAAGCCCGTAAGGCATAACATTGCACCGGTAGGTACTCCCGTCCACAACAAAACCACATACCTCTTTAGCACGCTCGGACAAAGGTACTTGCCAGTAACCTTTTACTAAATCTACTTTAGACAAAAAACGAGCATTACCAATTTTGTCAACACTATCATCAACCCGAGGAAGAGGATATGGGTTAGTTGGAGTCAAACCGTTTAACCTACGGAAATCAATACAAAAGCGTACCTTGCCATCTGGCTTAGGCTGCAGTGTTACAGGGGAAGTCCACTTAACTGTGCCTTTCTCTATCAACCCTCTACCGAGCATATACTCCAACTCATCCCTCAGAGCTGGTAGTTTTATGGGGGGCACACGGTACGGGATTGACTTAAAGGGTAGATGGTCCCCCACGTCAACATCATGCATAGCCTGAGTAGTGAGGCCTGGGTGTTCAGCAAATACAGTGGGGTATGAACCGAACAACTGACGGATAGCATCAAACTGCGGCTCAGGCAAATGAGCTATAGCCTCGTCAGCCCTTAGGCTCGAGTTCCCCGCCCACTGATCCGCTGAAACATGTTGATCCCAGCTATCCTCCTCTGAAGCTTGACTGTCCCCCTCTCCTTCTCCACCACGGCCGCAACAAGCCAACACAGGGACAGTGAGAGGCTCAGAGGGGCGCCTCACATACTCTTTAATAAGGTTCACGTGACATAACTGGTTCTTTTTCCTCCTGTCTGGAGTGGCAACAAGGTAATCTAAGTCTGAAATTTTTCTACAATTTTATAAGGTCCAGTGTACTTCGCAGAGAGGGGGTTACCAACCAAAGGCAACAAAATTAATACCTCTTGTCCTACAGTGAACTTCCGGAGCCTCACTTTGCGATCATACCTGTCCTTCATCAAAGCTTGTGATTCTGTCAAATTTCTACCTGCCATCTCCAGACTCTTAAGCATGCGCTCACGGCTTTCAAGCACATACTTTAATAATGGACAAGGCTGCACAGTCCCCTCCCAAATTTCTTTCAGCATGTTAAGGGGGCCCCTGACACGGTGTCCAAAAATCAGCTCGTTTGGACTAAATCCCAGGCTCTCACCAGGTACCTCCCGAGCAGCAAACAGCACATAAGGCAATCCAAGATCCCAATCCATACCGTTGTCAGCACAATAACACCTGAGCATGCTTTTAAGTGTAGCATGCCACCGCTCAAGCACCCCTTGACTCTCAGGGTGATACGCTGACGATACTACTGCTCGTATCCCATGCTGTTGCATTGTTTGCTTGAACATGTTGGAGGTGAAATTAGATCCCTGATCAGACTGAATCTCCCCCGGGTACCCGTACCTTGAGAAGTACCACAACAAGTTACTGACTACCGTCTTAGCCATTCCATTTTTCATAGGGTACGCATCGGGGTATCTAGTGGCAACATCCATTATGGTTAACAAAAATTTATTTCCCGCCTTAGTGGGAGGGAGTGGACCAACCATGTCAACAATAATTTTACTAAAGGGTGGCCCAATCACAGGAATAGGGTGTAACGGAGCCTTAGGAATAACTTGGTTCGGTTTCCCGACACGTTGACAAATATCACAGGAGTTTATCCATGACTGCACATGAGACTTCATCCCCGGCCACCAAAACAATTTCCCCAAAGCCGCCACCGTTTTTCTCACCCCTAGATGTCCTGCCAGTGGTGTGTCATGCGCCAACCTCAGTAGGCTATCCCTGCACTCCCGTGGCACCACCAACTGGTCCACTACTCCGGACCCCTTTTGCCAACTACGTTTAGGGTCTTGAAAACGCCTATAAAGGATGCCTTCTAAATAAAAAAAATCTCCTGGCTGTGCATCGCCGTCCTCGTCGAGCTCTACAGCTCCATTAGCACACGTTTGGAGCTCAGGGTCCTCTAGTTGCAACCGACTTATATCTGAGGGTGCCAAGCGATCTAACTGCTCCCGGAGCAATGCATGACCTTCCCCGATACTGGGCTGCTCCCTCTGTCTCTCTCGATGTACATAACGTTGCTGTCGTGGAGACTCGTCATGCCCAGCCTCGTCACTCTCGATGACAGGCCCAGGGGCTACTCCAGAATTAAGTAATGGTGCTAATACTGAATCACCCAGGAGAGCCGCCGAGTCAAAACTCTTAAAACCAACTCCAGCTTTAGCCTCCTCCTGTTGATCGTTCCTCCGCTGGTCTGAAGGCGGAGGACTAGGCTGTGACACTTTAGCTGCCCGAGCTCGGGTGACAACACACGCCATGGGTTGTGTCTGGCACCGCTCGACCCACTCTTGCTCTTCCCTACTCACGTCGGCCGGCCTCTCGGCAACGACTAAGGGTAGAACCTCGGAAGCGGGCATTGCAAAGTCGTTGCCGAGAAGAAGGTCGACGCCCTCCACTGGCAGTTTCTCCACAATCCCGACATCCAATTCACGTGCCACACCATCCACCTCCAACTCCAACCGCACCAGCGGGTATGACCGAGTTGCATTAATACCCTGCACCACTACCACCCGAGCCGCGTTTATAGGGTAGCCAGTCAAGTTTTTCATCAGAGTCTGGGAAGCACCTGTATCACGCAAGACCTCTACTCCATGCTTGCGCCCCGCCCACACATCACGCAACCCCGCCCTCTATGGTCGCAAAAAACATCCTGAGCAGGGTTCGAGCCTCCCAGGTGCTTCTGCATTGGCTGTGCCTCAGCCTCTGACGAACTGCCCCAGGCAAACTCAGATGACTTCGGAGACACACCAATGTTGCAGGCCAAAGACACAGCTGCTGTAGGTGGTTTGCTAGGACAGACTCTTGCAAAGTGCCCCTTTTTATGACAATGATAACACTCCACCTCCCCTTTGGGCTTCCCTTGGTACTGGGAAGGGCCCGGCCCCTTCTTAAATGGGACGGTGCTAGTCTTGTGGTCAGTCTTGGTATCATGGCTCTTGTACTTGTTTGCATAAGGTATATCACTAACTCGGGGGGGTGGGGCGTCACGCCCCTTGTTACCTGCCTCACTACGCTGGGCAGACCCGCACCCACGAATTAGTGATAGCCGGAGGTCAGCCATCTCAGCTGCCTCCTGTAGAGTTTTTGGGTTCTTTTCTTTAATAGTTAAAGTCATTTCTGCACCAGTACACTTATAAAACTGCTCGAGCAGAAACAGCTCAGTCAACTGTTCGGCCGTCTCAGCTTTCTCAGAACGTGTCCAGTTTTTAAGTGCATCTTTTAAGTCCCGGGCATGTTCAAGAAAGGTCACCTCCCTAGTCTTTGTAACACCCCGAAACTTCAATCGATATGTTTCCGGTTGCAACTCGTATGCCCGTAGGACAGCTCTCTTCAATTCTGGGTAGTCAATGCAAGACTCTAAAGGCAGTGCATCATAAGCCTTCAGACCCTTACCCGTAAGTCTTGAGGAGACTAGAGCTGCCCACTTCTCTTCAGGCCAATTATGCTCCCTACATTTCTTCTCAAAACGATTAAAAAATTCTGTGACTTCAGTTTCACTAAATACCGGCACCAATTTGACTAATTGGGCCAAGGACTGTTCTCTTACTTGGCCCTCACGGCCCATCCAAGTCCCTGTCGACTCTGCACGAGACTTATCTAAATCTAATTTAGCACAATATTTCTCCGAGTCGTACTTAAGCTCAGCCTCATGCCTCCTAACCTCAATCTCATGCCTCCTCGTCTCATCCTCCTGCCTCCTGGTCTCATTTTCATGCCTCCTGGTCTCATCCTCCTGCTTCCTAGCCTCAATCTTAGCAAGCTCAAGTCTAAATACCATATCTGGAGACAGACAGGAAGAGGGAGCTGCCACTACTGAAGGAGGGGGGGCAAAAACTGGGGAACCACCATGTGCACCACCCGAGGGCACTCCAATCTGCCAATTCTCATCCCTCTGTGGGAGAGTGCTAACCTCCGGTAACTGAGTGGACGGCACTGTGGGAGTCGAGTGAGAGGGGATCTTGGGGAGGAACCCCCCCAAACGCCCTCTCCTCCGAAACCCCATGTCGCCCACGCAACACCCAGGAAATCAGCTCCCCCTTGGACATCCCTACTACATTGGAAATTCCCAAAACCTTGGCTATCAGGTGCAAGCCACAAACATCCACCCCAGTCAGCCTCTCCTCCGTCACGTGGTACCGCTTACTCACAAAAACTCTAGCATCCTCCTCACTGGTTACTAACGGCACACCTTCAAATGGCATCTCTCGCTCATCGTCAGTGCTAATGCACGACATACTGAAGTCCACAAAAAATTCTCGAGACAAAAGTGTTTAACTTCCTATGCAAGCACTAATTACTAAATTAACTGGAGTCTCTTAAATGCTTTACTAATTGCCATACAAAAACAAATATTCTTCAATATGCACGCTAAAATACAAACAAACAAATGTTGTACAACTCTGCAAAAATTTATACTGTTCACAAAATCCTAAGCAAGGTCGCCATTTGTTACGACCTGGCACTCGGGTACACAAGGGCTCTCAATCAGGACTAATACGGCTCGCTGCCACAACGGAAACACACGATCCCAACCCCTGAGTACTGCCAGCCGAACAAAAAACACCAATACCCTCCAGAGTTCAATCTGCTATAACGGGGTATACAAGAACTCGGTACTAGTGTTCAACAACAGACTAATAAAGAGACAGGAATTCTCTAGTCTGGTCAACAATCAAACAAAGAAGTAAGAAACAACAACACCAAAGAATAGTGTTGGCCGAAGCCGAAGTAATCCACCCTTGACTAAGAACTTAAGAAGTCCTCCACCCTCTACTTCGGATCGGCACTATTACGTTACGTTAATTAATAGTCCTTAAGCATCGAGCAAGGAATCTTCTGAAAAAAGTTAGATGCTTCTCGGATGCTCGTAAGAAGTACGTATCGGATTTTGAACAGTAATTCAATAAGAAAAACACTGGCAATTAAATACTATTACAGGTTTAAATTGGCATAAGAATAATTAAAAGAATATGCAATAGTAAATGGCAAACATTAAAAAGAAGTACTCCGCAAATGCAACGGCAATAGCCTACTCGGATTGTGCTCGTGGGCCACTAATCACTAAAGTAGCCAAGCTTGCAACACATGAAATCAATAGTGCATAAACAATATCATACATAAGGAAAGCTTCAATACTATTCTGTATCTACTAATCGAGTAAAGTCTAGCTGGGGTACTGTGGGCAAAAGGTAGCAGTGACTGAGCAAAAACGGCTCGTAGCCTAGCGAAGTCCTCACAACTGTTTAAAGTATTACGTTAACACTAACAAGTGCACTTTGAGAAATCCAGATCCCTTGTATCTGGTTTTCTCCCGGCTCCTTGACAAAGTAAAAACAAGCTGTTAATAAAATACAGGGTGGTTAGGCTCTTGCCCTCACGCACTGTAAATTATTAACTCAACACAGTCAGCCGCGAAGACAACCTAGGCTTCACTGAACCGAAACGAGTATGCAGGTTTATCGCTTAACCACTGCATCAAACAACAACTCGTAACACAGAAAAGCCTTACCCCAGTCTAGCATTACCTAGACTAGCAGAAACCAGGAATAATAATAATAACACACAGGGAAATGCATAGACAAGTGCAACAAACATAAATCAATCCTATTCTAAGTTAACCCTTCCAAAATAGGCTATCTAATAGGCATGTATCTCATGAGAACTCAAGCGATAATACGTTGGCTGACTAGCTCTGCACCAACGGGACCATGGAAGTTAAAAAGGGTAGGGAAAAGAGGAGATAAGAATGTAAGGTAGTAGAGAAAGTTCACATCAGTCAGAAGAATATATATAGTTAGCAAGGGAAATGAGAAGTCGCTCTGCCTAATGAGTTCTGATCAAAAAATGGCTAGACTTCCCTTTTTATACTCGGCCCTCTAGTGAGCCCAACGTGAACTACTAAGGACCGCCCACTGACAATCATTACGTAATTTCTCTCTCTCCTCTGGGATAGACAAAGGCTTTCCTAGCACTGAGGGGAGGGGGGAGGGGGGGGGGAGTGCTAGTGAGTTAGGCCCACCTCCCGCATGGCGCACCCACTGACCCCCAACTGTGGCTGCCGCTTCTCCCATCATTACAAATAAGTTTTACACACAATACTTATAACTAATGATATAAAATAGAACTCGTTGACTCAGATGAAAACAAAATACATATTCATATTACTTATAGTACAACGGCTCACATGAACTAAGTTAGGAAACTCTACATAGACTACAGCCAAAGTTCCTGCCCTGACGATCCTAGCGAGAGTGGGGCATGACTAGGCGTTCTGTACAGCATGCTCACACTGGACATGCGTCACAGCACACACTTGCAAGACAGTAGCTGCATAACAGCATCTGGTGCTGGTGAGCCTCGCATCCAGTTGACGGCAAGCTTACCGTCCTCATCTGTCATCCAACCGCAGTCTGTTGGGTTCGCAACAAATGGCTGGCTCTGAAGACTTCTCCTCCAGATCGCAGCCTGGTAGTTTGCACGCAGTGCATGCATGAAGAGGCAGTCCTCACAAGGAGGGAGTTGACTTGACTCTACCTCTCCACGTCTTGCACAGAACAGCTCATACCGAAGCTTGTTTACCTTAGTTGTGTGGGTAGATGGTAGGTACATGTGGCAGGTGATTTCCTGTAGCTTCTCAAAGAGTTCAGGAGACACTTCCCATGAGCGTCCAAGTTCGTGAAAAGCATGCTGGTATGTCTTGTCCATCTTCACCTGCTTGAGTGTCGTCATCTTCCCTCGGCCAGCGAATGCACTGACGGTATCACAGCCTGTAAAGGCATGCATACCAATCAATGAATCACACACGCTGCCTCCCAGTGTGCGGCTCAGTGTGGTGATATCCAGGAATCTTGTCCGGTTCTTCGTCCCGCACTTCTGGAACAGATGGGATGGGATCTTGTGGCACATGCCAAGACACAACACCATGACGTCTGTATCTTCTGCAGTGATGATGACAGACTTGTTCCCAGATTCTGCTGCATGAAGTGCATGGAGAAGAAGGCGTGTGTCTGCTTCTTCTTGAGTTGACTTAAGCTCAGGAGCCTCTTCCCACTGCTCTTTGGTGATCTTGAAGCAGCGCTGCTCACATGTGACATACAGCTCCTTGTCCTTGAGCTTCTCCCTGTGCTGTGGTGCCTTCCATTCTTCTACCAAGAACTTGATAAGACTTGCCTTGTTGGAGGAACTACCGAGTAACTTTCTCCACTGCTGGATGTTGTGCCCCACTGCTCTGTTGTACCTCTTGCCGTTCATCACTCCTGACACTGATCCTTCTGCGATGATACCTGATTCCACACACAGATCTCTAAGACCTGCATCTTGAAACCTCTTTCCTATGGTGGAGATGAGATTACGGATTGTGTGGAAGACGCCCATCCTGATGATAATGTTCTTGAACTTCTCTTGTTTCCAGATAACTTCGGCAGCTTTGGCATAGAGTGCTTGATCAAACACGCACACAATCTTGTTAAGCTGTAAGGACTGCATGATAGCATGCGTTTGTTCCAAGATTTCATTAACGGTGGACATTTCTGTTGCGGGAGCATTGATAGTGGGCAGGTAGCTTACAGTGTCCTGAACCACTGCAATGTCTCTGCGCATTTTGATGTTGAACCCAGTCCAACTGCTGATGGGCTGGTCCTCATGGTCTGACATTCGAGTAAGAAGCCAGATATGGTTCTTTGTCTTTGAATCCTGGACTTCCTTGGTAGTGTCGACATACGCAGTCTCAATCCTAGGTGGCCCTGCCCGCCGCCCAACATTGTATATTGGCAGCATTGATGATGTCTGAGTGATGCTTCTTATCTTGGACTTGGTAATCTCTGGCAGGACTTTCTCTGGCACAGAGCCTGCAACCTTGGACTGGACAGCAATGCCATTGACTCTATGAGAAGTACCTGCTCCACTTAGGGTCTCTTCAAGTCGGTCAATGTTATCCCAGGCCAGGGTTGTGAACACACCAGGGTAGATGTTTGCTGGCAGTGGAATGTCATCCTTTGAGCATTCCAGCTTCTGGATACAAAGGGCTGTATCGATCTCCTCAAACATTGAGTAAGACACACAGTGACCAAGACGATTCAGAGTTCGGATCAGTTCTGTGTTTCCTGTCAAAGACTTTACAGCATTGGTCAGCAGTACATGCTTGGGTGGTTTTGTCTTGCCACTGGTAACAGCAAAGACCAAGTCACTGCCAAAGGAAGTGGCAAGACGTTGAGCTCTTTCAGAGGGAGTTTCACACTCACACTCTCCTGTCAGCAGGGTGTGCAGGAATTGAGTGACTGCTGCAGGAATGACATTCTGATCTGTATCGGGAGGCCATGGCTGACTCACATCTTGTTTATTGATCTCATTCCTCAGCTGCATTCCTGCTTTGGTTAAGACATCTTCAGAGTTAGCTGCTCTTGCTTCTTGCAGGTCTTTTGCCATTTTGTGTGCTTGCCGGGCAAGGTCGTCCATTGAGAGGCTGCGTGGATAGATTAGAAGCTTTCCTTTCTCATCTGGGACAAAGCGTAGTGATTCTCCAAACTCGGTTTCAATCTTTCGGCGAACATGTTTCTTTGTCGCTGGTTTCAGTTGGATAATACCACGGGACATCATGGATCTCTCAAGCCTAGATGTGAGGTTTGTCATAGGCAGTACCTCTGGGTTGGGGAATAATTTGGTCCTTATATACAAGCAGAGTTCCTCGAGGGCTTCTGTCTCAACCTCTTCGTAGCGTGCTTCCTCGCTTTCTTCCTGATTTTCACCTGCACCCGACCTGGCGGCCGCTGGGAAATCATCTTTTGTGAAGAGTTTGTAGCACGACTTGTGGTAGTGACCCTCTGCAGCAACAAGGTCTCTGCTAACTAAACCAAGGATTCTCTGGTTGAGTTTCCTTATTGCTGCTCTGCGAATCTTCTCATCTGCTCGTAGCTCAACACACTGTATGAGTGGCTCCCTTGTCTTTGTTGTTTTTATGTACTTGCTTGACTTCTCGCAGAAGATACATACTTTGGCATACACCCTGCTAGTACTAGGGGCATCCCTTGATGCCCTCCTCCTGGGGTCGACGCTTGCTGATTCTATCTTGACACCCTTGGCAAGGATAGAATCCAGTGACTTCTTCATTGTAAAGAGACTACGACATTTACGGTGATAATGTATGTGTGGTATTCCTCCTTCTTCAAGGCCCTTGGCTGCTTCCAGGACTGGATCATGCTGCCTGATTTCTGCAGCCCTGAGCAATGTGTTCCAGGAGTCCAAATCCTGTGGTGACACCAGAGCATCGCTGTCATCATCAGAGCAGTGGATGATACAGTCGATCCGTGCTCTCTTCCTCGCAGATGGTTCCATCCTGCCGTCAAACAGTCGACACACACCTGCAAAAAATATCACCATTAAACCATGAACAAACAAACACATTACATGGAAACCACTCTACATATGTTTGCTCCTTCCAATAATAAATTATCCCCAAAATATAACAAAAAATCCCCAAATATGAAATAAACCCCTAAATATGGAGAAACTTGAAATACACATCGGAATAATTCTTGTAGAGAATCAAATAAGCTACAAGAGCTGTTGGAATATATTTTTCAATGTTCCCCATATTTAAGGATTTATTCTAGATTTAGAGGAAAATACCCAAAATATAGAGTATATTCCGAAATATGAGGAAATTTGAAAAATACCTAGGAACAACTCTGGTAGAGAATATAATTCTACATAGGTGTTCAAAGTTTCGCGATGATTGTGTGATGGATTTTAAAGAAAATGAGGAAAACGCCGAGCGTCACGCTAAAAATCTTTATTTTTGGGTAGCGCCCCTATTGCATCAAAAAAATTAGACTAAGCTACCAGTGCGAGAAGGCTATCATATCTTAATGTACTTACAGTCACTCTATAAACATTTTAGTACCATTCGTGTTTAGTCACCCCAGGTGGTACCGATATCTGGCCTGGCTCATGGACTATATACAGTATATACAGTATATATATATTATATATATATATATAATTAAATTTATGTTCACATTTAATCTTAACAATTGGAATATTTTCCTGCCGAGATCGGAACCTCTCCGGGTGGTCGGGGGCCGGGGAAGTGCTGGAGAGACCTTGGTGACCCTGGTCTCTGGGTCTTCTCCTGGATGATCTAGATGTGCGTGAATTTGTATTTTGTGTTTGTGTGTTCATTGTTTTCTGTTGTATTATCCCTATTCTGGCTCTGTCGGCAAAAAAAAAAAAAAAAAAAAACAGGAAAAAAACAGGGGGGGGGGGGGGGGTAGGAAAAGTGGGGATTGGGCCTGAGTATATAGAATAGGATAGAATATAATTTGGTCAGAGTAACACTATTTGGCAGCGTTTTGAATATGGTGCAATTCAAATTTAATTATTATGTTCCCTCCACCAACCGACTTTACTCCTAAACTCAATTAATGATATCAACAAATACATGTAATCTGTGACCTTCACCATTCACCTTGACCTTTGAATAATAATAACACAATATTTGGACAATCATTGCATTGACCAACCGAAATTGCCAGCACAATTTGGTGACGATACATTGACCCGTTCAGTACAGTTCTGTCGTTTTAATTTCATACAGGATAATAATAGACGATTTTATTCAGTTTAAGAAGGGCCTCCAGAAAATTAGCAGGCTTTCAACTATCTTAATTTTATCATTTTACTACCACAAGTCCTTCGTAAGCTCCACAACATCGCCTAATTATAGCTAGCATACAATAAAACACACATCGCCGGTGCAGAAAGGGTTAAACAGTCTATGAAGAGTTTAGGGACAATTATTAACACTCTTCTTTTGTTCTTTGACCTTGACCTTTAACCTTAAGTATTATCTATCTATTCTATCTATATGCTCAGGCCCAATCCCCATTTTTGGGGTAGCCGACTCAAGACAGAGCAAGAACAGGGAAAACACAAAAACAACATAAAACAAAAAATAAACACAGATAAAAAACACAAACTCTGACACATCCAGGTCACCCAGGAGAAGACCCAGAGACCAGGGTTACCAAGGTCGCTCCAGCACTCCCCCGGCCCCTGACCACCAGGAGAGGTTCCGATCTCGGCAGGCAGACATGCAGCGGAGCCAAAGCGACAAGCCCTCCCACCACACTTCCAGGCACCCTTCATATTAATCGTCTCCCCGGGCCAGGCGCCTGATGGACTATTATCTAGTCCAACTTGCGCCCGACCCCTTACTCCAAATGACCACGTGTTCACTCAACTATTCACAAGCATTCTCCATTCACTCCTGTCCACCACCACTTCCCCTGCCTGATCTATAGTCATTCTTCTATCATCCAAAGCCTTTCTTACACAGTCTCTCCATCTCAATGGGGGTCTTCCTGCCCTTCTATCTCCCCTTGTACCTGACTCACATATTCTCTTTGTAAGCCTTTCATCTCCCATTCGTTCAACATGACCATACCAGCTCAGCACCCTTCTGTCCACTCTGGCTGACAAATGTTCCTGCTGCCCCACTCTCCTACGTATCTCTTCATTTCTCAATCTGTCTCTACGAGTAACTCCACACATACTCCTCAAGCAGCTCATCTCCATCACATCCAGCCCTCTTTTCTCCTTTTTCTTCAGAGCCATACATCACTGTTGGCACAACAATTCCTTGATACAGTGCACTTTTTACTTTCACTCCGAGATTTCTCGTCTTCCACATACTTCCAATTGCTCCGAAAACCTTCCTTCCTTCACACACTCTCTGTTTTACCTCCACTTCCATACCTCCACTCCTGCTTATTGTTCCTCCTAGATATTTAACACCTTACGAGCGGCCTATGCGGTTTATTTATGTGTACCGCACAGCGGGGTGTTTTTAGCCAAAATAGGGCTGTTTACGTGATCATTTTCATGCCTAAATAAGACCCAGAACGTAAAACAAGTACATATCCCTGAAAGGGCATAAACAGAGCTTTCGAATGACACCATAACGATCCTTGTATGATGGATAGTTTTCTTGCAATAACCGTGCAACGCGAGTGCAAAAAGCAGGTAATTCGGTACTTTCAGTACATAATTGAGTATGTAGCGAGTGAGAGAGGGAGGAGGGAGCTGAGATTTGTGTCAGTAGGTTCGCCGCGGTGGTCTGGAGCAGTCATACGCTCGCTAGTCTCCTGCCACCACTTGTCTCTCTCTCTCAGCCACATTACGTGCTGAAATTACCACTCGAGTTATGTCGAGCGCCGCCACATAGTCCAGCTTTATTTAACTCGACTTATGTTGCTCGCCGCTAATTAAGGGTTAAAACACTCTACTTGTTCCAATATTTCCCCATCCAGCCTCACATCTAGATTCACCCTATGCTCCCCTATTACACACCATTACTTTACTTTTATTGACGTTCACCTTCAGTTTCCTCCTTCCACAAACCACACCAAACTCTTTGACTACCCGCTGCAGTTTCTCATCAGAATCCGCCACCAATGCTGTGTCATCAGCGAACAGCAACTGATTCAACTCCCAATTTCTTTCTCCATTCTTTCCTACTAAACCCAATCCTCTTCCATAGTTCTCCTTTTCACCACCCTCACCACACCATCCATAAACATATTAAACAGCCACGGTGACATTACACAACCCTGTCGCAAACCTACCTTTGCCTCAAACCATTCACTCAACTCACCATTTCCTACTCTCTCGTATGCTCTGCTCCCTTCATAAAAACTTAACTGCTTCTAACAAATTTCCTCCAATTTCATAAATCCTTAACACCTTCCACATTGCTTCACGGTCCACACGATCATATGCTTTTTCCAAGTCCATAAAAGCCCAAAATATCTCCTTATGCTTCTCTAAATACTTCTCGCATAACTGTCTTACTGCAAACATCTGATCCACGCACCCTCTTCCCCTCCTAAAACCGCACTGTTCTTCTCCTATTGCAACTTCCGTACACTTTATTATCCTCTCTATCAACACCCTGCCATACAGCTTTCCAACCACTGACAATAAACTAATACCTCTATAACTTGAACACTCCTGCCGATCTCCCTTCCCCTTGTACAACGGCACAATACATGCACTCTTCCAGTCTATTGGTACCATTGTATTATACCATAAGTATTATAATATATAATATATATAGGGGCACAGTGCGTCCTTGTATTGAGTATTGTTCAGATGTGTGAGGAGAATCCTCTCACACAGCACTTCTTGGCAAAGTAGAGAGGAAAGCCTTTCGTATTATTAATTCCCGTCCCCTCACCAATGATCTGCAATCTCTCTCTCTTCGCCACAATGTTGAATCTCTCTCGCTATTCTATTTCTACTACAATAAAGTAGACGTGCCGTTTTGCCAAAATAAAAACGGCATACCCAACTCTGCGATGGGTTACCATCATCACTACTAATACCATCATCAATCACATTCTCCATCATCGCTCCTACTGCCATCATCACTACAACTGCCACAATCATCACAACTACTGTCATCATCACCATTACTATGATCATCATCACTACTACAAATACAATCATCACTACTACTCTCATCATCATCACTACTACTACCCTACCCAGTAACTATCGTCCAATTAGCTTAACCTCAGTTGTATGTAAAATGCTAGAAACGGTCATAAGAGACCGACTCGTAAATCACTTACAGGAAAATAACATACTTAAAGATACTCAACACGGCTTTCGTAAAAAACGTTCCTGTTTAACAAACCTCTTAGACTTCTTCCACGATATCCTCAACCTCTACGATGAGAGTAAGGCTGTAGATATTATATACCTTGATTTTCAAAAGGCCTTTGACAAAGTTCCCCACAAACGTTTACTGCTAAAACTAAAAGCGCATGGAATACAAGACAGTGTGTTGAAATGGATAGAAAATTGGCTCAGCGACAGAAAGCAAAGAGTAGTCATAAACGGTAAGGCATCTAAATGGACCAATGTAAGTAGCGGGGTACAACAGGGATCGGTACTAGGACCAATTCTCTTTCTAATTTACATCAACGACATACTGTAGATGAGGGTCTCACCTGTACAATCTCAAAATTTGCCGACGATACAAAAATTGCAAATAGCGTACTCTCAAAAGAACAAGTTGACGATATGCAACACAATCTAGATAAATTGTCATGTTGGGCCCAAATTTGGCAAATGAGTTTCAATGCGGATAAATATAAAGTACTACATATCCGAGGGCGGGTGCCCAACCCCGAAAGGAGTTGAAATAGGGGAGCTATCCCCCCACCAAAGGTGGCTTTCTAGGGCCTTTCCTAGCTGATGCTGAGAGGATTGGGTTCTAGTCATGTGGTGATGGGCTGGTCTATCCGAGTGAGAACTGAGCGATCTCTGCCATACCCATAGCTTACTCTGACTGTTCCTTTTACTTATATATCTTCTAGATCTCAAGTGGTGACGTCTTTTCCGTGGATTGACCTCCCTACTGCCAACCTAGAAGTTGGCAGATTGGGAGCCAAAGCGTCACATTTTCCCTTACCCCTCAACTTTCCCTTCATAATTGCTGAGGGGCACAGGGCCTTGGGTGGGGCTTTGGTTTCCCGGGCATTTCCGCACCTTCCTCAGCTCCCTGCCTTGGAGTGGCTTCGGTCACCCGGGCTTTGTTAGTGGTAAGCAGGGAGGATTTTGTGGGGGCGCTCGTTTATGGCCTTGGCCTTGCTCGAGACCTTGGGGCTGTTCGGCCAGACAGCCTGGGGAACAACAACAACAACAACAACAACTACATATCCGATACCTAAATGAGAAAGCAAACTATTCGATGAATGGCACTCAGCTTAAGAATGTAAACAGAGAAACCGATCTGGGAGTAACAATATCGAGTAACCTAAAACCGAGTCAGCAATGTTCAGAAGTTGTTAAGAAGGCAAAAAAAAAAATTGGCTTTATAGGCAGGTCATTTGAGCATAAATCCAAAGAAGTTATCCTAACCCTTTACAATTCCTTAGTCCGCCCTCTTCTGGAATACTGCGTTCAATCCTGGTGCCCTTATTACCAAAAAGATATAAACAAGCTAGAACGAGTTCAACGTAGAGTTACCAAAATGATACCTAGCCTGTAGAACAAACCATACGAAGAGTGTCTTAGAGAATTAAATATATTTCCTTTAACCCAGCGCAGATTATGAGGTGACTTAATTCAAATGTTCAAAATCATCAAAGGCATAAACAATATGAACTGTAGTAAGTACTTCACTATCGACCAATCTAATTACACACGGGGCAATGGTTGCAAAATTATTGGTAAATCTTTTAACTCACACGAATCTAAGAATTTCTTCTTCAATCGAGTTGTCAACTTGTGGAATGGGCTTCCCCGAGACGTTATAGACTGCAGCACCGTTGATTCATTTAAACTCCGCCTAGACAAATACCTTGCATCAAACCCGCGACTGACTGCGTTTGTAAATTAATAACTTTATTTCATCCTTCCCTAATTTTTTTTTTTTTTTTTTTTTTTTTTTTTCTATATTCCAACTTACTTCCTCTCGGGCATAGGCTGAGAGCCTTAACATTCACCGCTTTACAATTAACAGTGAAGCCCGTGAGGTCTTGTTCCAGTCTAGGGAGTGAGACATGTGAAGCACGTAGAGTACAACGAGCACCTGCCATCTTGCCTTCACATGAGGCACGGTGCTCACTCATTGCCCGAAACGACCCCATCTCTGAAGCCACCTCGTTCCCGTGCTTCACTGTCTCACCCCCTACACTCGGACTCCCACACTTACACACACACAACGCCACCTGTTGAGCAGATAACTCACCAGGCATTGCACCCCTATAACATATTTTGAATATGGGATTATTCATACAGTGCTATTTAATCAGGGAACAATGTGGGTATTTTATTGACGTTTCGGTGGGCTTGTGGTAATGCACTGATACCAGGTACAGCACAGCAAGTTACTAACCCATCTGTCCCCAACTAACTTCCTAATCCTGCCACGGACATTAGTTCCCTTTCCAATGTTCACTTACCCACTCTAAACCACTGTTTGGACACTTGATCCTCAATGTTTTGGAGGACAAGCAGCCTAGAAGGGTCACTAGACCAGTTGTTGCTTGATATATATATATATATATATATATATATATATATATATATATATACCGTATATATATATATATATATATATATATATATATATATATATATATATATATTATATATATAAATATATATATACTGTATATATATACATATATACATATGTAAGTTATTTAATTAAAATGCAAGTAGCCTAACAGTCAGCTTATCAAAAATGTAGTATTTTTTTTATGATGAAGGTTAACTTTTGACCTTGGCCTGTGACCTTGACCTTTATGTAGGATTACAGTTTTAAGATAAAACATATTTGGATGGTCGTCGTATTGACCAACTAATTTTGGTTGCACAATTTGGCGACAATACAGTCTAGGAGTATAGGGAAAATAACAAACACTCTTGGTTTGACCTTTGACCTTGACTTATGATCTTAACTTTTACAATATTTATAGGAAACTTGATATATATGTTAGTTAAGTAACGACCAGCTAACACAGCTAGTTTTCCGATATTTGAGTAATATTTTCTAATTAATATTATAAGTTGACCTATTACCTTGACCTGTAACCTTGACCTTTATGTAAAAGTAAATTTTTTGCTTGCATTGATGATGTCCAAAAAAATCAAACTAGCATGCCTAATGTCATTAAAAACCCATCAGTTAGTTTCATGTATATCATTAGAATAGTTGACCTTGACCTTTATCTTGACCTTTATGATGTGTCTCAAAATATATTATTTTCCTTTTCATTTACAATGCAACTATCTCACCAAATTGTGTGAAGTTTGCATGAAAAAGTTTAGAAAATAGCATATTGACCTTATATTTGACTTTGACCTGTGACCTTGACCTATCTTCTGGAATTGTATAGTTTCTTGTATGACCTTGGCCTAGGTATTTCGCAAATACATGGTAAGCCTAGTGCAATTCTAACATTTAGTTTAACCCACTGAACCCCAGCTAGTTAATAATAAATGTACCGCCCAGGACCGGCAGGTTGTGAAAAAAAAAATTCAGAAAACACCAGGAATGGGTTAGAAATGAAGGAAAACTAAAAAAAAAACGATCCCCTAGGTGCGCCCGAAAGTCGGAATGAGCATGGGGAAATGGGTAGGCAAAAACAGGTGTGAGCGCGCACGCAGTTGGACTTTGAGAGTTTTCAACCATCGGCATTGTTGCGTGCGATACGTACACAGTTCCCATACAAATCTGAGCCCTCTAAGTGCCATAGGACCGGAGTAATTAACCGCGACGAACCTTATGCGTCGCTGGGGTTTAGCATTACCAACATTGCCGATGCAAACAGTGCGTCGCTGTTTTTGTTTGTTTATTTTGCAAGTTTTACATTATAATTTTAAGATAAATGTATTGTTGAATACTAACTGGCAAACCCCAGTGCACGAAAGGGTTAATAGTGAAGCCCCACCCCCCCCCCCCCCCCCCCCCCCCCCCTCCGGACTGAGGTGACCCTGGTGACACCCCCCCCACACCCTACGGACTGAGTTGACCCTGGTGACCCCTCCCCCCCCCCCCCCCCCCCCACCCTCCGGACTGAGTTGACCCGGTTGACGCCCCCCCCCTCCGGACTGAGTTGACCCTGGTGACCCCCCCCGCCCCCCCCTCCGGACTGAGTTAACCCTGGTGACCCCTCCCCCACTCCGGACTGAGCTGACCCTGGTGAGCCCCCCCTCCAGACTGAGTTGACTCTGGTGACCCCCCCCCCCTCCCGACTGAGTTGACCTTGGTGACGCCCCCCCACCCACCCCCGGACTGAGTTGACCCAGATACACCCCCCCCCCCCCCCCCCCCCTCCGGACTGAGTTGACCCTGGTGACCCACCACCCCCCTCCGGACTGAGTTGACCCTGGTGACGCCCCCCCCCCCCTCTCCGGACTGAGTTGACCCTGGTGACCCCCCCCCCCCCTGCTTGGTCGCTGGGAACATTCTGCTTCATTAAAGAGGGGATGATTCGTATATTTCTGGACCCCCTTATCTCTTATGTTTTACCCCATTAGTTTCGAGATTTTAAGAAGTTTGTTCCGTTATATAAATTTTAGTCATTATCTACCACACAGAAGGAGAGAAATACTTATCCTGTCCCCCGTTACAGAAACTGAACTAACAAATGTAATTCGTAACTTTCATAATTCTTCCCCAGGCTATGACAATATTCCTGTTAGTTTAATTAAAGAAATTGCCCCAATATTGTCAACAGTATTGTTGCATCTTTGTAATTCTTCCTTCTCAAGCGGTATATTCCCTGACAATCTAAAGATCGCCAAAGTTACACCTCTATATAAAGCAGGAGACAAGAGAGAACTAAAAAATCACCGACCTGTGTCAATACTCCCAGCTATCAGCAAAATACTATAAAAACTAATGTACGATAGACTTTCCACCTTTTGTGAAACAAACGGCATTTTAACAACTTCCCAGTATGGATTTAGAAGAGGTAAATCTACGGAGTCTGCCCTGCTTTCTTTTACTAATGACATATTACATTCCTTTGATAAAAGACACTTCACAACAGCTGCATTCCTCGACCTGTCAAAGGCATTTGACACCGTTGATCATTGCATTTTGTTGGACAAATTAGAACACTATGGCATCCGAGACACAGCAAACGTCTGGATTAAATTATATCTTACTAACCGGAAACAGTTTGTTCAATATAATGACCGCTCATCAGAGACTCAAACTATTTTGTGGAGTACCCCAGGGATCCATACTGGGACCATTGCTCTTTCTCATATACATTAATGACCTTGCAAATTGTAGTAAGAAATTGAAATTTGTCCTGTTTGCGGATGACAGTACTGTCTATGTAAATCACCATGACCTTCGCTTCCTGATCCATACTATGAATAATGAACTAATTAACGTATACAATTGGATATCTAGCAACAATTTAACTCTAAATATTGATAAAAGCAACTGCATATTTTTCACAGAAACAAAAGTATTCCAGTAAACCTAGAACCATTAAACATTTAAGATTCTGTTTTAAAACTAGTCGAAACAACAACATATCTTGGGATAACGGTTGATAAACGATTGGCTTGGAATCAACATATTCACAATGTAAAACAAACAATGAATAAACAATGCGGTATACTTTACCTGACTGGAAATTTATTTAATACTAACGCTTTATTGAACATTTATTACTCCCTGATATATCCGCATATATTTTACTGCCATACGGTAGGGGAAACGCAAATAAAACAAAAATGAAACCATTAGTAATCGTTCAAAAACGGGTAATTAGAACAATGACATATAAATCAAAATATGCTCACACAAATTATTTATTTCATGATCTAAGACCTTTAAATTTAAGTGACATAAAAATTTATTGCAATTCTCTGTTTGTTTTTAAATCGGTAAATAATAATACGGACAACAGCATGTTTCAATATCACGTGAATAATAGATACAACTTTAGAAACAAGGGTCTTCTAAAAATCCCTCTCATGACTTCATGCCAATCACAGTCATCAGTTGTTTATCGTGGAGTGAAGGTATGGAACGGTCTCCCGCAATACATCAGAGAGAAATTAACAGTTTTGAGTTTCAAGAAAGCTCTGAAAAATTACTTACTCTGTAAATACAATCCCAATGGTAATAACGAATAGACGACTTTTTCTGTATTGTTTCTGTATTTGAGTGTTCATTCTGTATGAATGAATTGTCTTTGAAGGGAAAACTAAATATAATAGTATTATGTATATACTATAAATATTTGTTTGTTAGGAGTGGTGCGTAAATCATAATTATGTGGATGCAAGAGATGACTGTCAATATGGTATATAAGATGTAAATGTATGAATGAATGAAGGTGTATTAATGTGGAAAAAAATGGATGTATGATTAAATTAAATAATTGCCATTTGTATATGCGGTCGGCACGTGTAGTCAGCGGAGTCTCGGAAATTGTATTTATGCAATTATATTGTATTAGATTGCTGTAGGAAACTGTATCATTGATATGTTTCTTGATTTATCCCTTTTCCGTTTTACCCATTGCAAATTGAATTATACATTTAACTCTTAAGCCTCTAATACACCTACGCGATATACCGAAACTCTGCGGATTGAGCGAATTGACTGCTTGATAGTAAATTGTGTATGATTATATTTGGTATAATTATGTTTGTATGTATGTGAGTATGTATATGTATCTGTATGATACATAGTATGAGTATGTATATGAATGTAAAGGTTGAAACAAAGTATATAAATGTGTATATAATATGTCACTATTATGTAATTGCCAGGAATACTGTTTATATTTTCTAATGTCAAATAATGGGACTATCCTATTATTCGTGTTTAACTAATTCATGTGTCTTTATAAGAGAGGCAACTCTCAATAAGGCACAGCCAATTATGTACTGTACTAAGATAATATTACTTTGTATTATAATGTTCTTGGGCTGAATAAACTATTTCAATTTCCATTTCAAAGTTAGTTTAGCGATGTAAAGACCTTTCACCCCATATCCTTGTCAATATTAGGATCTTTCGTGCCATTTAGGGGTCGATTTTTTCCTGGCGAGCGAAAGCGAGCCTGCAATTTTAGGAGGAACCGGCCGTTGATCGGGACATGTTTTCTACCGAAAAATTTACCCATTTATCTCGATAGGGGATCTAGGGGGTGTTTTTTTTTTTTTTTTTTTTTTATAAGCTTGATGGAGGTCTAGCGAGACAACTAAAAAATATAAACATTTATAAATAAATAGACAAAATAAACAAATCATAAGGGGATATTTATAGTTCTTTCCTTAAACCCTTCCCTCCCCCCCCCCCCCACGCCCCCTGCATGATCAACGCGAAACTTCTGCTGGATATAGGCAACTCTTAGTGCTCTAGGTTACCCCCCCCCCCAATATATCCGAGGGCATATCATGCAGGGGTGGGAGGTACTACTGATAAACAGGGGTACAAACGCACTAGCGAGAGACCGGCTGGGTTTTCCCCAGGACGTCATTTGGGTGCCATGATGATCAAACAGCGCGGGGGGGGGGGGGTCTTGATCCCGTAGAATGCTGATCTTGCCGAAGACCTCAAACGGGCCTGGGTCTCTGGGTCTTCTCCTGGGCGACCTAGATGTGTGTGAATTTGTGTGTGTGCGGATGCACGTGTGTGTGTGTGTGTGTGTGTGTGTGTGAGAATGTGTATTGTGTGTGTGTGTGTTGTCCCTGTTGGAACTCTGTCTCGAGTATGTCACCACCCGCTGTAGGGTGTGTGCCTGAGTATGTAGATAAATAGATATATAGATAGAGAGAGAGATAGATAGATATCATTTAGACCAAACACGATCTGTATTGCCGTATTATGTTTATTAACCCATTCTGTACCGGCGACGTATTATGTTTATTAACCCATTCTGTACCGGCGACGTATTATGTTTATTAACCCATTCTGTACCGGCGACGTATTATGTTTATTAACCCATTCTGTACCGGCGACGTATTATGTTTATTAACCCATTCTGTACCGGCGATGTATTATGTTTATTAACCCATTCTGTACCGGCGACGTATTATGTTTATTAACCCATTCTGTACCGGCGACGTATTATGTTTATTAACCCATTCTGTACCGGCGACGTATTATGTTTATTAACCCATTCTGTACCGGCGACGTATTATGTTTATTAACCCATTCTGTACCGGCGACGTATTATGTTTATTAACCCATTCTGTACCGGCGACGTATTATGTTTATTAACCCATTCTGTACCGGCGACGTATTATGTTTATTAACCCATTCTGTACCGGCGACGTATTATGTTTATTAACCCATTCTGTACCGGCGACGTATTTTAAATTTCATTCTAGCTATATTTAGAAGATTGTGCGCAGCTTAAGAAGGATCTGTGGTAGTAAAAAGACTTAGTGAGATAGTTGGAAGCCTGTTAACTGCTGGACGCTCATTGTATTATGAATAACATCGTCTAATAGTAGCCAGAGTAAACTTAAGGGAGGAAGCGCTTATTTGTTGGTCTATTTTTGTATTTACTTCTATATTTTTCTGAGTTTCCTCGCCTGGCCTCCCCCCCCCCCCCTTCAAGATTAGTTTGTACCTTTTTCGGTAGAAAAATTAATAGTTTCTCTTAAAATTACAGGCTAGCTATCGCTCGCCAGGAAACAATCGACACCTAAATGGCACGAAAGGTTTGAATATTGTCAAAGAAATGGGGTGAAAGATCTTAAATTCGCCAAACTAATGGTCTAACGTCTGAAAATCTTAATAAAATGGGGCTAAACATGAGGGAGAAGGGGGTCCAGAAAAAACAACCATTCCCCCTTACAAAAAACAACAAAACAAAACAAAAGATACGTCACCGGTACCGAACGGGGGATACGGGTATATATTATGTAGACCTAATTGGCTTGTTGAGCAGAACGGGGGATACGGGTATATAATATGTAGACCTAATTGGCTTGTTGAGCAGAACGGGGGATACGGGTATATAATATGTAGACCTAATTGGCTTGTTGAGCAGAGAGAGGCTGTAACGCATTGAGTACCAGCGACGTGGGTTAAATTATAGCATAGACTACAGTAGATCTGTACTGGACTCGAAAATGGAACTTTGCAGTAAGGGACCCAAAATCGGAGAACGAACCCCCAAGTTCGAACCTCGAAACCGCGAAAATATGATTTTTTCGCGGTTTCGAGGTTCGAACTTGGGGGTTCGTTCTTTGATTTTGGGTCCCTTACTGCAAAGTTCCATTTTCGTGTCCAGTCCAGATCTACTGTAGTCTTGATTATAGTTATATTTAGACGATACTATGCAACTTAGGAAGGATCTGTAGTTGTTGAAAGGTTTGGTTGAGAAAATTCGACGCCTTATTATTGCTAGAGACCCTTCCTAAGCTGAACAAATCGTCTAATAATTGCCAGAATAAGTTGAAAAGGACGTACCTGGTACTGAATGGCTGTAATGACCCTCGTGGCATCAATAAGGTGAGGACTCTGCAGGGTTACCAAATCCAGTACGCTAGAAAGTATAGAAATGCCGAAAATAGCTAGAATAATGCCAAAAACTCTACAATACCACTCTAAAATTACTCCTATTTCCAGAATATCGCCAGAATGCATGTAGCTAGATGTAAAAATATGCCTCTAGCTCGAAGTAAATACCTCTAGACCTAGCGGGAAAGTAGCTAAATTGGCAACACTGGCAATATGACCCCCGTGGCATCAATAAGAAAAGGTGGATTTTATTCAGCTTAGGAAGGACGTCCTAGCCATAATAAATAAGGCTTCAAACTATCTCCACCAACCCCATTTAACAACCACAGATCCTTCTTAAGCTGCATAATATCTTCTAAATACAGTTAGAATACAATATAACACACGTCGCTGGTACTTTATGGGATATTGTTCAACTGATGGTAAACTGCCGTGTCTCCAACTGCATTACTCGGTTATTTCGAATGAATGATTGGGTGAATGAATGATTGAATGATTGGATGAATGAATGATTGGGTGCATGAATGAATGATTGGATGAATGAATGAGTTAGTGAATGAATGAGTGGGTAAATCAATGAGTAGATGAATGAATGAATGATTGCATAACATGAATGAGTTAGTGGGTAAATTAATGAGTAGATGAGTAAATGAGTGAGTGAGTGAGTGGGTAAGTTAGAGGGGGAGGTGGCACAACAACCAGGAAAGCCTCTGAGTTTAAGTGAGTGATAACAATTGCCCATCCGATGTGTTGTGGATGTACTATATATTGTGGTATTTTTGTGGTTATTTAATATTGAGTTTTTATTTTTGTATTTGTGTTTTATTACTATTATTTGTTTACTGTTATGGCCATTTTCCAGCCATCTATTTTGTTAATCCCCTAAAAAAAAAAAAAAAAAAAAATATATATATATATATATATATATACCTGTATATACAGTATACTGTATGTATATATATATATATATATATATATATATATATGTATATATGTATATATATATATATATATATATATAAAAGGAGTGAGAGAGAAAACAAATTTACGATCGCCTCCAACATAAATGTATACATCTTTTGGTGGGCAAACATATCCCTCCTCTACATTGCAGGCTGGCTGTAACTAAAAAAAATAAAAAATAAAAAAAAATAAAGTTAATGGAATAACACAAGGATGTCCCACAAGACCATCCTCGGATTAGATAGGGTTAACCCTTTGAGGATCATGACTCGTTTGGACAGTTTATTCTGGCTACCATTAAACGATTATATTTAGCTTGGGAAGAACTTGTGGGAGCAGTTCATTTAAGGGGCGAGTGGCTGATTTTTTTTTTTTTTTTTTTTTTTTTTTTTAGGGGGGGGGGGGGTCTATTAATTCATGTATTCATTTATGTTTTTAGTTTCCTCCCTGGACCTTCCTGAAGCATATAAAAACACCCCCTAGACCCCTCCTCAAGATAAATTTGTACATTTTTCTACCGAAAAATTTCCCAGCCAAAGGCCGGTTCCTTTTATAATTACAGGTCTCGAAATCACCGATGCAGTGAAACAGACGTCTTAACATTTCAAAACTAACATGCTAAACATGAGGGAAGAGGGGGTCCAGATAAAGCGACTACCTCCCCCTTAAGTTTGTCTCCTAAGCTAATAAAAGTGCTTCCCAGACTTCGTTCAAACTAAAATGAGTCGACCCGGATCCACTTTAAGCTAAATTTGTACATTATGGAAAACAAATTTATCCGATCGAATGTCAATTTCGCCTAGGAAGAAATCATCATATGAACGGGGTGAAGCATCATAAAATCGCAAAATGAATGGGTTGAAAAGTCTTCAAAACTCAAAACTAACTGAGCAGAATAGGTGAGACCTAAAAGGACACCCCTCGGGTCAATTAGGGTTATAATAATGTGGTAATAGAGTTACAGATAATATAATGTGAAATACAAGCCGTTGATATTAAGGGAGGATGGACGTATTTATTTGCTTGTGTATTAAATATTTATTTTATTTTCTTAGCTTCAACCCTAGACCTACATCAAGCTTAAAAAAACAACCCCAAGACCACCCCTTACAACCCTTTCAAGATATATTCGTACATTTTTCGATAGAAAAATATCCCGGCCTAATATAATACAGGCTCGCTTTCGCTCGCCAGGTAAACAAATAGACATCTAAATTACACGAAATGTCTTGATATTTAAAAAGGAATTGGACGAAAGGTCTTAAAATTGCCAAACTAATGGGGCGAACTTCTACAAATCCGAAAATTAATGGGGTAAAACATGAGGATAAAGGGGGGCCAGAAAAAAACCACTCCCCCTAACCCCTACTTTTCCATAGGGTACTACCATAAAAGACCCCCCCCCCCCAGTTCCAAGCAATGTGGCCAAAATGGCAAGATATAACAACTTCCCACCTCAAAAGATGGAGGAATACTGCCTCTCCCAGCCTGAAGACGTGTAGAGGATTGGATATAAGCTGAGAAGTGTTGCCAACTCTAGAGAAGTGCTCAAACGTCGTGGTAACCAATACTGCCTGATACTGGCAGTTACAAGGATCGTATATTACTGAAGGCTCTCTGCCATCGCTGGGACTTGGGAGTGATTTATCTACCAAGGCTCTCTGCCGTCGCTGTACTGGACGGGTTAACGAACTAAATGCCTGTGCAGATAAAATACTTCACAAGCATCTGCCATGTGTGGTTAAATCCCTTTGTCTTACTGTATAGTGTGTGTATGTAAAAGAGAGAGAGAGAGAGAGAGAGAGGGGGGGGGGAGGGAGGGGGGGAGGACATTATCTGTCAACATGAGAGAGAGAGAGAGAGAGAGGGGGGGAGGGAGGTGGGGGAGGACATTATCTTTCAACATGAGAGAGAGGGAGGGAGAGAGGTTGCATCATCTGTTAACATGACATCAGTCTCTGGCCTTGTTGGGTATATAATTACTGTATTATAAAGGGTGCTGTACTGAACGACCCAGTCATAGCCAGGACAGTTCCAGGACAGTCAATACGTCTACCTATCTCTCCTCCCCTCATCCACACTCTCACTAAACCTTTGCTACTACACAGCTATGGCGGCGGTTATAGCAGTATTATCCATAGTTCTATCCTGTCTTTGTCTCTCCACCACCTCTGATTCTGCCGGTGGTGAAATAGATCCATCTTTGATTCTGTTGCAAACGATTCAGGATATTGCCACCAATATGGCCGTCAACCAGCTGGCTATTCTTCGTCTTCTCAGTGATTCTCCTACGACAGGTAAGCCAATGATAGTAATGTAATCAAACTACACTACAACTCTTACTATCAACCCCCGCACTACTACTACTACTACTACTATCAACCCTACTACACCCACCACCACTACTATCACCACCTGTTACCACCAATATTACTACTATCAACCCCAAACTACTATTACTATCAACCCCACACTATTAGTACTATCAACCCCACACTACTAGTACTATCAACCCCACACTACTATTACTATCAACCCCACACTACTATTACTATCAACCCCAGACTACTAGTACTATCAACCCCACACTACTAGTACTATCAACCCCACACTACTATTGCTATCAACCCCACACTACTAGTACTGTTATCCCCACAATACTACTACTATCAACCCCACACTACTATTACTATCAACCCCACACTACTATTACTATCAACCCCACACTACTATTACTATCAACCCCAGACTACTAGTACTATCAACCCCACACTACTAGTACTATCAACCCCACACTACTATTACTATCAACCCCACACTACTAGTACTGTTATCCCCACAATACTACTACTATCAACCCCACACTACTATTACTATCAACCCCACACTACTATTACTATTAACCCCACACTACTACTATTACTACTAACCCCACACTACTACTATTACTACTAACCCTACTGATTCCTCACCACTATCACTACTGTATATAGTTGGACCATTTCAACCAGTAGCTCTCAACCAGTACCAATTTAACCAATACTGTTAGGACTGGTAGAGTTAGATTGTGGCTTCAAATTGATATATATATATATATATATATATATATATATACAGTATATATATATACAGTATATATATACTGTATATATATTGTTGTGGGGAGATTGTAGGCACCAATCGATCAGGGCTAGACCCAGGTGAGGTTATAGGCATGTGATAAAAGAGTCGCTGGAACTCCTGTTTCATTTGCTCGGCCTCTCTTACTGATTTTCTTTGTGCCTCATTTACCCTGAGAGCAATCCAGCTAGCTCTCACAAACACCTTCTCTTCCTATCCACTTCACTACACTAGACATGCACACCACACTTCATTCCTCCACACCAACATTTTTAAAAATGATTAATTATAGCCCAGCCTCGGAGTCCCCAGGGGGGGGGGGAACCATAAATGCCCCCACACCCGACCGACCATCCCCTGACGACCCCACAAAATTACCTGGACCTCGGCCTGTTACTCTTTCTATTGATTTAGGCAACATTCGCGGACTTTCCTCTAACTTTCACTCTGTTGAAAACCATCACCCCTCCTACAAACCTGATCTTCTCTTCCTCACCGAAACTCAGGTGTCTGTAGCAACATCCTACAGCCCCTTCTCTGTATCCTCCTACTTTCTCTATCCTAGTTTCAAAGCCAAAGGTGGATGTTGTGCATATGTGCACAACAAACTCACTTGCTCTCGTGTTCCCGATTTCGACTCCTCTGAATTCTCAACTTTATGGATCAAACTTTCCTGTCATTCTCTTACTAAATATTTCTGTGCTGTCTATCTTTCCCCTAACTCTGCCAACTTTCTCAAATTCTTTGACTATTTAAACTCTACAGTGGAACACATTCTATCCATTTCTCCTTTCTCAGGAATCTCCATCTCAGGAGATTTCAACGTTCACCACCGCCAATGGCTCTCCTCTCACACTACTGACCCGGCTGGTGAACAAGCCTACGTCTTTTCTATCCTAAATGACCTAGAGCAGTTAGTTCAGCAACCCACCCGTATCCCGGATCGCATCGGAGATCGGCCCAACATTCTTGACTTGTTTCTAACTTCTAACCCTTCTTCTTATACTGTTGATCTTTTCTCTCCTTTGGGCTCCTCCGACCATAAACTTATATCTGTCACCTGTCCTATCTCTCCAGTACGGCCACCCGATCCTCCTAGCCGGCGGCGCTTGTGGCACGTCGGCACTGCCGACTGGGAGGCTCTCCGGCAGTACTTCTTTTATTTCCCATGGAATGATTTCTGCTTCCATGGTCGGGGACCCTCGGAGAGTGCTGAACGCATTACCAAGGTAATTCTATTGAGCATGGAAGCATACATTCCATTCTCTTTCTCTCAGACTAATGCTAAAAAATCTTGGTTTACTCACGCCTGTTCTACTGCTGTCCGCAATAAGGAGGAAGCATTCAAACGGTACCGACGCCTTGAAACTCAAGACTCTCATTCTTCCTATGTTTCTGCCCGGAATCAAGCCAAATCTCTTCTTCGACTTGCCAAACACTCTTTCATCAATAATAAATGCACTGAACTATCCAACTCTAGCTCTTCCCAAGCTTTCTGGCATCTAGCTAAAAACCTCTCCAACAATTTCTCATCCTCCCCTTTTCCACTCTGATGGCACAACCATCACTTCTTCCTCTGACAAAGCTAAACTCTTCGCTCAAACTTTTGCTAGAAACTCCGCCTTGGATGATTCCGGTGCTATTCCTCCCTCTCCACCCTCCTCTCTCTTACTTATGCCTAATATCCTAATCTCTTCTAAAGATGTACTTTCTACCCTCTCTGGGCTTAATACTAATAAGGCGTACGGTCCGGACGGTGTTCCTCCTGTTGTTCTCAAAAACTGTGCTTCCGTGCTGACTCCCTGCCTAGGCAAACTCTTTCGTCTCTGTCTATCCTCTAACGTCTTCCCTTCATGCTGGATATTTGCCACATTCAACCTGTCCCAAAGAAGGGTGACCGCTCTCAACCCTCCAACTATCGTCCAATTGCTCTCATCTCTTGTCTTTCTAAAGTTTTTGAAATTATTCTTGCTTCCAAATTTCTTAAGCATTTCTCTTCTCATAATCTGCTCTCAGATCGCCAGTATGGCTTCCTAAAGGGTCGCTCTACTGGTGATCTTCTTTCATATCTTACTAACTCTTGGTCATCCTCCTTTCGTGAATTCGGTGAGACTTTCTCTATTGCACTAGACAATGTAGACATATCAAAAGCCTTCGATAGAGTCTGGCACAAATCTTTAATTTCTAAACTACCCTCCTTCGGCTTCTATCCCTCCATCTGTGCCTTTGTCTCTAATTTCCTTTCCGGCCGTTCCATAGCCGCGGTTGTGGACGGCCATTGTTCACCTCCTCACCCTATAAACTCAGGTGTTCCTCAGGGCTCTGTCCTATCTCCTATTCTCTTTCTAATTTTTATAAATGATCTCCTCAACTGTACCACAATTCCCATCCATTCATACGCAGACGACTCAACCTTACACTACTCCATTAGTTTTTCAGAACGCCCCAGCCAGCAATCTCTCAACGACAAACCTAATGAAGCCATAGAACTCTTAAATTCTGATTTACTACTATCTCCAATTGGGGCAGAGAAAACCTTGTTACCTTTAATGTTTCCAAAACCCAATATCTCCATCTATCTACCCGTAAGGAACTCCCAGCGGACTATCCCTTAATCTTCAACAATACAAAAATCAATTCTTCATCTTCTCTCAATATTCTTGGTGTCTCTTTTTCTTCTGCTCTCAGTTGGAAGGACTATATTACCAGTCTTGCTAAGGCAGCCTCCCAGAAGCTGGGTGTGCTCAACCGCCTTAGGGTGTTCTTTTCCCCTGCACAGCTTCTTGCTCTGTACAGGGGCATAGTGCGTCCTTGTATGGAGTATTGTTCACATGTATGGGGATATTCCTCTCACACCGCTCTCCTAGACAAAGTTGAAAGAAAGGCCTTTCGTATCATTAACTCCCGTCCACTCACCAACTCTCTGCAATCTCTCTCTCTCCGCCGCAATGTTGCATCTCTCTCGCTATTGTATCGCTACTATAATAATCAGTGTTCCTCAGAGCTTTCCCAGTGTATACCACCTCCTTTACGTAGGGCACGTGGTACCCGACTTGCAACTCAATCCCATCCCTACTCTGTGCAACTCTCTAACCCAAGAGTGAAACGTTAATCTCAAACTTTCTTCTACTCAACAGCTGAGCTCTGGAACTCTCTCCCAGAATCAGTCTTTCTCTCTTCCTATGACTTAAATTGCTTCAAACTCTGTGTGTCCAGGCATTTTGGCTCGAACGTCCCTTGATTTTGGCCCGGTCACTCTTTCAACTATGGGTAGGCACTCGCTATAGGCAGTTCTGCCTTTTGCCTCCCTCAATCACATAGGAAAAAAAATATATATATATATATATATATACTGTATATATATTTGTTTCATTGATTTCAATAATTAGGTTTATTTGTAAGTTAATTGGTTTTAGTTGGTCCTGGTCTGGTATCAAAGGAAAGTACCGACCAAGTTCCGTCGAAATCTGTTAATTCTCAATATATAGTGCAAACAGACTGACAGACACAGAAGTGGAAAACATACCTTGTGCTTAACGCCGTAACGTGATGCATAGGTTAAATATTGGTATGGAATGTATGCCAAAGTTAACATGTAAAATATTATACATAGAATAAAATCAAAATTAAGGGGTTAGTGGTTGTTTTTTGGTCTACATATCTATTTATCTAAATATATAGTTTTCAGTTTCCTCGCTAGACCTCCATCAAGCTTTAAAGAAACGCCCCCTAGACCCTCTTTCAAGATAAATGTGTACATTTTTCGGTAGAACATTGTCCAGGCCGAAGGCCAGTTCATTCTAAAATTATCATATAAACATATAACTCGTCAACAATTATATGCAATAATTATATCTTGGGTCGAGGAATTCAGATTTAGTATTTTACCTCTACTGATGGAATAATCAAAGGTTTAATATCCCTTGAACAAAATAGCAAAATATATAGTTAACAGAACTAACGTAGTTAACTAATATTAAGTAACGCGTCGTAAATATATAGTTAACAGAACTAACGTAGTTAACTAATATTAAGTAACGCGTCGTAAATAAAATTAGCGTGTATGATTAATTAGCATAATACTAATAATAAGTAAATGGCGCACACAACGAAGTTGTACTAATGGAAATACCTGATAAGGCATAAAAGGAGGTCTGAACGAGTTAGCAGATTCCTATAGAGAATCCACACAATCAGCGGTGTATTCAAATGATGAATATTTAGATAATAGATCTATGTAAGGCTAGAATTCCTAGAAGAGAAGAATCAAAATTATCTACATCAGTAATAGAATGAACGGATATACTGTTCATAAAATAAACAAATTAAACTTAACAGCAAGTAAGCGTAACTTAAGGTTTCTCAAAGAAAGTAGATTATTAAACCAACAATATAACTTCTTGACGAAGGGGAACTGAGATAAACAAAATATGAAATTGAGCGTAGGTTTTAGGCAATAATATTATTTAAGAAGGGAATAAAGATACGGAATACACTTCAACTTCAACTTGCAACGTACATAATAGAATGAACATATACAAGGAAAATCTGTGAGTATTTGGCTTAAATGAATGAATTAACACGAGTATGTAACGTATGTGTGAGACGTTGTAAGAGAGTTATAGTTCAAAGATTAACACTCGATCTTGGACACAGATCTATATAACAATTAATATGATTGCTGAGAGATTAATACATACGCAATAAATAAGGATCTAGGGCACAGATCTATATAGAATTCAGCCTTTAATATTCACATATTTTGCCTTACCTTTACAACAATAATCACAATGTAAAATACTCAGAGACACTTAGGGGAATGTAGAAGGGTAATGGTTCGAGAGTAAGTCTGGCCGACGTAGAACGTAGATTCACTGGTCAGGACTTCAGGAGGAGCTGCTTCTCACAATCAGGACTTCAGGATCCAGGCTTCAGAAGACACAACAGGCTCGTCGTATTCTCGAGGGTAGGGGGGAGGGCGAGACAATTTTTCACTGCTGTTAGATGCCCCGGACTTTTCAGCCTTAAGGACATTACCCCAGTGAATGTTTGCTTAATTTCCTACAGTTTCGTTGAGACTATGTTTGAATTAGTTCTTGTCTCTAACTTACAGGAATTCAATGTTACAGGGGTATAGTAAATTGTTGTGATAGAGTTGATGAGGTTAATACTTAACTAAAACATACATGATGGTTATTATTGGATGCATAGAGATAAGAGGTATTTTATTTAATGTTTAGGTGAGTCATTTAGCTTAATACAGACGTAATCGTAATTCTAGTGATTATGTCATAACTGAGGTTCATTGGTGATATTCTGAATAATTTGGTTCTTCTTTATCTTCCCGCTAGGTTTTATAGTTTCCCAGGACGTAACAACAAGTAGGATTCCTTATGCCCACTTGTTCCGGTAGCACTCAGGCCTTTGGTGTTGCATTTGCATAAACATATCTTCATCATAATGAAAATCAGGTGGCTGAACAAATGGCGGCTGGTGATTGGTGACCATTGTTTGAGAGCTGGACTGTGATTGGGTCAAGGTATTTCCCTTTTGCTGGGGTGACTGACCTAGGTGACCTCGCGCTGTGGTCCGTAGAATATGGGAAATTTCTGGGCTATTGGGGTACTTCGGTAGATGTGTATGGGAACTTCCTGGGGTCATGGGGTACTTCGGTAGATGCCTTTTCTTCTGGCTCTTGTTGTCTCGCTTCTCCTTTCTGTTCACCTGCATGCTAGCAATCTTACAGGTGAGGTTTGGCCCCGTTCTATCTAACCCTGTCATTTCAGTTATGCTCCCTGTATGCTGTATTAATGTCTGTCAGATGTTGAATAGGGTGTGTAAAGATAGGAACATTTTGTATATCTCACTAGAAACGATGAATTAATGCTTAGATAGTGCGGATACACATTATTGATCAAAACATACTTGGTGCCGCAACATCACTTATTTGGGCGACTGTGCACTGGCACCAGAACTAAAGTGAAATAACCTCACAGGCTGGATAACTTTCATTAACCCCAACTGTGCTTATATCACTAATAATTTAAGGGGGGATGGGTCGTATTTCTAGACCCCTTTTTCCTTCGTGCTTAGCCCCATTACTTTTCAGATTTTAATATGCTTGCTCCATTAGTTTGTCGATTTTAAGACCTTTCGCCTCATTTCTTTGTCAATATTACACAATTTTGTCTTATTTAGATGTCGATTTTTTATTTGGCGATCGATAGTGAGTCTGTAATTTTGGAAAAACCATCTTTCGGCCGGGACATTTTTCTACCAAAAAATTTACAAATTAATCTAGAAGGGAATCTAATGGATGTTTTTTTTAATCTTGATGGATGTCTAGGGAGGTAACTAGAAATAAAATAAATAAATTAAAAAAATCAACCAAAAACGACCCATCCCCCTTAACCCATAAACAGAGAGCGTCCTCATATGAGTTCGTACTGGGCGAAAGCGATCATCCTCATATGAGCACATATGAAAAAAAACATATGAAAAAAAACTTTTAAAAGGCCCCAGTAGCATTTAAAATTATTTTTTTTTTTTTTAAAGTGAGATAATTCCCCTCCATACCTTGTATCACTCCTCCACATGTGTCAAAATCCCCTCCTTGCCCCCCCCCTTCCCCTTTCCCTTCAATTCACCTATTTTTCCTCTTATTCCCATATTTATTGGTGTTTTTATCATGCCAATATCTCCAAACCGGTCTAAGCCATGCTCATGTTGCTAGAGAGGGTGTAGAGTGTCTGAGAGTGTGAGTAAGTCAGTCTAGCTACAGGCTCCGAGAAGGGAGGGTGTGGCCCGCCTCAGCTCCACACTTGCTGAATGGCCGGTCGGCAATTATTCGCCACTTTGACCATTCAAACACTATTCCCACTTGAATTATTGTTGTTACATGTTGTTATCTTCATTTTTTTTTTTTTTTTTTTTTTTAAAGAGACAATGAACGGAGGAAGGAAAAACACAGATAAAACAAAAAGGTCCATGTGCCTAAAGGCATCCTCCATTTATAAAATGTTTGTAACAACTGGATTTAAACATTTGTAGATTGTAAGTTTGTGGAAAGCAATTCGAGGGAAGTGAATTCCAAAGAGTAGTAGCTCTGGGGATAAATGAATTCTGATAAGCAGAAGTTCTGCATTGTGGAGGAGAAAGTGTAAATTCATGGGCGCTCTCAGCTGCCCTAGTTCTATGCGGAAAGATGTGGAGAGGCGGCACAATTGAAGCAAGTTCCTCGGAACAATTGCTGTGAAAATATCTGTAGAATAATGCAAGGGATGCAACGTTTCTTCGTATGGATAATGTAGGAAGGTCCTGTGTGATTGCAGGGTTATTGATTAATCTAATAGCTTTATTTTGAATTTTGTCCAACTGCCTCAATGCAACCACTCCACTTCCACCCCACAGAGGTGAACAGTAATCCATCTGAGAACGCACATGACTTTTATATATCACGGCCAACTGCTCGTCAGTGAAGAATTTTCGAACTCTGTACAGGAGTCCCAGTTTTTTATAGGCATTCTTAGCAATGCTTCTAACATTATGTGTCCAGCTCAAGTTAGTAGTTAATGTTACACCGAGAATGTCAATACTAGGGGAAGTGGGAATATTTACATCATTAAAAAATATATGGGAGTCAGTGAGATTCTGTCGGTTAGAAAATTGAATGTATTTGGTTTTCTGTGCATTAAAGGAAACTAGATTATTTTGTCCCCATCCATTAATTCTAGAAAGGTCCTGGTTCAGAGAAATTGCAGTGTTTATTTTTGAATTTATAAGATCGGGTTGGGTGAAAGAATTGGTAAATGTGAAGGAACTGTGGCGTGTTGAGTCATCTGCGTAGGAATGTATTGGATTATGAGTGGTAGATATGAGATCATTGATATGAATGAGGAACAGAATTGGGGCCAGAACTGATCCCTGGGGAACACCAGCATTTATTGAGTGAAATTGAGAATAAAGGCCATCTACCATTACACATATTTTTCTGTTATGAAGATAAGAAGAAATTAGTGGAACTAATGATGCAAGGCCGTAGTGTGACATCTTCGACAATAAGGATTGATGCCAGACTCTATCAAATGCCTTTGATATATCCAGTGCTATTGTATGTGTTTCACCATGTTGGTCTGTAGCTTGGTTGATTTGATGCGTAAGAAGGCAAAGCATGTCTGCAGTTGATCGACATCGTCTAAAACCATATTGCCTATCACTGATTAATTTATTATTCTCAAGATGCTTAATTATGTGATTATTTAATATAATTTCAAAGACTTTACCAAGAGTGGAAGTTATAGCTATTGGTCTGTAGTTTGATGGATCTGAAGCGGCACCTTTTTTAGGAACTGGATGGATGTTTGCTTCTTTCCAGGGTACTGGGAAGCATGAGGTATGAGTACACAGATGGAAATTTGTTGGCAATACAGGAGCGAGCACCAAGGAGCAATTCTTAAGTACTATTGGAGGAATTTCATCTGGACCAGGAGCCTTATCTACTGAGAGATTCTGCAAAATAGTTTTGACATGTCTGGTGTGGATCTTAAGTGAGGGAATTTCAGGCGAATTAAAATTAAGTACAGGGACATCTTGATTTATTTCATGTAAGGTTGAGTTGGTGGAGAAAATATCCGCAAGAAGGTTAGCTTTACCTCGTGGGTCACTTACAAGATTGCCAGTCGGAGATTTTAATGGTGGAATGGATGAAGCAGTAGTGAAGTTGGATTTAAATGAGTTAAGAGTAGACCAAAATATTTTATTATCATTTGGATTATTTAGAAGTTTATTTGCCTGCGTAAAATAGGCGCATATGAATAAGTAATAACGATATTTATCGTAAAATGACGATTATAGGTGGAAATGGAGCCTAATATGTCCTCCCAGTTGTGTGGTGTCCATTACACATAACTCGCCGTTTTTTGGGTTAATGGACTGGTTGTTGACAGATAATTTTTTTTTTTTTTTTTTTTTTTTTTTAAGAGACAATGAACGGAGGAAGGAAAAACACAGATAAAACAAAAAGGTCCATGTGCCTAAAGGCATCCTCCATTCATAAAATATTTGTTACAACTGGATTTAAACATTTGTAGATTGTAAGTTTGTGGAAAGCAATTCTAGGGAAGTGAATTCCAAAGAGTAGTAGCTCTGGGGATAAATGAATTCTGATACGCAGAAGTTCTGCATTGTGGAGGAGAAAGTGTAAATTCATGGGCGCTCTCAGCTGCCCTAGTTCTACGGGGAAAGATGTGGAGAGGCGGCACAATTAAAGCAAGTTCCTCGGAACAATTGCTGTGAAAATATCTGTAGAATAATGCAAGGGATGCAACGTTTCTTCGTATGGATAATGTAGGAAGGTCCTGTGTGATTGCAGGGTTATTGATTAATCCAATAGCTTTATTTTGAATTTTGTCGAACTGCCTCAATGCAATCACTCCACTTCCACCCCACAGAGGTGAGCAGTAATCCATCTGAGAACGCACATGACTTTTATATATTACGGCCAACTAGAAATTCTCGTGAATTCCAGTGAAGAATTCTCGTACTCTGTACAGGAGTCCCAGTTTTTTAGAGGCATTCTTAGCAATGCTTCTAACATAATGTGTCCAGCTCAAGTTAGTAGTTAATGTTACCCCGAGAATGTCAATACTAGGGGAAGTGGGAATATTTACATCATTAAAAAATATATGGGAGTCAGTGAGATTCTGTCGGTTAATAAATTGAATGTACTTGGTTTTCTGTGCATTAAAGGAAACTAGATTCTTTTGTCCCCATCCATTAATTCTAGAAAGGTCCTGGTTCAGAGAAATTGCAGTGTTTATTTTTGAATTTATAAGATCGGGTTGGGTGAAAGAATTGGTAAATGTGAAGGAACTGTGGCGTGTTGAGTCATCTGCGTAGGAATGTATTGGATTATGAGTGGTAGATATGAGATCATTGATATGAATGAGGAACAGAGTTGGGGCCAAAACTGATCCCTGGGGAACACCAGCATTTATTGAGTGAAATTGAGAATAAAGGCCATCTACCATTACACGTATTTTTCTGTTATGAAGATAAGAAGAAATTAGTGGAACTAATGATGCAAGGCTGTAGTGTGACATCTTCGACAATAAGGATTGATGCCAGACTCTATCAAATGCCTTTGATATGTCCAGTGCTATTGTATGTGTTTCACCATGTTGGTCTGTAGCTTGGTTGACTTGATGCATAAGAAGGCAAAGAATGTTTGCAGTTGATCGACATCGTCTAAAACCATATTGCCTATCACTGATTAATTTATTATTCTCAAGATGCTTAATTATGTGATTATTTAATTTAATTTCAAAGACTTTACCAAGAGTGGAAGTTATAGCTATTGGTCTGTAGTTTGATGGATCTGAAGAGGCACTTTTTTAGGAACTGGATGGATGTTTGCTTCTTTCCAGGGTACTGGGAAGCATGAGGTATGAGTACACAGACGGAAATGTTTTGCCAATACAGGAGCGAGCACCAAGGAGCAATTCTTAAGTACTATTGGAGGAATTTCATCTGGACCAGGAGCCTTATCTACTGAGAGATTCTGCAAAATAGTTTTGACATGTCTGGTGTGAATCTTAAGTGAGGGAATTTCAGGCGAATTAAAATTAAGTACAGGGACATCTTGATTTATTTCATCTAAGGTTGAGTTGGTGGAGAAAATATCCGCAAGAAGGTTAGCTTTACCTCGTGGGTCACTTACAAGATTGCCAGTCGGAGATTTTAATGGTGGAATGGATGAAGCAGTAGTGAAGTTGGATTTGAATGAGTTAGGAGTAGACCAAAATATTTTTTTATCATTTGGATTATGGTTGGGGGGAGGGGCGTCGACTGACTGGGGACAGAGGTGCATGGGGGCGGTTCGTTCGTGGCCACCCCTTCGGGGATCACGGCGTCAGGCAATAGATAGATAGATAGATAGATTATTTAGAAGTTTATTTGCCTGCTTGTGGAGAAAGTTTGATTTAGTTAGGTTTAATACAGTGTTGGCATGATTTCTGATGTTTCTAAAGTAATTAAAGGCTTCATGTGTTTTTGATCTTGTGTATGCATTGTAGGCTATTGCTTTTTGTTCAGTTACTCTAGCACAATTATGGTCAAACCATTTAGGTGAATTAGATCTTTTACTGTACTTTTGATGAGGAATAAAAGTTTCCATTCCAATGTTTACAAAATCTTGTATGTGGCTCAAGGTGGAGTGTGCATCATTAGAAAAGAAAGAGGTCTAGGGAATATCAATAAAGAAACCTTGAAGACCCTCCCAGTCTGCCCTATCGTAATGCCATTTAGTCACCAAAACAGGTTCAGAGTGGGAAGGTGTGGTAGGTGATAGACAGGTGGCCTGTATCAGACAGTGATCAGAAGATCCAAGCGGGGACCTCACTGTAACATCATAATTTTCTGAATTGGTTGTTAAAAATAAGTCCAGTAGGTGGGAATTATGATTAGGATTATCTGGTACACGGGTGGGTTGGTTGACTAGTTGAGTGAGATTAAATGAGTCTGCAAATATCTCACATTCAAGACCAGCATCATCAGTCCTGGCTGAATGAGTGAGCCATTCAACATTATGGACATTAAAATCACCCAACACAGTGATTTCAGAAGAAGCATTTAAGTTGAGGACACTGAGTTGTGAGGACAGAGAATCAAGCAGATTAATCAAATGTTTATGCTGTCAAGGCAAGAACATCTCGAAAACTTGTCTTCATGTAACTGAATATTTATTACGATGAAGTTATTTATTTAACTACTTATTATTTCAGGACAAGCGGTGCCACAACAATGCAACAATGAAACACAGGCACTTGAAGCTCGAATCAATCAGTATGAGCTTCAACTCATCCAAACTGGTAAGTTATTTGGGCTGAAAAATGTTTTCCATAAAATAATATGTCATACCTCGTGGTCCAGTGTAATAGAAGGTACACTCGGATACCATAGTCTCTAGCCCACTTAGGAGAATTGTAGACCTCCTATTGTTTTTCTCTATGCAATTATATCTATCCAGATTGATTTTTGGATAAAACTTGCTTTTCAATAAATAGCATATATATTTTTGTAGTTGATTTATAGAAAATTATATTCACAAATTCATGTCCAGAGATATGCTTCCATAACTAGAAATAGGTGAAGTCCACGAATGTGTACGAGTGGGCTAGAGACTATGGCATCCGAATGTACCATAACTGATTAGCTGCCTGTGGCTAGAAACAAATATAAATGGAGTATTTTTAGAGAATACGAATGGTAAGTATAAAAAGTGTAAACAGTGTTTGAGTGAGATGACCCCCTGGGCAATAGACGTCAGATTGCAACAACTCTTGTACAGCCGGTTATGTGTAGCGGTAGCATGTTTGCATGTTGATTAATGTGTCAATTCCGGGTGGGTTGTGTGAGAATATTATTATTATTATTATAATTATCATTATTATTTATCTATGCCTGCCATTAAAGCGGAGGATATCAATAGGATAAAACTGAATTAAAAGGGGATGGTGAGATGGATATGTGGGGTTAACCTCAGGGACGGGGTATCGACAGAGGAATTAAGAAGGCATCTGGCCATTAGGAGTGTCAGTGAAGTGATGCACACGAGCCGACTTGGTTGGTTTGGACATGTGCAGAGAATGGATGACCAGAACTGGATGAGCAAATGCCCGAGAGTGAACGTGGAGGAAGCTACGCTCGGTAATATCATGTGAGAATTTTTGGGCATAACTCAAACCAAACTGCTAAAGCAATGAAAGGGCATCCAGAAGCTGATGAAAAATGACTGCCCGGTACTAACACTGCCACAAACTACTGCCCGGTACTAACACTGCCACAAACTACTGCCCGGTACTAACACTGCCACAAACTACTGCCTGGTACTAACACTGCCACAAACTACTGCCCGGTACTAACACTGCCACAAACTACTGCCCGGCACTAACACTGCCACAAACTACTGCCTGGTACTAACACTGCCACAAACTACTGCCCGGTACTAACACTGCCACAAATTACTGCCCGGTACTAACACTGCCACAAACTACTGCCCGGTACTAACACTGCCACAAACTACTGCCCGGTACTAACACTGCCACAAACTACTGCCTGGTACTAACACTGCCACAAACTACTGCCCGGTACTAACACTGCCACAAATTACTGCCCGGTACTAACACTGCCACAAACTACTGCCCGGTACTAACACTGCCACAAACTACTGCCCGGTACTAACACTGCCACAAACTACTGCCCGGTACTAACACTGCCACAAATTACTGCCCGGCACTAACACTGCCACAAATTACTGCCCGGTACTAACACTGCCACAAACTACTGCCCGGTACTAACACTGGCACAAGCTACTGCCCGGTACTAACACTGCCACAAATTACTGCCCGGCACTAACACTGCCACAAATTACTGCCCGGTACTAACACTGCCACAAACTACTGCCCGGTACTAACACTGCCACAAGCTACTGCCCGGCACTAACACTGCCACAAAATACTGCCCGGTACTAACACTGCCACAAATTACTGCCCGGTACTAACACTGCCACAAATTACTGCCCAGTACTAACACTGCCACAAATTACTGCCCGGCACTAACACTGCCACAAATTACTGCCCGGTACTAACACTGCCACAAATTACTGCCCAGTACTAACACTGCCACAAACTACTGCCCGGTACTAACACTGCCACAAGCTACTGCCCCGTACTAACACTGCCACAAACTACTGCCCAGTACTAACACTGCCACAAACTACTGCCTGGTACTAACACTACCACAAACTACTGCCCGGTACTAACACTGCCACAAACTACTGCCCGGTACTAACACTGCCACAAACTACTGCCCGGTACTAACACTGCCACAAACTACTGCCCGGTACTAACACTGCCACAAGCTACTGCCCGGTACTAACACTGCCACAAACTACTGCCCGGTACTAACACTGCCACAAGCTACTGCCCGGTACTAACACTGCCACAAACTACTGCCCAGTACTAACACTGCCACAAACTACTGCCCGGTACTAACACTACCACAAACTACTGCCCGGTACTAACACTGCCACAAGCTACTGCCCGGTACTAACACTGCCACAAACTACTGCCCAGTACTAACACTGCCACAAATGACTGCCCGGCACTAACACTGCCACAAATTACTGCCCAGTACTAACACTGCCACAAACTACTGCCCGGTACTAACACTGCCATAAGCTACTGCCCGGTACTAACACTGCCACAAACTACTGCCCAGTACTACCACTGCCACAAACTACTGCCCGGTACTAACACTACCACAAACTACTGCCCGGTACTAACACTGCCACAAGCTACTGCCCGGTACTAACACTGCCACAAACTACTGCCCAGTACTAACACTGCCACAAACTACTACCCAGTACAAACACTGCCACAAACTACTGCCCGGTACTAACACTGCCACAAACTACTGCCCGGTACTAACACTGCCACAAACTACTGCCCGGTACTAACACTGCCACAAACTACTGCCCGGTACTAACACTGCCACAAACTACTGCCCGGTGCTAACACTGCCACAAACTACTGCCCGGTACTAACACTGCCACAAACTACTGCCCGGTACTAACACTGCCACAAACTACTGCCTGGTACTAACAGTGCCACAAACTACTGCCCAGTACTAACACTGCCACAAAATACTGCCCAGTACTAACACTGCCACAAACTACTGACTGGTACTAACACTGCCACAAACTACTGCCCGGTACTAACACTGCCACAAACTACTGACCGGTACTAACACTGCCACAAACTACTGCCCGGTACTATCACTGCCACAAACTACTGCCTGGTACTAACACTGCCACAAACTAGTGCCCGGTACTAACACTGCCACAAACTACTGCCCAATATTAACACTGCCATAAACTACTGCCCGGTACTAACACTGCCACAAACTACTGCCCGGTACTAACACTGCCACAAACTACTGCCCAATACTAACACTGCCACAAACTACTGCCCGGTATTAACACTGCCACAAACTACTGCCCGGTACTAACACTGTCATAAACTACTGCCCGGTACTAACACTGCCATAAACTAATGCCCGGTACTAACACTGCCACAAACTAATGCCCGGTACTAACACTGCCACAAACTACTACCCAGTACTAACACTGCCCCAAACTACTGCCCGGTACTAACACTGCCACAAACTACTGCCCAGTACTAACACTGCCACAAACTACTACCCAGTACTAACACTGCCACAAACTAATGCCCAGTAATAACACTGCCACTTACAACCAGCACGCGTGCTGTTTTTGTTGGGATGGTCCAAGAACGGGGGAACAAAGGATAAGAACGTCATCCAATGTTAACGAAAACGTAATGGGATAATTTTGGGTATTAAATGAGGGGACGGACCGAGTTTCATTGAAATCCATTAATTCATTCTCGAGATATTGTGCAAGCAAATAGGCACACAAACTAAGTCACACACAGACACATACCTCCAGACAGAGAGATACACAGAGGTGAAAACAATACATTGCACTTCACGCTCTACAGCGACGCGCAGGTTATATAATAGTTAGGCATGCATGTCAATTAACATGGTGCATAATGAGAACTGATACAGAGGGTCAAACTTGTAATGTACAAGACATGTCCCTCTGCTATCCTTGTTCACCTCCCCAACTATTCCCTCTCCCTTGTGGCACTGTGTGGTACACTGACACCAGAACTTAAGTGACATAACCTCACAGGCTGGACAATGTTCATTGGCCCTAACTGTGCCTTGCACTAATTATTTAATATACTGGTTGTTGTAATATAAAGGTTTAACATAATTATCAATTAAATATTAATGTTGTCAAGGCACTAAAATCTCGAAAACCATGGTGTCTTTAATGTAACTGAACATAAATTACGATCTATCTACTGTATCTATTGCCAGATGCCTTTCTCCCCTTAATGAGGGTGGCTATACACAGAAGGCCCCCAAGCGGACCCATTCCCTGTAAGAGGGACAACCCAAGTCAGTTTGCTGAAGGACTTACATGATTGACCACTCAATTTAGGATCCGTCCGACTCCGAGGCCCTCTATGTATCTTGTTAGCACTATTTTTCTACAGTGGTGTTTGGTTAGTCCATCCACTAACCTGCCTTACACTTAGATAAGCAGTACGGATTTGTATCAGGTTTACTCCCCTAGACAGGTTGCCGACCAATGCTGACGAGTCCCATCCACCCAGATTTTTATAAGGTTGTCTCCCCTAGATGGGTTGTCGACCAAGACTAATGTATCCCATCCACATGGATTATGATTACGATGCTCTTGTTTAATTAACTACTTATATTTCAGGACACACAGTGCTGCAGCAGCGGAATGATGCTCAGGCTGCCAGCGAAGCAGTTGAAGCTCGAATCAATCAAAACAAGATCCAACTCAGCCAAACTAGTAAGTTTAATTGAGCCAAATATTTGTTTCCCTTAACAAATTTGTATGCATACATCGTAGTCCAGTGTAATAGTAGGTAGGTATAATAGTAGGTTAGACTTTTTCTGTTGCGCTAGACATATCGAAGGCCTTCGATAGAGTCTGGCACAAATCCCTAAATTACAAACTACCCTCCTACGTTACTATCCTTTCATATGTGCCTTTTTCTCTAATATCTTTTCTGACCGTTCCTTAGCTGCGGTTGTGGACGGCCACCGTTCACTTCCTCAGCCAATCAACTCCGGTGTTCCTCAGGGTTCTGTCCTATCTCCAATTATCTTCCTTATACTCAATAATGACCTTCTCAACTGCACCTCCAGCCTCATTCACTCATATGCTGATGACTCTACATTACACTATTCAACTAGCCTTGCACAACACGATTCACAGCAGGAACTCCAAAACTCACGTAAGGAGGCCATAAAACACTTAACTTCAGATCTCTCTACTATCTTTAATTGGGGCAGAGAAAACCTTGTTACTTTCAATGCTTCCAAAACTCAATTTCTCCATATTATGTCTACTTGTCATCCCCTTCCAGAAAACTACGACCTACTCTTCCATAACATAGAAATTAACCCTTCATCTTCTCTTAAAATTCTTGGTGTCTCTTTTTCTTCTGATCTCTCTCGGAAAGATCATATTACCACTCTTGCTAAAGCAGCTTCCCAGAAGCTGGGTGTACTCAACTGCCTGTAGGGGTTCTTTACCCGTTTTTGCTATTTGCTCTATACTGGGGCACAGTGCGTCCTTTTATAGAGTATTGTTCACACGAGTAAGGAGGATACTCTCACACAGCACTTCTAGACAAAGTAGAAAAGAAAGCCATCCATCTCATTAACTCACGTCCACTCACCAATTCTCTGCAGTCTCTCTCTCTTTGCCGCAATGTTGCATCTCTTTCACTATTCTACTGCTATTACAATAATCAGTGTTCCTCAGAGCTCTCTCAGTGTACACCACCCCCTCTTCGTAGAGCATGTAGCAACCGTCTTGCAACACAATCCTACCCCTACTCTGTGCAACTATCCAACCCAAGAGTAAAATGTTATTCTCAATCGTTCTTCTATTCAACACCTGAGCTCTGGAACTGTCTCCCAGAATCAGTCTTTCTCTCTTCCTATGACTTAGATTTAGATTGGCTCAAACGTCCCTTGATTTTGGCCCTGTCACTCGTTCAACTTTGTGGGAGGCACTCGCTACAGGCAGTTCTCCCTTTTGTCTCCCTCACTCACATAGAAAAAGAACAAAATCAACATGTGTGCTGATTTAGTTGGGGTGGTTCAAGAATGGGGGAACAAAGGATAAGGATGTCATCCAATGTTAATGAAAAGGTAAAAGGGATAATCTTGGGTACCAAATGAGGGGACTGGCCAGGTTTAATTGAAATCCATTAATTCATTCTTGAAATATTGTGCAGGCAGACAGACACACAACCAAAGTCACACACAGGCACATACTTACAGACAGAAAGATACACAGAGGTGAAAACAATATAGTACACTTCACGCTGTATAGCGACGTACAAGGTAAATACTAGTTTGGAATGTATGTCAATTTACATGGTGCATAATGATAACTGTTACAGTGTCAAATTTGTACTGTACAAGACATTTCCTTCTGCTATCCTTGTTCACCTCCCCAACTATTCCCTCTCCCTTGTGGCACTGTGTGGCACACTGGCACCAGAACTAAGGTGACGTAACCTCACAGGCTGGAAAAAGTTAATTGGCCCCAACTGTGCCTTTCACTAATTACTTAACCCCAAAACGGCGACCGTCCTCAACAGAGGTTTTTCTGGTGCACTGCGACCATCCTCAATAGATCCAGAGCATAAACAAAAACTTAGAAAACACCCCAGTGGCACTCAAAACAAAGCAATTTGTGATTAGGTGAGATAATTCCCCTCCATTACTTGTTAACACTCCTACATGTGTGTCCCAAACCTCCCCCCCCCCCCCTTCCCCTCCTTTTCCCCCTCCTCAAGTATCAGCTATTTTTCCTCTTATTCCCCCTTTTATCGGGTATTTTACGGCGTGAAATTCCCCCTCTCGGTATCTTTAACATGGGTGAGGCAGCTAGAGATCCTAGCAACACAGAGACTTCTACTCAGAATCATCAGTATCGATAGAGAGCTTGTAGAGGGAATATATACGCTCCCCTGCTCTTGCTTCATGAATGGACCTGTCGGCTATAATACGTCTTTTTCACACCCCAAATACCCATCCTACTTCTTTTATTGCTCTTAAATGTTCATATATTCATATTATAAGCATAATAGGCGCATATGGATAAGTAATATTTATATATATGTTACATATGACGATATTCTTCATAATAGAACCAAATATCTTCGCTTGGCGGGAGGGTTTGAACTACCATGGCTACGCAGTTTATGAGTTAATATTTTGGTTTTTGTATTATCAAGTTTTAACAGATCAATTAAATATTAACCCCCAGGATACTGGCCCCCGCACCTTTTGTATTTTCGCGGGCACATGTCCTAGTACCAGGAAAAATATTGAATTCTCAGGATTTTGGCGCGCTTATGAATACGCCAAAAAATGGGTTATATATATATATATAAACTGTATATATCCAGCAGCAGTTGTCATTGTTGTCTTGCGTTTGGTGAAAACTAGAAGTCTCTAGACCAAGTGGTTCAGTTTTGATGATGAAAATAATTAGGTCAGTATGGCGGACGATAGCCTAGGATTCAGTGTTTACTCCCGATTATCGGCATTTGCCGATACTCATATCTCTGCAAATAAATGGCCTAACCAAGTGTTTATACATGCAAGAGGTAGATATGGGTATTGCCGTGCGAAGGGTGAAGACTAGAACACAGTACATTGTGTGGTTCTTGTGTGAGGTGAGAAATAAGACCAAAATTTGGCGGGAATACCAAGCTTCGTCCGAATGCGGCTACAGTCTGTTTATATTCTTTCAACAACTTATTATTGATTATTGATTATGGATTATTTATTATGTATTATGTAATAATATTGATTATATTGATAATTGATTATTGATTACTGATATATTTCACCATAATAAATATTCCTAAGTCGCTGTTGTCTGCTTTCATTCATTGTTTGGGACTCAGGAGTCACATGACTGACTGGCTGTGTGTTCCTGTTCTTGTTGGTTATACGGACACCACAACAAGACAACAAAACTTTTTCTAGTGCAGTTTTAAGTGGTTTTAAGCCTTAGATTAACCCTTAGGCTGCTCAGAGGCCATCCGGGCCCCACGGTGGAAATAGGTGATGTCCACCTCAGAGTCCTTCCGGGCCTGAGGGGTTAATGCTGTCAAGACACCAAAATCTAGAAAACCATGGTGTCTTCAATGTAAACGAACATTAATCACGATACTGTTGTTTAATTAACTACTTATATTTCAGGACAAACAATGATGCAGCAGTGGAATGAAGCTCAGGCTGCCAGCGAAGAACATGAAGCTCGAATCAATCAGAACGAGATCCAACTCAGCCAAAATAGTAAGTTTAATTGAGCCAAATATTTGTTTTCCTTAACAAATTGTTATGAATACATTGTGGTCCAGTATAATAGTAGGTACCATGACTGATTAGCTGCCTGTGGCTAACAAAATATATAAATTTTCTAGATAATCTGAGTGCTAGGTATAATCATAAATAACATTAAGATATAACTCTTATTGACATTATTTATACATTTAGCTTTGCATGTAACCGGCTTAATTTCCATCTACTATGTTTGGTATTTATATATATAGAGATATGAAACATACAAAGATAATTTAACAAACAAATGGATAGGCTAAGGCTATATATATACTTGTTTTTTATCTACATAAAATAACTAAAATATCATAAATATTAGTAGTACTGAGCGGCTGGGCCATTCCCTATGTTGAAATAATACGTCTAGTTATCGCCGAAATAAAAACTCCATATGCATATTATTCAATTTGTAAGTGAGCACGTTTAAAATACTTTGCCCTTGGCGGTTTACTAAGGGCCCCATCTACAGGTGTTGATGGAAAATTAAATCGGTTGTCTTGTGGGGTTTCTCCTTTGCAAATTGCATGCACACTCATATACCGTACTCTACATATACATACACACAAATTTAAAGACCGAGTATTCCACACAAAAACGCGGTTCTGGTCTCGCATCCTAATGGCGGCGTTCCAGGCAACCCTGTTAAGGACTGCTTCATTGCAAGTTTTTGGATTTGAGATCAGCACGTATAGTCCGATCCCAGGTCTTCCTCGGTCCACCCCTTGGTGCAGCTCCCTCCACAATCACAGACCTACATTTTTTCACCCAATTTTGTTCATCCATTCTCTCCACATGTCCATACCATCCCAGTCTACTTGTACGTATCACCTCGCTAATACTCGTTATACCTAAACATCTCCTCAGTTCAACATTTGTTATTTTATACTGCAGCCTGGCCCCACACATCCATCTCACCATTCTCATCTCATTACGTTCCATTCTGTTGACATCCTCTACTTTAACGGCCCATGTTTCTGAGGCATACGTCATTGCAGTTCTAACACATGAGGCATACACCTTTCCCTTCAGGGGGAGAGGCATTCTTTTCATGATAAGAATTGGCAGCAGTTCTCTGAACTTCCCCCAGCCACATCTAATTCTAGCGACAGTGACAGGCTCGGCCCCACCACTGGCAAAGATGGTATCTCCTAGGTAACAAAACTTGTTCACCAGCTCCAATGACTCATTTCCAAAATTCATAGCCACAGGATCATCACTTAACACAAGCTCGCCTTTGCACACTACGCATTCAAATTTCTCTATTTCTGACTTATTCGTCGGCAGGGGTCCCTTTATTCTACTACAGCACTTACTCCAATGGTGCACCCAACGTCGACAGATGCTACATTGAATCGCAATAGCGCCCAAACCCTTTCCGCACACTGCACATGGGTATGCACCACTCTTTTCCACATTGCCTCGTCTCAATCTTCAATGCATAACCTTGGTTTTGTTAATATTGACTCTTGAACCCTTACTCGCCATGCCCTCTCTCCATCTTCTGAATTTGGCCTCTGCATCTTGCATATTGTTAGCTATTAGGACAAAATCGTCTGCATAAAACAGTTCTAGACAGTGCCTTCAGGACCATAATAAAGAGGGGGCTTAACACAGAACCCTGATGAACTCCAACACGGTCTGCGAACTCATCACTCAGTACACCCTTCACCCTCACCGCACTTCGTGAATCCTCATACATCTTCATTATCACACGCACCAGCCACTCTTCCACACCAAGTTTCCTCATAGCTCACTGCACAACATCTCTAGGCACCCTGTCAAACGCCTTCTCCAGGTCTACAAACACAAAGTAAAGATCCCTGCCTTTTAGTAAGTATCCTGTATCTGCCTGACTATGAAGATAGCATCGGTTGTACCACGTCATGGCAGGTTCTTTGATTTAAGATCAGACTGCAAAGTCCGATCCCACGTCTGTCTTGGTCCACCCCTTGGTGCAGCTCCCTCCACATTAATGGACTTGCATCTTTTCACACAACTCTAATCTATTCCTTGACCATAACAGAGCCCAATAACCCATAACCTTAGCCCAGGACGTCTCGCTACTGTCTCCCTACTTGGCGTAAAATTAAATTGGTTATTTTTATATAATTAATGAACCACATATGTAATGTACTGTACATATACTTTCAATTATTAATTGGATCAAATATATCGGCCATGATGCCTCGCCACACACACCCTTCTACAGGAGTGACGGAAAATTAAAATGGTTAATTTTAAGGGGAAATACTATTTTTTTACTTGCACATGTACATTATCTCATCTACTTCTTAGACATAATGGTTGGAGTCCTATTATTACATTTTGCCCAGGGCACCCCTCTGTTGGTTCCCTTCTGCAGGAGTGACAGAAAGTGTGCTCCAGTGTTAATGATATACGTTACTTACGTGTAACTGCACATTATTTTAATTACCTCCGCCCATGAAGTTGAAGGTTATGTTTTTGCCTCCGTTTGTTTGTATTTTTGTCTGTTTGTTTACTTGTTTTTCTGTCTGTAAACAAAATATAGTATATCAAAAAGTTATGAAAAAAATTTCATGAAAGTTGGTGAGCAGAGAAGATATGCACCAAGGAAGAAGTTGTGGGGAATATATATATATATATATAATTGAATTATTCAATCATTGGCACATGAGTTAATCCCAACAATAAGTCAATTTATTTAATTACCAAGATGAAAGATGATTCCGATGGGTAGAATTTCTGTTCTCTCTCACACGACTAGTTCATACGAATGACATGTAATTATGTTCACATAATACAATACCAATACGTAATGAACTTTGCTTATTGAGGACTGGTGATGTAGGACTGAAGATTTATATAATTAGTAGTAGTAGTCGGTGAACTTGGTGAACTCTAGGTGTAGTCAAAGCCGGAGGGAGGTGTTGTAGGTCTATCTATCTATCTATTGCCGGACGCCTTACTCCCCTTACGAGGGTGGCCATACACAGAATGCCCCCAAGCGGACCCATTACCTGTGAGAGGGACAACCCGAGCCAGTTTAGTGAAGGACTTACAGGATTGACCACTCAATTTAGGATCAGTCCGACTCCGAGGCCCTCTATGTATCTTGTTAGCATTATATTTCTACAGTGGTGTTCGGCTAATCCATCCACTAACCTGCCTTACCCTTAGGTAAGCAGTACGGATTTGTATCAGGTTTATTCCCCTAGACAGGTTGCCAACCAAGGCTGACGAGTCCCATCCACCCGGATTTGTATAAGGTTGTCTCCCCTAGATGAGTTGCCTACCAAGGTTAACGAGTCCCATCCACCCGTGTTGTAGGTACAGCTGATTATAAGAGACTTCTGGCCCGTGTAGCGTCGCTTCGCGATTATACAAATGGCTGCCGGCTCAGATAATATTTCGAAAGTATGATTTGGTTTCATGATACATCCAGAGCTGATGTATAGATTTATGTATTACAGATAATAATTAACTTACAATTAATAATATACTACAGTAAATATGGTACTAGCCAAAATCGTAATTACTATACAATACCGCCAAATTCAAATACCCAATTGGACTCCAAACTGTCGGGGTCATCATATATTATTCCCGACATACTGCCCGCCACCAACAACAATATAGAATAGCTGTATACAAAAAGAGATATCAAAGATTCAAAAATCACTTTGGGTAATCTTGGATCTCACAAAGATCCACGGAACTCATAACCGCCCTCTTTTTGGGGCAAGCGCCACTGGAAGCCGGAGGAGGATCACCTTTCTCAGAATCAACAGCTCCACCCTGAGGAGCACTGTCACCAGCACTCCCCTGTGGAGGTATATCAGTAGAGACACCGGTAATGTTGGGTAGTTCTACATCCTGCTCCAAGGGATATAACCTTACGACTGGGCGAGTAGTAATCCCAGTCAATGTCTGTAACTCAGCAACCCTAATATTACCATCAACTCCCTGGAACAATTTGATGATCCTACCAAGCTTCCAATACAAACTAAGACGGTCATCATGAATCAATACGATATCCCCGATAAGAGGCCACCGTTTATTTGTCCCTTTGATTATATTAGAGTGACACTCACGAAGTGACAGCAAATATTCCTGTGACTATCTTTTCCATAAATCGTCTGACACCTTATTCATATATTGGAAGCAACGACGTGTGGCGTCCGCATCGCAGAACGTAGGGTCTTGTAGATCTTCGTTGGTCACTGACGATCTAGGAAAGGGATTAAGTTTATGACCACAGGTTAGCATGGAAGGCGAAATGGGTAAGAGGTCATCGATAGCCGCCGAGGTATAGGTCAAGGGCCTGTCGTTAACTGACATCTCAATCTCCATTAAGACAGATTGCAACTCCCTTTTATTTACCAGGGCCCTCCCTAATACCTTTTTCATGGCAGATTTGACAATACCAATTGTCCTCTCCCAAATCGCCCCGAACCACGGTGCACGTGCTGGTATGAATTTCCACTGACAATTCCTTCCAGTGAGGGTAGACACAGCCTGCGGGTCATCCATTATATTCTGGAGATATTTGGATGCCCCGACAAATCAAGTCGCATTATCGCTCAGAATCATTTAAGGGAAAACATTGCGACCTGCAAAGCGTCTTAGGGTATGTAAAAACCCCTCACTTGATAAATCGTCAATTAATTCAATGTGGATCGCTCTGGTTACCGCACATGTGAAGAGTACGGCATATACCTTTGTGATATTATCGGGCGATTCCCGAACTTTAATCCCTCTCGTATAGTCCACCCCGGTTACCTGAAATGGTTCAGTTCTTTTCTTTGTACCCTGAACTCGGGTAAGGGAGGTAGATCAACTGGAGAGTAAGGCTTACCCTGTAATCTTTTGCATATAGTACAGCTATTGTGGATCCCTTTAATGGCTTGTCGCATTTTAGGGATCCACCAAAGTTGTCGCATATAAGCCAAATGAAGGCAGATCCCATGGCATTTGCGAATCAACAGTTTGGTAATCAAATCAGTGGAGCTAAGGAGGACAGGATATTTCGCAGAATCATTAATGTCCGCCTTCTGGATCCTGCCTCTACACTTAATTATGTCTCCTTCCATAAATAATCCTAGCTGCCTCATTAAGTTTGAGGGTTTGGCCTTCAACTCCTTGTTCAGTATTTCATGTTCAGTAGGATATGACTCCTTTTGTATTAAACATATTAATTTTGCTTCTGCTGATCTCAATTCATGGAGTCTGATTTGCTTCGAATCTTCACTAGGGAAAGATCCATGAGCCCGACTTCTCATGTTGTTAATGAAACGGCATATCCATGCAAATATCTGTATTACTTGATCATAGCTGCCATAACGTTCCCACTCTACCAACTTGTTATCCTGATGTGTAGTACTCAGAGTAGAACTATGTAACACATCATCTTGGGGCCGACTTGAAGGATCAGATTATGCATTCCCTGAAATCCTGTGGCCATTTAGTTGGAGAAGTAAGCCATGTGGGTCCTTGCCACCAAATAGAGGATGACAACAACTGTTGTGCCGAGATTCTCCGGGAAATTATGTCACTGGAGCTATCCTTGGTATTCACATAGCGAAATTTAGCAGTAGGAACTAAGTTATGTATCTCATCAATGCGATTTGAAACATAAACATGTAGCACCTTCTGGCTGTGTATCCAAGAAAGTGCAATTTGACTATCGTTCCAGACATAGACGTTATCAATCTGCAGTATGTCTGTATAAGCAACCAGAGTAAACTTGATTAGACGAGCAGACAAAAGCAATGCAGTAAGTTCTAATTTAGGAACTGTAATTGTCTTAATAGGTTATACTTTGGCCTTTGCTATAGCCAGTTTAGCTTCACTACCATTACATAAGTATATGGCAGTACCGTACGCACTATTACTGGCATCAGCAAAGGCATGTAAATCCACCTGTTGACCACTTATAACTTGACGATCAAGTTGAACCTTGCAACATGTGGAAAGGTCCGACCGAATTCACCGCCAAGCATCTTGTAACTCTGTCGGGAGTGGTATGTCTCAATCTAGCTTTAGCCATCACAATTGCTGTAAAAAGATACGAGCACGAATAGTCACTGGCAGCAAATAGTCTAGGGCATCAAACAATCTTGCAGACAAGCTTAAGCAGCTTCACTTGGTCATAATCTCACTGTCGCAGGGTATGTGGCAGAAGGATGTACAATATGTGGTAGTGCCCTATTTGTGGCCTAAAAACTTCACTGCACTATTCTCAGTAGCTACACCGCCAGAAGCAAATTGACCTTTCAAAAGATCACCATTAGTGGCCCATTATCATAAATACAAATGAGGCTTGGCAAATATATTGCGGATTTCCCAGCTTCTTTTCAGCATTATATCTTCATCGTCTCCAGTGCCCTGAAGATTGTCCACATAGATCCCCTGCCTGATCTCATTCTTGAAGTCAGGATCTAGCCCAGCCTCCTCAAGATGTCGCAATATAGTAGCGTTGAGAAAGAACAGGTCGCTCCGAATAATACGACTCTGAATCTGTAGACTAGATATTCTGAATCTAAATCCATTGGGTCCCGTGGCCAAAAAAATCTTGTTGAGTCCCTGTCTTCACGATGGAGTTGAAGCATCAGGAAGGCCTTCTCAATATCGGTGACCCAGGCAAATTTATGACATCTGAAGCGTAACATAATTTGTGCGAGATCAGAGACCAGGGATGGACCCGTATAGAGACAACCATTCAGGCTATAAGAGCGATCACTGGATTTAGCTGAGCAATCATATACAATACAAACAGGAGTGGTGGAACTGTCCTTTTTTATCCCATGGTGAGCAATGTAATAAATGATTTTCCCATACTCACCGGGATCTACTCTTTCAACAAATCCACGTGGTACCTGCTCTTCAAGTACTGCCGCATAAGTTTCACAATAATTTGGGTCCTTGACAAACTGCTTCTGAAGGCCCCGTAACCTACCAAGTGCTAGATTGAAGTTTGTAGGTAATTTACTCCTATTTTCATTCCAAGGGAGCTTTACCACATACTGACCCCTGCCAGAATCATATGTTACAGTTTCTTCATATGAGCTCAATGCTAGCTTGGACTCCCGATCAAGTTCATGAGGGTCAATTCCAATATTATCTAAGTCCCATAGCTTATCTAAATCAGTGCATGGATTATCAGGAACAGTAGTCGTAACATATTTGTCTATGGGGCTTACTGCTACTTTAAGGACCGTAACTACCTCCACTTTTTTGTCTTGAGAAGAAGTTGCATAGGATCCGGAAATGGCATACCCTTGTATTGTTAGGAGCAATATCAGCTTAGCTATCCGCCGATATCCAGGATGACCCCGGTCGTAGTAATAATCAGCTCCGACCAGTAGCATAATTCCATTGTTAGCAGAGAGTTGATCATCAGCCTGTTTAAAACTCTTGCTCCTGAGATATTTCTATGTGGTTGAATCTCTGATGCTACATAGAAACTGGGAAGTTTGTTGACTACTACAGCCTGGATGGGACAGACCTTCCTTCTATACACATAGGAAATCTACACAATATCATAGTCACTGGATTCAACTTCACCAGTGAAACTATGGATAAGCAAATTCTCTTGACCCTTGCTGGTACACTTGTAGTGCGGCAAAGATGACCGCAGAACAAATGACCTCTGTGAGCACTGGTCGAGTAAGGTTCGCGTCATTATATACTTTTTATTACTCCCCACTACTGGCAGCATCATAGTAGGAAGCATTTGACATTTTCTAGAAGCAATGGACATAGCAGATACTTTATTACCCTCGCTTATATTTATATCATGTGACTCTTTGGTGGTTCTCCCCCTTTATATACTTTTGTGCCGATCAGACTGGGTACAAAGGGAAAACCAATGTTTTCCCTTGCACTATTTACAGGGTTTGAGGAAGGAATTAGCACAAGTACGGTAGAAGTGGTCTTTTGCCAGGCAACTGGTGCACAAATGAAGCGATTTAGCCTTGCCAATTTTCTGTGTAACTTTAGGATATTTAGGACAGTGATACCATGGGTGACCGTGTACACTGCACAACTTACTACCTGATGAAATTGTCCTCTTCTGTTTAGAAGTCTGTACCGGGAAAGCAGCAGTGGATGGCGACATCTCCACGTGTCCAGTACTCTCCATGTTAAACACTTCAGTCTGGGACACCTGCACCAATGATTCCAAATCCAGTGGAGTGTCACTTATTTGACGTCTTACAATTTCTTCAAGAGGAGAGGGTACTTTGTTCAGGATATTCACACTGTAGATTTCCTCCTTAGTTATGGCCATCGTCTCAAAAGAGGCATAGTACTCCTTTAATTCTGTCACATCATATGATGGATGATCTAGAGCGAAGAATTTTGTGATTAATGCTGTCTTGATTACTTCCTCTCTCCCATAAGTTCTTTTCAAAAGATCCACTGCAGACTCATAGCTTGTAGCTTCTAGCTTGTACCCCTATATCAGCTTCAAAGCCTCTCCTTTTAGCTGTCCACAGAGATATGCAAACCTTTGGATGGATGTAAGAGTCTCATTCCGATGAACGGAACACTAACAAATATCCTAAAATCCAGTCCAATTAGTTGGATTCCCAGACAAAGATAGCAGAGGAAGCTTTGGAAGGTTAAATCCAGTTGCCTTTGAAGTACCGGTAGCCTCCTTAACAGTGTGCGATTCTTGAGTTGAAGCTAATCTGGCTAATGCTGTATTAATTTCTTCAATATATGCAAGATCTTCCGACATTTCGTCTTCCACCTCTTCAGGACTTGACAACAAACCATATACCGGCTGAGCATAATTGTCAAACGAGGCAAGCGATTTAGTTACAGTAGCTTTCTTGCCCTATGATCAGCAGAAGCTGTGTCCAAAAACACGTCAAGATCTCTTAAGCAGTTATTTAAACCTCCCTTCATCCCTCCCTTCAAAATCTTCAGCTTCTTTAAATCCGCCATGTTAAAATCTTATTCTATTAACTCTCTAAAATACATTGAGGTCAGACTACTGACTGTCAATCGCTTAGGAATCAACAGAGACAGACCCTTATGATGCAAAAGTTATAATACAAAAAAGTTACATAAATAGTTTCATCCCCTTTAATCTAAATTATGTGGCAATAGAATTGATCTAACCTGAAGATAACATACATTATGAACTGGGGTATCAGAGAGGAAACCAGCTATCACGAAGAAAGATGGTCAAGGGCATGCGGCCCAACACTGAACGCGGCAGCCATTTCTATACCCTAAGCGAATATGGGTGTAAACAAACGCTAATACGGTAATACAATGATTACCAGATGTTCGAAGGACCAATTATTGTGGGGAATATATATATAATTTAATTATTCAATCCCTGTTACATGAGTTAATCCCGACAATAAGTAAATCTAGATAATTACCAAGATGAAAGATGATCCCGATGGGTAGATTTTCTGTCCTCTCTCGCACGGCTAGTTCAATACGAATGACATGTAATAATGTTCACATAATACAATATCAATACATAATGAACTTAGCTTAATGAGGACTGGTGATGTAGTACTGAAGATGTATATCAGTAGTAGTAGTTGGTGAACTTTGTGATCTCTAGGTGGAGTTAAAGCCGGGGGGAGATGTAGGTATGAATGATTATAAGAGACTTTCGGCCTGTGTAGCGTCGCTTCGCGATTATACAAATGGCTGCCGGCTCAGATAATATTTTGAAAGTATGATTTGGTTTCATACATCCAGAGCTGATGTATAGATTTATACATTACAGCTTATATTTAACTTACAATATACTACAGTAAAAAAGGTACTATCCAAAACCGTAATTACTATACAATACCGCCAAATTAAAATACCCAATTGGGCTCCAAACTGTCGGGGTCTTCATATACTATTCCCGACAGAAGTCATATAATTGAGATGGTGCTTGGACCATTCCTATAGGTTAATAATATCCACTATCAGTCAATATATAAGGATATAATGGGAATCCCCGTCTCCACTCTTCCCCTATAATGTGATGGGGTTGTCTCTGGTGTTTGCACTCTCCCTGTTATTTGGAAGGGGTGTTTCCGGGTGAATGGGACTCATAGCCTTGGCGGGCAACCCATCTAGGGGAATAAACCCTAAACAAATTACCAATGGGCGACACGCTAATCAGTGCCACTTGCAGGTGGCGAACTCTATAACAGATAACCGATTCTGTTATAGCCCACTGAAAGGTTTTATTAATACTGTGACAGGTGTGGCAGCGAACGAGACATAATCGGTTGTCTTTTTGGATTTTTTCTTTGCCAATATTATGCACACCCATATACCGTACTCTGATCTATTCCTTGACCATAACGGGGCCCAATCTCCAGCCTTAACCCTGGGCGTCTGGCTACGGTTTCTCTTCTTGGCATAAAATAAGATTGGTTATTTTTATATAAGTAATGAACCACGTAAGTGACAGTGACGTATAAAATGTACTTTGCGATACAGGTGTGGCAGCGAACGAGACCCAAGAGGAGGTTCTTCAGCAGTGTAGGAGGGAGGTCCAAGCCACCACTGCCTCACTGGAGACAGAGATCCAACAGATTATCAACCACATCCAAGACATCGCAGACAGTGAGTGCAGATTTCTATAGATTAGTTAATAAGTAGTGTTAAATGTGGAAATTAATTCCGATATATATCATACCACAGCCATTTCACGCCTTGGGATAGTCTGTAACCATATATTAGAAAAGGTGGAAGCATTCACATTGTAAACGCAATGCTGGTCTACTGCACCTCTGATGTACGTTGTTGAAGTTAGGAGTAGGAGGCCATAGGATGAGTGATAAATAAGCACTAATCCAGCGAGGGTTCTATCCCGGTCCTTCTGTTTGTGTTTAAGGGTGGAATCACACATTGGCGGTTTTGCATGGCGATGGGCTGCGACGCCCAAAAAGCACTGCACGCACTGCCGTCTCCATAAACGTCGCCCAGCATCCCCACACGTCGGTATAAAGTCGCCACGCACCGCCACAGCGTCTCGCGGCGCGGCTGGTGCGGCGACCATAGCCAAGATATTCCCTTTCGTCGCCACCACTGTCAAAAATCGCCACGGGATGGCGACCGTCGAACAACAGTCGAAGAAGCGTCGCCATAATGTGCGACGGCATGGCGATGGCATTGATGTGGTGTAGCGGCCGCCGCCATACATCGCCATACATCCCATGATGCGAGTGTTTGGCGGGAAAGCTGCGGCCGCCGTTCTAGCATCCCTCCATAAAAGGAGCCCGCAGAGAGGGTCGCAGTCAGTCACGCTCTGGTCTCTACGCTCCACGTGGAGATGGGGATATATACTTAAAGAAATGTAATTAAACATGAAACTTATTAATCAGAAGAAATAAACTTATAAGAAAATAGTAATATATGAAAAATAAATAAATCGATTACGATGGGGAAATGTACTTATAAAAATAGTTAATGATGAAAAATATGACAGTTAGTATTGGAGGAATATAATTATAAAAAAAAAAAAAAACATGACTGAAGTTATTATGGTAAAAAGATAAACTTGTGAACGTAATAAAGCATGAAAAATAGATAATTATTAATATTTTAGGAGAAACATACTTATAAAAAACAAATTCAACATGAAAAATTAAGTTATTAAGATAAAATAATATAATATAGTGTGCTGTCGCCACGTCGCCACCCGGGTACACCGACGCCATGACGTTGTACGCCAGGCGTCTCCATACGCCGCTGGCCCACCGTAACACCGTAGCTACTACGTCGCATACCGTCCTTGTGCTGTCGTGATATCACACCGATGGACACCTATGGACACCGTCCGTCGCCAATTTGCCACGATTTGGGCCACGATTTGGCGTCGCAGCCCATCGCCATACCCCATCGCCAATGTGTGATTCCACCCTAAACCATACAGTACCGGTGACGTTCTTGCCATTATAATCTGGCAACTATTAGACAATTTTATTTAGCTAAGGAAAGACGTCTATAACATAAAACACCACAGAATATCTCCATTTATCCTTTTAGCTACCACACATCCTCCCTAAGCTTCATAAAATTATCTAAATGAAGCTAAAAACAAATAAGAAAGAAGTCACTGATACTGTATGGGTTAATATGCTACCCCTGCTCCTAGCAGGCTCCAAAGAGGTTTTATGTGTGTTTATGGAAAAAAGCTATCCTCTCTATCCTCTGTTCCCGTACTCCACCTTCTGGGGTCTTCTCTCATCCTGTCTTGATTCTCTCACCTTTTTCCTCTATCCTCTCATTCTCTCTATTTTTTTCATCTGTCCTTCCTTCCTCTGTATATAAATTCTACTTCCCTATTTCCCTTCTGTATTTTCCTCCCTCTCTAGCCTCCTTTCTTTACTTTAAATACTCGCTTCTGTCTCTAGTGTTCTTTTTTCCATCTCTATCTCATTTCCTTCTCTATACTCTCTTTCTTCTCTCTGTACTCTATATCTGTCTTTCCTCTCTCTATATCCTAATTTATACTCTCCACTTTCTCATCTCTACTCCTGCTCATTCTCTCTCTATCCTTCCTGTCTTCCAAGTGTAGATTATCGTTAGTGTGCGTGACATGCTCTCGGTCTCATTGCAAGGACAATACTGACCAGCCGAGTATTGATTTTTCTTCCCACATGTGTGTGTGAATGGGTGCGGTGTTATTTCTATCGTTCTTTCTTTTCAATCTATCCTTCTTTCTTCCATCTCCATTCTTCATTCGTCTCTTTATCTTCCCTACCTATCTTCCTCTTTCATGTACATACATACATACATAACATGGTAAGACTGAGTGCTCCACACATACGTGCAGTTTCAGTCTCTTGTCCTAATGACGACTTTCCAGGCAACCCTGTTAAGGGCTGCTTCACTTGTCAAGTATTTGGATTTGAGACTGGCACGTATAGTCCGATCCCAGGTCTTCCTCGGTCCACCCCTTGGTGCAGCTCCCTCCACAATCATAGACCTGCATCTTTTCACCCAATTTTGTTCATCCATTCTCTCCACATGTCCATGCCATCCCCGTCTACTTGTACGTATCTCCTCCCTAATACTCTTTATACCTAAACGTCTCCTCAGCTCATCATTTGTTATTCTATCCTGCAGCCTGGCCCCACACATCCATCTCACCATTATCATCTAATTTCGTTCCATTCTGTTGACATCCTCTACTTTAACGGCCCATGTTTCAGAGACATACGTCATTGTATTGTCATTGTAACACATTAGACGTACACCTTTCCCTTCGGGGGGAGAGGCATTTTTTTCATGGTCAGAATTGGCAGCAGTTCTCTGAACTTCCCCCAGCCACATCTAATTCTAGCGACAGTGGCAGCCTCGGCCCCCCCATCACCGGCAGAGATGGTATCTCCTAGGTAACAAAACTTATCTACCAGCTCCAATGACTCATTTCCAAAATGTACAGCCACAGCATCATCATTTAACACAAGCTCGCCTTTGCACACTACACACTCAAATTTCTCGATTTCTGACTTATCCTTCGGCAGGGGTCCTTTTATTCTACTACAACGCTTACTCCCATGGTGCATCCATCCTTCCTCCCCCTTTCGCATCTCCCTTCTTCTGTCATATTAATTTATTCTTTCTCATCAATGCTTTCCTCCACATCCTTCCTTCCTCCAAGTCAAAATTATTGCTAGCCTGCTGATGGGGTTTAGTTCTAATTGTTTGGACAATACTGAGGAACCGATTATTCTTATTTCCGAGTGTGTGTGTGTTAAAGTGTGCAGTGTTGTTACGTATGTCACTAGCTCTATTGTATACTGGTAGCTCATGTAGCCAATCACCTAGGCATCTATCAACTATTACTCACCCTCCCACTTGGTTATAGGCCCATAGTCCTGAAACGCAATTGTACCACATAGGCTCGTAGCCTCATTGTTTCCTTTAGACACGCAGGAGATAGCATCTATAAATGTGGCAACACCCACCACACCATCCCTGTAGCCCGGGTTAGCGCCAAAATGTATAAATATGCATTTACATTTAGGTGCATAAATTCTCCATAGTTGACTCTCAGAGCACATCATTATGTATAGGTACATAAAATATTTGTTTTGTATTTTTATTTAAATTAGTTTAACCAGACCACTGAGTTCCACAAAATAACTCTCATAAGGCTGGCCCAAAGGATTAGATCAAGATGTACAACTAATCAAGTCAAGATAGATAGGGAAGGGCAGGAGGGGAGCAAATCTAGGAAGGCGAAGACACGCAGACATTTCTCGCCATGTCATCTGTTCAGCCGGACCACATGAGCTTCACAACAGAGCTCTTATAGGAAAGGGCCGAAGGATGAGGCAAGAACTGCTACACTGCAGCACCAACCAAGAAGTGATCAAGGGCGAAGAATGAAAGACCAGGAGTACGGTAGAACAAAATCACAGAGATACAAAATATGCATTACCAAAGGGAATCAAGTCAGTTCGCAGCAACAGAAGCGACAAATCAGGTCATGAGTCTACTACCTAACCAAGCCAGGGAGACATGAAATATAGGCTGCCCGAGGACAATCGAATGTGACAGAATAAGAATAGAAATGGAAAAACATAATGAGGAAAGAAAAACTACTCAAAATTAGTCAAGCTGACGACGAAAGCTCGAGGGGAGAGGGAGGAAAATAACCCTAACCCGCCCCCATCAAGCCCCAGTCGCCGGTCCCGAAGCCACCCAACCGCACCATGGAGAGCAGTACCAGGGGAGGTATAGGTACATAAACTTTACGTAGATGGTAGATAACGTAGATAACGTTGTACAAGTTAAACTTAATGAAAATATATCAATACAAATTGACTTACCTTGCAGACTAGTATGAACACTCTAATCGAAGGAGGACTCTGTACAGAATAATAGAGCTACAAATAGAATAATGTTCACATGTACAAAATTATACCCTTCAGAACAGTGGTTAATACTCTACTAGGTCTTCATCCATAAGAATTAGGATGTCCAAAATCCTGACCTAGTGACATCTCCAGGGATAGTCTGCGCTGCAGTGATTGCCTTTAATATTGAAGGTTTGGCCGGGGGGACATTCCACCTCTGAGCTCAGGGGTCTCGGTTATTATGCTCTATGGTCAGCCTCAATGATTCATGGAAATCTTGTTCAGTGGGCTGGGCCACTGAAGCAGGTTGATGAGCCTGGTACACATGACAGGTATGTTAGAATGATGGACCCACCAACAAGCCTTGGCCAACTGCATCGCTCGCCTAAATGTGATTGTAGATTAATTTATTCAGCTAAATTAAGTCATTAACTAATAAATATTGAAGCACTGGCATCTCAAAGCAATAAATTATAGTTTCATAGAAATGATTTTTTTTTTTTTGTTAATGGATTTGTTTAATCAAACTAACATCTTTCCAGGACAGGAAGTGCCCCAAACGAGTCCGGGAGAGATCCAGGAAGATACTACAACGCTTCCAGCTCAAACGAATCCGACTGTGATCCAATTCCCCGAAAGTGGTAAGTATTAGTCTATCCTAATGTTATTATGCATAACATTTACAGTAGTTTCAATTCAACCAAAGTAAAGGTTACTCAATAGTTGCATGTGGCCAGATAAATTGTATTTTTATAATTTTTATAATTGTATTTATCAACTTTATAGTTGATAAAAACAAAATAATAATAATAAATAATACACTAAATTGTGTTATCCTTTCAGATTACACCTGGAATGACATTGGAACCTCAAGCTGCTCGGGAATCAAGGGTAAGTTATTGATCGTTTATATTGTACTATTATATGCAGTGTATATTATTAAGGACAAGGAAAGGGTATGATCGAGGTATATACGATGATTGGCTATATTGAGAGTGATTTACCTTCCTAATTGGTATAAGAAGGGTTATCACTGACAATGTACCAATAAAAGGGTTGATAATTTTGGATACTTCATATATTCTTTTCATATCCATAATTTGTGACAGTGTATGCACTCAATCCTGTACCTAATATTTAATTATAGATATATCGATCACATATAATGTCATTGAAATTGTGTATTATTTCAGGGAAATATTTTCTAATAACATAGCTGTTCTACACTATCCACCTTACTTGATAAATATAGATTACTCCAATATTAAAACTTTAAGCATTGCCAGGACATATGGCAGCATTTTCCTCCTCAAGAACTTTGGCTCAAATGGATTAGAACAGGTTACAAGACAGATACCTGTGATATTATGTCATACATACATACTTACATATAAGATTAAAGACCGCTTCATCCACAGAGAGCGTGGTTTTAGTCTCTTTTCTGTAGTACAGTACAATAAAGACTTGCCACAACACAACCCCTTCATGTCAGCACAGTGGCCAGTTTAATATAGCGCTAACAGTGTCTCAGCAAGACTCAACAAAGTCCCCCTGAAGCACTTGCACCGGGCGAAATCGCACCACACCATCCTTAAATGTGCTACAATAAGGCAGTAACAAGAAATCACCGTAACTGCTACAGAGGCTGACTGCACCACTGAAATGGCGGGCGGTGGGGTCGCTGTAGCCCTACGCCAGAGAGAAAGGACGACTTGTGCCAGTGGGCTGTGAGAGTAAGACACTAGGGAACCATGGGGCACACCATTATGGCCCCACTGCCTTCACCACTCTCTGGAAAAAAAAAAAAATAAGAATGATAAAAAAAAGTAAAGTCAGAACTGGCTATGGGAAGTAGAGGACACCAACCCTCACTCCGATAGATCCAGCCCACCACAGTTAAATTTGCCGTTCATAATATACGTAGTGTTATGAGCTATATATTATCTTCAACCCCCAAAAGGGTTTGAGCGTCACTACTTGTGCATGTAACATTTGATGCAATATTATTTAATCCATTTACTTTAATTCACTCTAATAAACCCAGTTTTCAATGTTCCATGTGAGCATTTAAATCAAATCTTAAAATCAGATGACTTAACATTTCCTCAGGCCCAAAGACCAAAGCTAGCCACCGTTCATAATCATATAATGAGAACACGTCGATAGCAGCCGCTTATATTTGTTTCCAGAGTTGCGTGGAACATCAGGCATCTTGGAGCTGACCTCGGACATGTACACCAACAACAAGGATTGTGAGTGGACGATAGTGGCTCCAGAGGGGTTGGTGCTGAATATTCAATGGCTCGACTTTCATCTAGAGAATTACATCTCCTGTAACTATGACTGGGTCAAAGTCGTGGACTTATATCGACCTAATGAGCTGATATACGGGTAAGTTGGTTTATTCTACAATGTAACCAAATACTTCATAAACAAATTCTACCCATTAGCCTGAACATAAACATAACATCAAATTTCACAAATTGTTAAATGTTTTTGATATAACTTGAGCCCATAAACTCCCAGAGATCGCATTGAAAAATAAAAGTGCTAATTTGTTTATTAGATAGTTGACATGTTGAGTTATACTTACACAGTTACCTCTCACAACAGATACCATTGTTCTGAGTTAGCTATAAGATTAGAGATGGTAAAATTGGTCCTACTAGTTATAAAGTTAGTTGAACAGTCGGCCAAATACGTGATCTCGCGGCACCAAGTATATTTTGATCAATTATTGGTATCAGCACTATCTAGGCATTAATTCATCATTTCGAGTGAGATATACAAACATGTTCCTATCTTTACACACCCTATTCACCATCTGACAAACATTAATACAGCCCACAGCGACCATAACGTAATGACAGCGGGGACATGACTTATTTGGGCAACCGTACAATCAATCAAGGATTGAATATATCTTTGCTAGACCTCAAGGACATTTTAGTAATATTTATTAATTAAGGAACACCCCGTTCTTAACAATAATCTTCCATTACAAACCCCAATGCACTTGAATACATTTGTGAAGCATATATGATCCTCCCGGGATTAGAACTCGGGACACCACACCCAGAACATAAACATCTAAGCCATTACACCACCAACACAGTTAGAAGGCTAAGTATAAGATCACGATTAATTTCCATTTTCGAATTCTGGATATCAATCAAATCATGTTCTTAGACCTAACTGCATTATGGAAGGCCTAATGTGTTAATGAGAGGAAATAACAATGAATAGGGCCAAGATCACTAGAACCGACTTCGCTAAACATTCGCTCCTGAACCCAAAGATATTAAGGAGCACCCCGTTCTTAACAATAATGCCACTTTATGGTCTGTCAGTCTCAACTAGCTCACACAATAAATCCTTCAGTAAGATGAATTGGTTATTTTAGTACTTGCTTGTTAATATCACACAATCTCTGTAATATACGAATTATCTTATGGAGACCTAATTGAGGAATAATGGAGCCTTCTAACTCAAAGATATCCTTCCCAATCTGAATAAATCTTATATTGTTAACCAAAAGAAAATTAAAAATTTATAAATGGGTAAAGCAAAAATAGGTATAACTTTATGTAATTATATGTTTTCACCAACCAACTTCACTTCTAAACTCAATTAATGAAATCAACAATCTGAGATCTATATTTTCCAGACAAAAGTTGTGCGGGTCGCCTGGTTTCTTGAACACCAGCTCGTTGATGACGAGCGGCAATAAACTGAAGGTCACTTTCCACTCGGATGATTATGTTACCAGTGAGGGATTTAAACTGAGGTTCCAGGCTGTGCAGATTCCCTTCGGTTCTAGTAAGTGTTCAGTTTACATGTGCACTTTCAGATTTTGCACCTGACCGTCTCTTACGATTAGCTTATGAATTATGTTAGCAATGTCAGTACCATTATGCTACTTATAATGTATTCATTAGTCGATATTCTAGTAAGTGATCACTTTACATGTACTATTTATAATGTATTCATTAGTCGATATTCTAGTAAGTGATCACTTTACATGTACTATTTATAATGTATTCATTAGTCGATATTCTAGTAAGTGATCACTTTACATGTACTATTTATAATGTATTCATTAGTCGATATTCTAGTAAGTGATCACTTTACATGTACTATTTATAATGTATTCATTAGTCGATATTCTAGTAAGTGATCACTTTACATGTACTATTTATAATGTATTCATTAGTCGATATTTTAGTAAGTGATCACTTTACATGTACTTTCAGATTTGATCTTAGTTGTTGACACATTGGCAATATTCCCAATCAATCAATCAACCAAAGAATCAATCGTGAATTAGGTAGGATATATTGAGGTACTTAATGGGGGATGGTTCGTTTGTATGGCCCCCCTTCTCCTTCATTGTTTGTATGGCCCCCTTCTCCTTCATTGTTTGTATGACCCCCCTTCTCCTTCATTGTTTGTATGGCCCCCCTTCTCCTTCATTGTTTGTATGGCCCCCTTCTCCTTCATTGTTTGTATGGCCCCCTTCTCCTTCATTGTTTGTATGGCCCCCCTTCTCCTTCATTGTTTGTATGGCCCCCCTTCTCCTTCATTGTTTGTATGGCCCCCCTTCTCCTTCATTGTTTGTATGGCCCCCTTCTCCTTCATTGTTTGTATGGCCCCCCTTCTCCTTCATTGTTTGTATGGCCCCCTTCTCCTTCATTGTTTGTATGGCCCCCCTTCTCCTTCATTGTTTGTATGGCCCCCCTTCTCCTTCATTGTTTGTATGGCCCCCCTTCTCCTTCATTGTTTGCCCTATTAGTTTTCAGATTGTAAGACATTTGGTCCATTAGTTTGGCAGTTTTAAGACCTTTCACCCCATTTCTTTGTCAATATTATGACCTTTCGTAAAATTTAGGTCTCGATTTTTTCCCTGGCGAGCGGCAGCGAGCTTGTAGGATAATAGTATCCGGCCTCTAGCCAGGACATTTGTAGGATAATAGTATCCGGCCTCTAGCCGGGTCATTTTTCCATCAAAAAATTTACAAATTTAGCTTGGGGTGTTTTTTTAAGCTTGATGGATGTCTAGGGAGGAAACTAAAAACAATATTAAAAATATATATATATATATATGAACAAATAAGTACGGCCATCCCCCCTTAACACTATCTGGTGCGACGTCTTGGGGTTTGCTATGATATTAAAGGTGGTGGGGCGTCCGAAATTAAAATTAATTTATAATGTATTTAAAGAGATGTTTAGATCTCCAGTAATCAACCTGACTACTCCTTTGTCAAAACTAATCTTCAATATTAGAGAACAAATCAAAAATAGATATTGAATTGCGACCCCTTGCAACTAGTACTCACGTGAGGATGTGACGTACGCCCAGGCAAACATTTGGGAAGTAAACATCAGCAAGTATAGCAAAAATGGTGAATAGGTGTGCTGTTTTCGGGTGTAGCAACATCCCTGGACCAAACATAGCACTACACAAGTTTCCAAGTGATCCATACCATTGTAACAAATGGGTGAAGTTTATACAAAGAACCAGAGTGTGGGAGGCAAAGCCCAAAACAAGCTTCATATGCAATGGACATTTTCGTGATGAATGCTTTGACAATAAAGTGCAGTTGAGTATGGGTATGGCTAGATGCACCGCTGATTGCCTATACGGACTGGGGTCTTGTCACGCCCAGTGCCAGGTCCGTATATATATGGACTCGCCGAAAAAATATCGTAGCAGCGAAACGACTGAACCTATGGCTTTCATATTTCTACCACTTGTAGCTTACCCTTCTGGCGTCTTGCTATCACCACCCCAACCCCCTCCCCCTATCCACTTGCCGACCATGGGTCGCCGCATCAGGCCATCACAAAGGAATACAAGGAAAATATGTGGCGGCGAAATGACTGCACCAATTGGTTCCATATTTGTGTGACAAGTCCCCTACCCTTCTGTCTTCTCCCCACCACAACCCCAACTTCCTCCCACCACCCACTTCCAGCCTATCCGTAGATCATCACATACAAAAATGAAAATCCGTGGTGGCGAAACTACCTCACCAATCGGCTCCATATTTGTAACACGAGTCAATTACCCTTCTACCTTCCCCCCACCATCCCCCAAACCACCCTCCCACCCATACGTGCTTGCCAATTTCAGGGGTCAGGAGAGTGGATAATATGGGCTAACTTAAGCCTAGCCCAAATTATACAGTCAGTGTCGATGGTTATAGGCCTAACCTAGGCTAAACAAATTTATTGGCTGAAATTCAACTACTAACAATTAGGCTAAACAAAAAAAATATGTTGACTGCGGTTTAAGTTCCCGTCTATTTTTACGGTGATTTTTTCTGTTATTTGCACCCTGTTGGCAATGTATATGATGATGACAATAAGTCATGGAGGCGTGAGGGGCGGGCTTTCATTATTGTATCCAAATGCAGTCAAAATAGACGGGGACATGATCGCTAGCGTCCGCCGCGGCTCAGAGTAGTGTAAACAAGGCGGGCGGTAATCACAGCTGCTTCTCCCTCCTCTCCTGCTGCTGGATCTCGTCCTACAGGTTCATACATATAAGCCTGGACACCACCAATATTCATCACTTGAGGTTCTTTGCCATAATCACGGTTATCACCCTCAGTATTGGCAAACGAATCGGAACTACTGTCACTATCCTCCATTTCCACCTGTCAGAAGAGCTTGTTGTGTTCCTGGGCATACGTCATCAGAGCGCTTAAACTCCGAATCCAGAAAAGTGTCACCCATATCCTATTTTGGCCATTATATAAATAATTAAGCCATTGTAGCAGAAAATATTGCACCAAAAGCTATAGTGCACACTGCCGGTAATGATTGTGGAGGAAAATAATAGCATGCACACCCACCTTTAACCTTTAAACGGCGAAGCTATGATATTTGAAAGTGCCCGCCAGGCGAAGAAATTTTGGTTCATTCCCGACGAAAATCTTCATTTTACCATAAATATTGTTTTTACTTATTCAAATGCGCCTATTTTATGTTTAATATGAAGATATTAATATGTAACAGCAATAAAACAAGAGGGAATAGTATTTGGGGTGTGAAAAAGACGTATTATTGCTGCCTGGTTTGTTCAGTAGATGATAGTTGGCGCGGCGGCATACACCCTCCCCCTCCCATTAATCGATCGACACTGATGTCTTGCTAGTGCAGTCTCAGTAACATCTCCAGGGGGAGTCTGCGCTGCAGTGATTGCCTTTAATATTGAAGGTTTGGCCGGGGGCACATTCCACCTCTGAGCTCAGGCTTCTCGGTTATTATGCTCTATGGTCAGCCTCAAAAAAATTTGTGGCAATCATGTTCAGTGGGCTGGGCCAACTGAAGCAGGTTGATGAGCCTGGTACAGATGACAGGTATGTTAGAATGATTGACCCACCAACAAGCCTTGGCCAACTGCATCGCTCGCCTTAATATGATTGTAGATTATCATCAATTTATTCAGCTAAATTAAGTCATTAACTAATAATTATTGGAGGCACTGACATATCAAAGCAATTAAGAGAATTTAAATTTTGTTTTGTTTTTAATAGATTTGTTTAATTAAACTAAAAAAAATCCAGGACGGGAAGTGCCCCAAACGAGTCCGGGAGAGTTCGAGGAAGATACTACAACGCTTCCAGCTCAAATGAATCAGATTGTGATTCAATTCCCCGAAAGTGGTAAGTATTAGTCTATCCTAATGTTATTATGTATAACATTTACAGTAGTTTCAATTCAACCAAAGTAAAAGTGACTCAATAGTTGCATGTGGCCAGATAAATGGTGTTTTTATAATGTATGACACTTTATAGTTGATAAATGCATAATAATAATAATAAATAATACACTAAACTGTGTTATCCTTTCAGACAACACCTGGAATGACATTGGAACCTCAAGCTGCTCGGGAACCAAGGGTAAGTTATTGATCGTTTATATTGTACTATTATATGCAGTGTATATTATTAAGGACAAGGAAAGGGTATGATCGAGGTATATACGATGATTGGCTATATTGAGAGTGATTTACCTTCCTAATTGGTATAAGAAGGGTTATCACTGACAATGTACCAATAAAAGGGTTGATAATTTTGAATACTTGATATATTCTTTTTATATCCATAATTTGTGACAGTGTATGCACTCAATCCTGTACCTAATATTTAATTATAGATATATCGATCACATATAATGTCATTGAAATTGTGTATTATTTCAAGGACATATTTTCTCATAAGATAGCTGTTCTACACTATCCACCTTACTTGATAAATATAGATTCTATCTATCTATATGCTCAGGCCCAATCCCCATTTTGGGGGTAGCCGACTCAAGACAGAGCAAGAACAGGGAAAACACAAAAACAACATAAAACAAAAAATAAACACAGATAAAAAACACAAATTCACACACATCCAGGTCACCCAGGAGAAGACCCAGAGACCAGGGTTACCCAGGTCGCTCCAGCACTCCCCCGGCCCCTGACCACCCGGAGAGGTTCCGATCTCGGCAGGCAGACATGCAGCGGAGCCAAAGCCACAAGCCCTCCCACCACACTTCCAGGCACACCCTTCATATTAATCGTCTCCCCGGGCCAGGCGCCTGATGGACTATTATCTAGTCCAACTTGCGCCCGACCCCTTACTCCAAATGACCACGTGTTCACTCAACTATTCACAAGCATTCTCCATTCACTCCTGTCCACCACCACTTCCCCTGCCTGATCTAGTCATTCCTCTATCATCCAAAGCCTTTCTTACACAGTCTCTCCATCTCAATGGGGGTCTTCCTGCCCTTCTATCCCCTTGTACCTGACTCACATATTCTCTTTGTAAGCCTTTCATCTCCCATTCGTTCAACATGACCATACCAGCTCAGCACCCTTCTGTCCACTCTGGCTGACAAATGCCCCACTCTCCTACGTATCTCTTCATTCCTCAATCTGTCTCTACGAGTAACTCCACACATACTCCTCAAGCAGCTCATCTCCATCACATCCAGCCCTCTTTTCTCCTTTTTCTTCATAGCCCATGTCTCAGCCCCATACATCACTGTTGGCACAACAATTCCTTGATACAGTGCACTTTTTACTTTCACTCCGAGATTTCTCGTCTTCCACATACTTCCCATTGCTCCGAAAACCTTCCTTCCTTCACACACTCTCTGTTTTACCTCCACTTCCATACCTCCACTCCTGCTTATCGTTCCTCCTAGATATTTAAAACACTCTACTTGTTCCAATATTTCCCCATCCAGCCTCACATCTAGATTCACCCTATGCTCTCCCCTATTACACACCATTACTTTACTTTTATTGATGTTCACCTTCAGTTTCCACAAACCACACCAAACTCTTTGACTACCCGCTGCATCAGAATCCGCCACCAATGCTGTGTCATCAGCGAACAGCAACTGATTCAACTCCCAATCTCTACCATTCTTTCCTACTAAACCCAATCCTCTTCCCATAGTTCTCCTTTTCACCTCCCTCACCACACAATCCATAAACATATTAAACAGCCATGGTGACATTACACAACCCTGTCGCAAACCTACCTTTACCTCAAACCATTCACTCAACTCACCATTTCCTACTCTCACACATGCTCTGCTCCCTTCATAAAAACTCTTAACTGCTTCTAACAAATTTCCTCCTATTTCATAAATTCTTAACACCTTCCACATTGCTTCACGGTCCACACGATCATACGCTTTTTCCAAGTCCATAAAAGCCCAAAATATCTCCTTATGCTTCTCTAAATACTTCTCGCATAACTGTCTTACTGCAAACATCTGATCCACGCACCCTCTTCCCCTCCTAAAAAACGCACTGTTCTTCTCCTATTGCAACTTCCGTACACTTTATTATCCTCTCTACCAACACCCTGCCATACAGCTTTCAAACCACTGACAATAAACTAATTAGCACCCACCTACACCTAGGGACCTAAACCTCCCCCCTGCCCCAAATGACCAGATGCGCCAACCTTTAGTTGTCACGAAGGAGCAGGTGGTCGCCGCAGTGACTTCATTCCCAGCAGGCTCAGCCGCGGGCCCAGATGGTATCCGACCCGCCCACCTCAAAGGCCTCTTGGGTCAGGGATCAGGAGCTGCTGGGGAGGCACTCTTGGAAACCCTCACCAAATTCATCAACATGGTTTTAAGAGGGGAAGTACCCGACTGTGCCACACCCCTATTTTTTGGGGCATCACTCTGTGCACTGGAAAAAAAAAATGGCGGTGTGCGCCCAATAGCAGTAGGGAACACCATCCGCCGCCTTGCCACAAAGGTGGGTTTGAAACCACTCTCGAATGGCCTAGGTCAACACTTAAGACCAGTTCAACTAGGTTTCGGAACTCCAGGGGTGTGTGAAGCTGCTGTACACGCAACCCGCACCTACCTCAGCCAAGCCCAAGAAAAACGAGTGCTTCTAAAGATTGACATGCGGAACGCATTCAACAGCATTCGCAGGGATGTCTTCCTCCGTGCAGCTCAAGAACACATCCCCACTCTGTACCCCCTACTTTGGCAGGCTTATTCCAAACCTTCAATCCTGATTTTTGGCGAGACGGTAATCCCATCAGAGACCGGGTTACAGCAGGGAGATCCAGGTGGTCCTGCTCTTTTCTCAATAGGGGTGGATGCAGCAGCTAACAAAGTAAGGTCAGAGCTGAATGTATGGTACCTGGACGATGCAACCTTGGGTGGGTCAGTAGAGAACATTCTAACAGACCTAAATAGCATCATAACTGACCTCGGCCAGGCCGGGCTAGTGATAAATGACACCAAATGTGAACTTGTTCTCCTCAACCACACACGTGAACAAGGAGAAGAGACTCAGGCCCTGTTCCGAAACATATTGCCAGATGTAAAGATCCTTCAGGAGCACCAGCAAACCCTATTAGGTTCCCCACTAACTCTGGCAGCAATCCCACCAGCACTTCAAGTTAAAAAGGAGGAGCTTCAACGTCTCGTGAGTCGCCTGATACACATCGATGCCCACTCAGCTCTGGCCCTGCTCAAGAACTGTTTCTCCATCCCAAAACTCCAATACCTCCTGCGCACATTGATGACTTACACGAACAATGGCGGCCTCCAAGAATTAGACAGCATAATCCGAGAAGCAGTGACCAGCATCACCAACGTGGATTTTAAAGAACGGGCCTGGACACAAGCCACCCTTCCTGTCCGCCTCGGGGGCTTGGGCATACGGAGAGCCTCGGATATTGCCTCCCCAGCCTTTATCTCTTCCCTCATCGCGACCAACGACCTCGTATTGTCCATCCTTTATTCTCAACCCGGAATGACACTTAATGGGGACGTAACAGCAGCGATTAACACCTGGAAGGGAAGTACAGGAGTAGAGGAGGAGCCTCAGGGTACCTCCAGGAGCAAGCAGAAGGCGTGGGATAGCATCTCGGCGAAGAAAACTCAAGAAAATCTCCTAACCAATGCAGACCAGGTTGCAAAAGCACGCCTCCAGGCAGCCGCCCGTTCGGAGAGTGGCTTGTGGTTACACGCCATCCCCATCCCACCTCTTGGAACTCACTTGGATGCTGAAGCGCTCCGGGTCGCCATCGCGCTCAGAGTGGGTGCGGCAGTTTGTCACCCACACACTTGCAAGTGTGATGGGAGGATGGATGCTCAAGGTCACCATGCCTTGTCATGTAATTACAATGCAGGCCGCCTGCCAAGACACTCTGCACTAAATGATGTCATAAAACGGGCCCTGCAGAGTGCTAACTGTGCATCAATCCTCGAACCACATGGACTTCACAGAGAAGACGGCAAACGGCCAGATGGGATGACCACTTTCCCTGACAAGAATGGCCGGTGCCTCGTGTGGGATGCCACATGTGTTGACACTTTCTCCACAACCAACGCCGCCAGAAACGCCGACGAAGCAGGTGAAGCCGCCCGGATAGCAGAAAATAAAAAGCGAGAAAAATATCAAGCTATCGCCAGAATTCATCAGTTCGAGCCCCTGGCATTCGAAACTTCAGGAGTCTTCGGCCCTACCACCCTTAAGATGGTGAATGAAATAGGCCGTAAAATCAGAGAAGTTTCAGGAGAACCCCGGGAAACCCTCTGGCTCAAGCAAAGACTAGGGATGGCTATCCTCCGGGGCAATGCCACCAGCGTTATGAGCTCAGTTCGACAGGACTGGGTCATGCCACTGTGTGAGGCCCCGGCAGGAGTGGTGTATCCGTAGTCTTTCCACAGTAGGGTAAAACAAAACATAAACTTTATTTGTATGTAACATGTGTGATGCACATTAATAAAAGGGGATGTGTTGGATGGTTGAAAGCCACAGTTGCTCGCGCGTTTGGGGCTAGCAACACGTATTATGAAAAACATGCATCCTCCTTCATTCACTGTCCCCCCCTTCACTCACTCAACCCCACAATTTGCCGGAGGATAACAGGTTTTTCACAATACGTAGACGGAGGTTTTAAAAAAAAAAAATAAAAATAAACTAATACCTCTATAACTTGAACACTCCTGCCGATCTCCCTTCCCCTTGTACAACGGCACAATACATGCACTCTTCCAGTCTATTGGTACCATTGACACAGCAAAGCACACATTGAAAAGTCTCACCAACCAATCTATTATCACATCTCCACCCTTCTTTATACACTCCACAGCAATACCATCCAAACCTTCTGCTTTTCCCGCTCTCATTTGTTTCACTGCTTCTTTCACCTCATTTTCCTCAATCCTTTCATTCATTCCCTGCCACCTGGGTGGCCCGGGTAACCAATCTCCATCCACCTCTGCTTCAATCACTGCTTCTCTTCCATCTCTTGTATTTATCAAAGATTCAAAATACTGGGCATATCTTTTCCTCACTTCAACTGGTTCCACTAGTAATTCTCCATTTTCATCTTTCACTGACTCTTCCCTCTTTTGTCCTCCTTTCCTTACTTTATTTACCTCCTTCCAGAACATCTTCTCTCGTTCTTCAAAATTTTCACTCAGCCTTTGGCCCCACCTTTCGTAGATTACTCCATTATTAAAACTTTAAGCATTGCCAGGACATATGGTAGCATTTTTCTCCTCAAGAACTTTGGCTCCAATGGACTAGAACAGGTTACAAGACAGATACCTGTGATATTATGTCATACATACATACATGCATATAAGATTAAAGACCGCTTCATCCACAGAGAGCGTGGTTTTAGTCTCTTTCTGTAGTACAGTACAATAAAGACTTGCCACAACACAAACCCATCATGTCAGCACAGTGGCCGGTTTTGGTATAGCGCTAACAGTGTCTCAGCAAGACTCAACAAAGTCCCCCTGAAGCACTTGCACCTGGCGAAATCGCACCACACCATCCTTAACCGTGCTACAATAAGGCAGTAACAAGAAATCACCGTAACTGCTACAGAGGCTGACTGCACCACTGAAGTGGCGGGCCATGGGGTCGCTGCATCCCTACGCCAGAGAGAAAGGCCGACTTGTGCAAGTGGGCTGTGAGAGTAAGACACTAGGTAACTATGGGGCACACCATTATGGCCCCACTGCCTTCACCACTCTCATGAAAAAAAATTGAAATAAGAATGATACAAAAGGTAAAGTCAGAACTGGCCATCCCCCATGGTACTACTCTCCTTGGCGCGGTTGGGGGAATTCGGGGCCAGCGACTGGGGCTTGGATGAGGATGGTTGAGGTAATTTCCCTTCCTCTCTCCCTTCGAGCTTTCGTCGTCAGTTTGACTAATCTTGAGTAGTTTTTCCATTTATCTTTCTATGTTTTTCCCCTTCTATTCTTATTCTGTCCCATTCGGTTGTCCTCGGGCAACATACTGTATATCTCATGTCTCCCTGGCCTGGCTAGGTAGTAGACTCCTGACCTGATTTGTCTCTTCGGTTGCTGATGTAGCCGAGCTGACTTGATTCCATTCAGTAATGCATTTTTTGCATCTCGCTGTTATTGTTTTGTTCCTTATTCCTGATATTTCCTTCTTCGCTCTTGATCACTTCTTGGTTGGTGCTGCAGTGTAGCAATTCTTGCCTCATCCTTTGGCCCTGCCCTATAAGAGCTCTGATGTGGAGCTCATGTGGTCCGGCTGAACTGATGAAATGGCGAGAAATGTCTGCGTGTCTTCACCTTCCTAAATTTGTTCACCTCCTGCCCTTCCCTATCTATCTCGACTTGATTAGTTGTCCATCTTGATAAAATCCTTCGAGCCAGCCCTATGAGAGTTCTTTTGTGGAACTCAGTGGTCTGGTTAAACTAATATAATGAAAACAAAAAATAGCAATGGGAAGTAGAGGACACCAACCCTCACTCCGATAGATCCAGCCCACCACAGTTAAATTTGCCGTTAATAATATACATAGTGTTATGAGCTATATATCTTCAACCCCGAAAAGGGTTTGAGCGACGCTACTTGTGCAGGTAACATTTGATGCAATATTTTTTAATCCATTTACTTTACTTCACTGTAATAAACCCAGTTTTCAATGTTCCATGTGAGCATTTAAATCTTAAAATCAGATGACTTAACATTTCCTCAGGCCCAAAGACCAAAGCTAGCCACCGTTCATAATCATATAGTGAGAACACGTTGATACCAGCCGCTTATATTTGTTTCCAGAGTTGCGTGAAACATCAGGCATCTTGGAGCTGACCTCGGACATGTATACCAACAACAAGGATTGTGAGTGGACGATAGTGGCTCCAGAGGGGTTGGTGCTGGATATTCAATGGCTCGACTTTCATCTAGAGCATAACATCGACTGTAACTATGACTGGGTCAAAGTCGTGGACTTATATCGACCTAATGAGCTGGTATACGGGTAAGTTGGTTTATTCTACAATGTCACCAAATGCTTCATAAACAAATTCTGCCCATTAGCCTGAACATACCATAACATAAAATTTCACAAATTGTTAAATGTTTTGGATATAACTTGAGCCGATAAACTCCCAGAGATCGCATTGAAAATAAATGTGTTAATTCTTTGATTAGATAGTTGACACGTTGAGGCATACTGACACAATTACCTCTCACAGCAGATACCATTGTTCGAGTTAGCTATAAGATTAGATAAGGTAAAATTGGTCCTACTAGTTATAAAATTAGTTGTACAGTCTGCCAAATATTTGATCTCGCGGCACCAAGTATATTTTGATCAATAATTGGTATCAGCACTATCTAGGTATTAATTCATCATTTCGAGTGAGATATACAAACATGTTCCTATCTTTACAATCCCTATTCAACATCTGACAAACATTAATACAGCCCACAGCGACCATAACGTAATGACAGTGGGGACATGACTTATTTGGGCAACCGTACAATCAATCAAGGATTGAATATATCTTTGCTAGACCTCAAGGACATTTTAGTAATATTTATTTATTAAGGAACACCCCGTTCTTAACAATAATCTTCCATTACAAACCCCAATGCACTTGAATACATTTTTGAAAACATATGATCTTCCCGGGATTAGAACTCGGGACACCACACCCAGAACGTAAGCATCTAAGCCATTACACCACCAATACAGTTCAAATGCTAAGTATAAGATCACGATTAATTTCCATTTTCGAATTCTGGATATCAATCAAATCATGTTCTTAGACCTAACTGCATTATGGAAGGCCTAATGTGTTAATGAGAGGAAATAACAATGAATAGGGCCAAGATCACTAGGACCGACTTCGCTAAACATTCGCTTCTGAACCCAAAGATATTAAGGAGCACCCCGTTCTTAACAATAATGCCACTTTATGGTCTGTCAGTCTCAACTAGCTCACACAATAAATCCTTCAGTAAGATGAATTGGTTATTTTAGTAGTTGCTTGTTAATTTCACACAATTTCTGTAATATACAAATTATCTTATGGCGACCTAATTGAGGAATAGTGAAGCCTTCTAACTCAAAGATATCCTTCCTAATCTGAATAAATCTTATATTGATAACTAAAACAAATATATATAAATGGGTAAAGCAAAAATTGGTATAACTTTGTGTAATCTGATATCTATATTTTCCAGACAAAAGTTGTGCGGGTCTCCTGGTTTCTTGAACACCAGCTCGTTGATGACGAGCAACAATAAACTGAAGGTAACTTTCCACTCGGATAATGGTGTTACCGGAGATGGATTTAAACTGAGGTTCCAGGCTTTGCAGTTTCCCTTCGGTTCTAGTAAGTGTTCATTTTACATGTACTTTCAGATTTGATCATAGTTGTTGACACATTGGCAATATTCCCAATTAATCAATCAACCAAACAATCAATCGTGAATTAGGTAGGATATTGAGGTACACTATCTTGTGCAACGTCTTAGGGTTATTATGATAATTATCAATATATATAAATATTATTGATGGTGTTGCACTTAAACTTAAATACACTGTTCTACTAGGGTGGGAATAATTCGACAGTTGTTTAGAAGTTGGCTTTTTTATTTAACATACTCCCATGGTAGCCCTAATCCCCATAGCAATTAATTCTCTGTTTGGGTCAAGAGGAGTTCAAGCTATTATTTGAATACCTACGACGGCCCACTATAGTTTGCACTTCGGAATTGCTAAATTCCCATTATAACCTATTTGGACAATCGCTATTCAGAGTCTTGACTCACTTTGACTTCGAGCCAAAAGCATATCACTATCTTCGTAATGGTTGACAAGACTATATTATAACTATCCCACAATATGTCATTTAATCACCTTAACAATATTAGGACCGAGGATTTTACCAATATGTTCTCAATTCACCATAACAATATCAGAAACACTTATTCCATTACATGGGATCAAGTCACCTTAATCATCTATATTTGATTAATTTCATCACAACACCAAACACCCCCAATGAAATTGAATCCTTAGATATTTACATCACCATTACCGTACTAATAAACATTTATTAGTTCCGCGGTCTTAAATCCCATTTGCAATCTTGTACACAATTACTAAATCAACAGGTATTTATGTCACATTTACAATATCAGAACCCAATTACTAAATCAAGATGGAGATGGATTTAAACTGAGGTTCCAGGCTTTGCAGTTTCCCTTCGGTTCTAGTAAGTGTTCATTTTACATGTACTTTCAGATTTGATCATAGTTGTTGACACATTGGCAATATTCCCAATTAATCAATCAACCAAACAATCAATCGTGAATTAGGTAGGATATTGAGGTACACTATCTTGTGCAACGTCTTAGGGTTATTATGATAATTATCAATATATATAAATATTATTGATGGTGTTGCACTTAAACTTAAATACACTGTTCTACTAGGGTGGGAATAATTCGACAGTTGTTTAGAAGTTGGCTTTTTTATTTAACATACTCCCATGGTAGCCCTAATCCCCATAGCAATTAATTCTCTGTTTGGGTCAAGAGGAGTTCAAGCTATTATTTGAATACCTACGACGGCCCACTATAGTTTGCACTTCGGAATTGCTAAATTCCCATTATAACCTATTTGGACAATCGCTATTCAGAGTCTTGACTCACTTTGACTTCGAGCCAAAAGCATATCACTATCTTCGTAATGGTTGACAAGACTATATTATAACTATCCCACAATATGTCATTTAATCACCTTAACAATATTAGGACCGAGGATTTTACCAATATGTTCTCAATTCACCATAACAATATCAGAAACACTTATTCCATTACATGGGATCAAGTCACCTTAATCATCTATATTTGATTAATTTCATCACAACACCAAACACCCCCAATGAAATTGAATCCTTAGATATTTACATCACCATTACCGTACTAATAAACATTTATTAGTTCCGCGGTCTTAAATCCCATTTGCAATCTTGTACACAATTACTAAATCAACAGGTATTTATGTCACATTTACAATATCAGAACCCAATTACTAAATCAAGATGGAGATGGATTTAAACTGAGGTTCCAGGCTTTGCAGTTTCCCTTCGGTTCTAGTAAGTGTTCATTTTACATGTACTTTCAGATTTGATCATAGTTGTTGACACATTGGCAATATTCCCAATTAATCAATCAACCAAACAATCAATCGTGAATTAGGTAGGATATTGAGGTACACTATCTTGTGCAACGTCTTAGGGTTATTATGATAATTATCAATATATAAATATTATTGATGGTGTTGCACTTAAACTTAAATACACTGTTCTACTAGGGTGGGAATAATTCGACAGTTGTTTAGAAGTTGGCTTTTTTATTTAACATACTCCCATGGTAGCCCTAATCCCCATAGCAATTAATTCTCGTTTGGGTCAAGAGGAGTTCAAGCTATTATTTGAATACCTACGACGGCCCACTATAGTTTGCACTTCGGAATTGCTAAATTCCCATTATAACCTATTTGGACAATCGCTATTCAGAGTCTTGACTCACTTTGACTTCGAGCCAAAAACATATCACTATCTTCGTAATGGTTGACAAGACTATATTATAACTATCCCACAATATGTCATTTAATCACCTTAACAATATTAGGACCGAGGATTTTACCAATATGTTCTCAATTCACCATAACAATGTCAGAAACACTTATTCCATTACATGGGATCAAGTCACCTTAATCATCTATATTTGATTAATTTCATCACAACACCAAACACCCCCAATGAAATTGAATCCTTAGATATTTACATCACCATTACCGTACTAATAAACATTTATTAGTTCCGCGGTCTTAAATCCCATTTGCAATCTTGTACACAATTACTAAATCAACAGGTATTTATGTCACATTTACAATATCAGAACCCAATTACTAAATCAACAGGTAATTACAAAACTTTTACAATATCGGAACACTATTACAATTCCGTGGAATCGGATGTTAACGATGAAGGATAAGACAGTGGTGGAACGAAAGTCATTGATTGATTATGTATGTGTGGATGAACGAATGAAGAAATCTGTGATGGATGCTAGGGTGTATAGGGGTATTGGAGGGGGTCCGTCTGATCATTATGTAGTGGTAGCTAAGGTTAGGATACAAAAGAAGTGGGTGAGGAGAGCGGGTGGGAGGCGAGAGGAGGGTGGAATGGTGAGGAGGGTGGAGAGGTTGCAGGAGGAGGAAGTCAGGGAGGAGTACAGGAGAGCAGTGGAAAGACGACTAGGTGGGTTCGACCTGGAAGTTATGGAGGAAGTGGAGGAGATGAGCAAGGTGTTTAAGGATGAGATCTGTGCAGCATGTGAGGAGGTGTGTGGAGTGAGGAGAAGAGGGAGGGGAGTGAAAGGTACACCATGGTGGACAGAAGAGGTAAGAATAGCTGTGGAAGAAAAGAAGAAAGCATATAGAGAGTAGTTGGGTAGTAGAGGGAATGAAGATTCCGAGAGACAGAAACGAGCGAGGTACGTGGAGAGTAAGAGGGTGGTGAAGAGAGTAGTGAAGGAAAGTAAGAGAAGAGTAGATGAGGAATTTGGAAGGAATCTGAGTGTAAAATGGAGGGAGAGTAAGAAACTGTTCTGGAAAGAAGTCAAGAAAGTTAGGGAAGGTAGCAAGGGAAACAGTAAGGGTGTGAAAGATAAGAATGGGAGAATGCTAGCCGAGAAGCAAGAGAGAGTCGAAAGATGGAGGGAGTACTTCAGTGAGTTGCTAAATGTAAGGAATGAAGAGCCAGCAAAAATAGCTGGATATGGTATGGGAGGGAGAAGAAGAGAAGTAGTGGAGGAGGAGGTGGGGATCAGGAGGTCAGAAGTGTGGGAAGCCATGAAAAGAGTGAAGTTGGGGAAAGCACCAGGAACAAATGGAATGTGTGGGGAAATGTTGAGGTATGGTGGTGAGATAGTGATAGAATGGGTATGGAAAATGTGCAAACTAGCATGGGAGAAGGGGAGTGCAGCCGATGACTGGAAGACTGGCATAATAGTCCCCCTTTATAAGGGCAAAGGGGAAAGAGGAGTGTGTGGTAACCACCGAGGAATATGTCTTCTAAGCGTAGTAGGGAAGGTATACAGTAGGGTAGTGATTGAGAGAGTGAGATTGAGAACGGAGAAATGGATAGGCGACGAGCAGGGAGGTTTTAGGAAGGGAAGAGGATGTGTAGATCAGATTTTTACCCTGAATTATGTTGTGGAGAAGTATCTGGAGAAGAAACAAAAGGTGTATGTTGCCTTTATGGACTTGGAGAAGGCCTATGACAGAGTGGATAGAGAAGGTTTGTGGAAAGTACTTAGAATATACAGAGTAGAGGGCAAGTTGCTGAAAGCAGTGAAGAGCATGTATGAGGGTGCAAATGCAGCAGTACATGTGGAGAGTGAGCAGAGCGAGTTCTTTGACCTGAATGTTGGTTTGAAACATGGGTGTGTGATGTCCCCGTGGTTATTTACTGTATATATGGATGGAGTCATGAAAGAAATACTATCAAGAGCAGTGGATGTTGGTGTATCGCTGAAAAGGGAGGGAATTGAGTGGAAGCTACCTATACTGCTGTTTGCGGATGATACAGTTCTGATGAGTGATAATGAATGGGAGTTGCAGGGTCTGGTAAATGAGTTTGGAACAGTGTTCGAAAAACGGAATTTGAAGGTAAATACGGGGAAGAGCAAGGTTATGGTCTTCGAAAGGGGTGAAGTCACAGAGTGTGAGGTGAAGCTGAATGGTCAGGCTATGGAGATCGTCAACTCTTTTAAGTATCTGGGCAGTGTGTTGAGTAAAGATGGGACTATGGATGAAGAGGTGCGGGAGAGGGTACAACAGGGGAAGAGGGTTGTAGGAACGCTAAAAGCAGTAACAAGAAATAGGGTGGTCAGTATGGAAGTGAAGAAGTCCTTGCATGGCAGTGTGGTAATCCCGACACTGACTTACGGAAGCGAAGCATGGACGTTGGTTGAGAGACTCAGACCAAGAGTGAGAGCAGTGGAAATGAATTACTTAAGGAGTGCGTGCGGAGTTACATGGAGGGATAGACAGACTAATGAGGAAGTAAGAAGGAGGTGTGGTGTGGAGGTAGATGTGCTGGAAAGTGTGAAAAGGAACAACTTGAGATGGTTCGGCCATATGGAACGTATGGAAAACGAGAGAATGACTAAGAGGGTGTACGAGAGCGAGGTGGAGGGACAGAAGGGGAGAGGTAGACCGAATATGAGGTGGAAGGATGGAGTGAGGAACTACATGAACGAAGGCGGTGCTGGTTGAGGGGAGGGCGTCGACTGACTGGGGACAGAGGTGCATGGGGGCGGTTCGTTCGTGGCCACCCCTTCGGGGATCACGGCGTCAGGCAATAGATAGATAGATAGAATTACTAAATCAACAGGTATTTAAGTCACCTTTACAATATTACAACGCTATGTCCTTCAGGTCTATTTAACAAGGTTACAAACTCTTTTTCAATCAATGACCTTAAAACTAGTTGGTTAGATATTTACGCGCAATCGAAAGCATGCTGTCGACGAGGTGAATATCTAATTAATACTGGTTGTTTCCTTATAACTAAAAGAGTATTTGATGGATATGGGCTGAAGGCCTTTTCTAACTATTCTTTCAGCTAGGTCTAACCTACTCTGCAAATGCTAAACCCCTGAAAGCTGCTCAGGTAAACCCTGTTATCTCAATTACCTGGGCGTTATCATTTACTTTCCTTTAAAACATTATCCCGAATAACTCCCACTTAATACTGAAGATATCTTTACTTAGTATCCTATAAGATAATGCACTATTACTAGCTGGTTGGCTGAGTGCCTTTACTAACAATAGCAGCTATATCTCCTACCACTTCATATCTTTATTCCATCATTTGTCTAGTCAGTGTCAGTTTCTCTTTGATTGTTCTATAAGAACACATTGGTTAGCCTTAGCATTAACTTTTTTGGCGAGTCTGTTTGAGCCCTTAAGGGTCCTTTAAAAATGTTTTGCAATCTCTCTTGTGTTGCTTCACCACTTCATAGCGGGTCAGTATACCATCTCCATTTCTTCAGTACCATCTACCATCCGTTGACCATCTTGAATCGCTTGGCTTATTGTGTGAAGACTAGCGATGTGTCGGCAGGTATCAGGATACTGAAGGTGTATCTGAGCCGAAGGTGGGTGATGTACTACGTCCAGGGTCGTCTTGTGTTCAGTTGTGCTCGGTTGCTGGAGGACAGGAACAGGCTTATTTATTTCCCCATCAGTGCCAAGGTGACCAGAAGAGTTGTATTTGCTTAGAGCTCCCAAATGTGGTCCAGGCAGGTGCCTCTGGGTGAGTGAGTCCTGTGGCCCCGCCCACCTCCCTTCATAATCTGCTCTCAGATCGCCAGTATGGCTTCCTTAAGGGTCGCTCTACTGGTGATCTTCTTTCATATCTTACTAACTCTTGGTCATCCTCTTTTCGGGACTTCGGTGAGACTTTTTCTATTGCACTAGACATATCGAAAGCCTTCGATAGAGTCTGGCATAAATCTTTAATTTCTAAACTACCCTCCTTCGGTTTCTATCCCTCCATCTGTGCCTTTGTCTCTAATTTCCTTTCCGGCCGTTCCATAGCCGCGGTTATGGACGGCCATTGTTCACTTCCTCACCCTATAAACTCCGGTGTTCCTCAGGGCTCTGTCCTATCTCCTATTCTCTTTCTAATTTTTATAAATGATCTCCTTAACTGTACCTTAATTCCCATCCATTCATACGCAGACGACTCAACCTTACACTACTCCATTAGTTTTTCAGAACGCCCCAGCCAGCAATTCCTCAACGACAAACGTAATGAAGCCATAGAACTCTTAAATTCTGATCTAAATACTATTTCCAATTGGGGCAGAGAAAACCTTGTTAACTTTAATGCTTCCAAAACCCAATTTCTCCATCTATCTACCCGTCAGGATCTCCCAGCGGACTATCCCTTATTCTTCAACAATACAAAAATCAACCCTTCATCTTCTCTCAATATTCTTGGTGTCTCTTTTTCTTCTGCTCTCATTTGGAAGGACCATATTACCAGTCTTGATAAGGCAGCCTCCCAGAAGCTGGGTGTGTTCAACCGCCTTAGGGGATTCTTTTCCCCTGCACAGCTTCTTGCTCTGTACAGGGGCATAGTGCGCCCTTGTATTGAGTATTGTTCACATGTCTGGGGAGGTTCCTCTCACACCGCTCTCCTAGACAAAGTTGAAAGGAAGGCCTTTCGTATCATTAACTCCCGTCCACTCACCAACTCTCTGCAGTCTCTCTCTCTCCGCCGCAATGTTGCATCTCTCTCGCTATTCTATCGCTACTATAATAATCAGTGTTCCTCAGAGCTATCCCAGTGCATACCACCTCCTTTACGTAGGGCACGTGGTACCCGTCTTGTAACTCAATCCCACCCCTACTCTGTGCAACTCTCCAACCCAAGAGTGAAACGTTACTCTCAAACTTTCTTCTACTCAACAGCTGAGCTCTGGAACTCTCTCCCAGAATCAGTCTTTCCCTCTTCCTATGACTTAAATTGCTTCAAACTCTGTGTGTCCAGGCATTTTGGCTCGAACGTCCCTTGATTTTGGCCCTGTCACTCTTTCAACTATGGGGGAGGCACTCGCTATAGGCAGTAATGCCTTTTGCCTCCCTCAATCACATAGAAAAAAAAAAAAAAAAAAAAAAAAAATACCCCTCACTCACGGCACGGGACCTTGTGATTGGCCGAGCCCCTTGTGATTGGCCGAGCCACGCGCTCGGGGGAAGCTACCGCAGCCCGCTCTCTTTGAAATTCCAATTTCCTCTCCTGTTTTATTTCACCTTCGTAATATTATTCTGGAAGCTTGTTAGAGATGTTCTGTAGTGGCTGGCGGAAGTGAGAGGATGGCACCATTGTAATAGAACATCTGCAACCAGGATAAAATATATGTGTTTGAACTGGGAGTGAGTTATGTGGCGAGCGTTTAAAAGGAAGTAAAGGTTGCTCTTGTTGCTGGGTAACAGGAGGCTGTTGATTGGTTGACCGCGGAGGAGTGGCAGGATCTTCCCTGTGACAAGATTTGAAGGTTAAACCTTGCTTCGCCACCTGAGCTACGCCCGTCTCCTGATTGGAGGATGGAATTATTTCTTTACCATCTCCTTCTCGAATAAGGTGAGCACCTGATCACCTTAATACCTTTCATTTGAAGTTGTTTTATTCTTCTTGCCATTTTATCATTGCACTGTGTTCTACTATGCACTTGTGGAGTTGATTAGCTGGGTTTTGGTTGCCCACAACTGTCTTGACAAGCATAATCTACCCCGGTTGACTGAGAAGATGTTTCAGGGTGTGTAAGGTTTGCACTCTCTGACCCTTTCCGTCTACTATTGCTATGAGCGACGGAACCTGTACTGGGGGTCGCTTGGGAGAGGCATGGTACCTTTAAACTGACACTGACACACCTCAGACGTCCTATATAACCATATCCGGATACCTGATTGGTGGACGGCAAACCCTACCACTACGTGTAACTGTTTCAGCGGAGTCAGTCGGCTTAAAGTTTCTTGGTTTACTCTTGCTCTGTGGATCACTTACCCGGCCTTCATGTGACTTAAGTACGTTAGTCGAAGGCGACCCATTTTTAATTCTAGGTTCGTTAAACTCCTAGTTTTCTGGTACTATATCTGTTAATTCTTCCTCCTCATTACTTTGGATATCATTAAAATTTTCATCAGTATTTGAAACTCTGCTCCCTTGGTCCATAGATCTAACAGACTCTCTGGTTTCTCTCTCCCAGTCTGTCACATTTTTCTTGGTTTCTTCCAATTCTTCAAGTTCTGATTCCGTGTCTAACTCGTCCTTTCTCCTACTACAGGAATGCCAGAACAGGGAAGTCCCAGTATGACCATTTCTCAGTAATGAATCTTCCGTACCAGGAGGAGTCGAATAGTCGTTCTTATTCTCTACCCAACATTCTGGGTCTCCCTCACTTTTTTCTTCACTACTCCATTCACTCATATCCGGCAGTAAAATTCCCTCATACCATTAAGTATGGCCGATATGCGTGGCAGAAACAATATCTCCATTATGTAAATACCAGACCTGGTACGGTCCATTGATCTCAACAACTCGGAAAGGACCCTCGTACTTCTCTTCTAATTTACGTGCCCAAGTGGGGTCATGTCTATTGACTAGAATATACTCCCGTCGGTTGTTGTTGTTCCCCAAGCTGCCTGGCCGAACAGCCCCAAGGCTCCAAGCAAGGCCAAGGCCATAACTGAGTGCCCCCACAGAACCCTCCCTGCTGACCACAGTAAAGCCTGGGTGACTGAAGCCACTCCATGGCGGGGAGCTGAGGAGGGTGCGGAAACGCCCGGGAAACCAAAGCCCCACACAGGGCCCTGTGCCCCTCAGCAATTATGAAGAGAAAGTTGAGGGACAAAGGAAAACTGTGACGCTTTGGCTTCCAATCTTGGTAGATTGGGAGGTCAATCCACGGAAGAGACACCGTCACTTGAGATCTAGAAAATATGTAAGTGAAAGGAACAGTCAGAGTAAACTATGGGTATGGCAGAGATCGCTCAGGTCTCACTCTGATAGACCAGCCCATCACCACATGACTAGAACCCAATCCTCTCAGCATCAGCTAGGAAAGGCCCTAGAAAGCCACCTTTGGCGGGGGGATAGGTCCCCTATTTCAACCTCTTTCGGGGTTGGGCACCCGCCCTTTTGGGGTAATAGGGATTTGTTAGAATAGGTTTCTTGGGTTGCCATTGTGTTATCTGGGTATGAACTCGCTGGCGTCTTTCCCCTTGACCTTTGAGGTATAGTTCTGGTCGAGAATAGGTTCTGCGGTTGGTAGCGTAAGGTAGGAGTCATTCTTGGGGTAGCCTAGGAGTAATACCGAATATTATCTCATAAGGGGAATATCCGGTATTTCTGCAAACTGTAACATTAATTCCCAAAACTATTTCTGGTAATAGTTCTGGCCATTCTCTGGTTATCTCTTCCCCTTGTCAACTCAGACTAGCTCTTACACAATTCGCAAGTAACCTATGGTTTCTCTCGCATACAGCGTTCCCTTGTGGCCAGTATGGGGAAGTATGCGGAATCTGGTATCCCAAGGTATCCCCCAAATGTTGCCAGATCTCGTTATTGAATTCTCTACCCCTATCACTCATAATGGACTCCGGGATGCCATACACAAAAATTACCTTATCGAGTATAATCTATGCCACGATCTCGGCGCTTTCGTCTGGGATGGCACAAGCAACCATATATTTTGAGAAGACATCAACACAGGTTGATATGTACCTTTTGTTCTTCTTTCTGGGCAGGGGACCCCACAATATCTACAGACAACTTTTCCCAGCGAGAATGTGCCCTGCTTGTTGTTTGGGTCCTCGTCCATCCTTCCCTCTCTGACACCCCAAACAACTTTGCACTACTTCCTCAACTATTTTGTCAGCCCGGGAGGTCCAGTACCTTTCATTGAACTGCCTCAAAACTCTAGTCTGGCCTAAATGAGCTCCCTTCCCATCTCGTCCATGTAGGATCTCAATCATGTGTTTAGCCTCGGGATTATCTAAAATTACACGATCTTTAGAGTCCTCCAGGCCCCATCAGAAAACCGAAATTTATCCCCCTGGTTTTGTGTAGGCTTCATTTTCTTCTTTTCCCGCCGAGTGGATTGTACCAGGGCTACAGGTAACTTGGATAATCCATCAGCATTGTTATGTAATTTGCCCGGTCGATGACTAACATTGAATGAATATTCCTCCAGAATCCCCTTCCACCTAACAAATAATCCGACTTCTGTCTTCATCTTTCGGAGCCACTGTAAGCTGTGATGGTCAGTGATTACTTCTAAATGTACTCTGGCTGAATAGGGTCGCAAGTATTGAACTGCCCACAATAAAGCTAAACATTCTTTCTTGGTACCACTGTAGTTCTTTTCACCTCTATTTAAGGTCCTACTGGCACAGACCACTATGCTTTCCTTGCCATCAACCTTCTGTGCCAATGCTGCCCTTAGCCCTTCATCAGAGGTGTCAGTGTACAGCTGGAAAGGTTTAGTGAAATCGGGATGACAAATAATGGGGTTGGAGATTAACTTTTGTTTTAAAGTTTCGAAAGCTTCTTGGCAACTTTTGTCCCAGTCGAACTTTCTTCCTTTCTCGAGTCTCTTGGTCATAGGTCGAGCGAGTTTGGAAAAACTTGGTATGAATCTTCGATAGTAGGAGGCCATCCCTAGAAATGCTCTGATCCCTTTGACAGTGGTAGGGGGAGAGATTTCTGCGATGGCTCTCACTTTAAGGGGGTCAGGTTGGATACCTTTCTTTGAAACCACATGTCCTAAGTATGCCACCTTGCGTGCCCCTAGTTGGCACTTAGAAGATTTTAATTTTGATCCCGCCTTCCGAATTCTATCTAATACTTCTCGCAGCCTGTCAATGGGCTCCTCCCAACTGCTCGAGAATATTATGATGTCATCTAGGTAGGCCAGACAAGACCGCCGAGTTAGTCCCCTCAGTACTTCATTCATAACCCTAGGTGAAACTCGCTGGCCCATTGCAATCTCCAAACGGTAGAACCGTGAACTGGTAGAGTTTACCTTCGCTCGTAGCGAACACGTTTTTTTCCTGGTCCTCTGATTTAACCTGTACCTGCCAGTAACCTCTTTGCCGTCAGTAGATTAATCACTCCACAGTCCCAGCGACGGCAGGGAGCCGTCAGTAATATACTCTCCTTGTAACTGCCAGTATCAGGCAGTGCCTGATACCACAACCATTTGACCACTGCTCTGGAGTTGGCAACACTTCTCAGCTTATATCCAAGCCTCTGCTGGGTGGGAGAGCCAGTATTCCTGCATATTTTGAGATGGAAGGTTGTTGCATCTTCCCATTTTTGCCACATTGCTTGGGACTGGGGGGGGGGGGGATTTCATTACTGTACCCTATGGTACAGTAGGGGTTAAAGCTAAGACCAATGGTTGTAGAGATATCCACCCAATGTGTGGAAGTCTTTGCCTAATTCCCTCTACAGTTAAGGGGGATGGGTCTATTGTTTTCCTCTTAAAAATTTTTTTTTTTTTTTTTTTTTAGTTTCCTCCCTAGACCTCAATAACATTTAAAAAACAATCCATTAGATACCCCTTCTATATTAATTTGTAAAGAAAAAATCGGTAGAAAAATGTCCCAGCCGAAGGCCGTTTCTTCCAAAATAAAAGGCTCACTATCGTTCGCCATGAAAAAATGGACACCTAAACAACACGAATGGTCTTAATATTGACAAAGAAATAGAGCGAAAGGTCTTACAATCGACAAACTAATGGGGGCAAACATCTTAAAATCTGAAAACTAATGGGGCTAAGCATGAGGAAGAAGGGGGACCAGAAAAAGACCCATCTCCCCTTAATGTGTATATATATATTTATTACCACTATATATATTATACGTTATATACTATACTGCATACAAATCATCTCATTTTGATAGAAATTTTATTATTTAAATATTTTCAAAAATTATTAATTTCACGAAGTCTGGTCTCTGAATCAGTAGTTATAAATAATACTTGTGTCGGAAGGGTTAAGATATGGCTGAATACCTTCCTGTATAAGCTACCTATCTGTGTAATATCCATATTCATTATAAGTGTGTATTTATCAAGGAGGCCTACGTATTGACCATAATTATTAAGATCTTTGCCAATCAGAATAAGTGCAAGTTTTCTTGACCCTAATGCCTTTAAAATTCAGTACAAGAAGATTTTGTTTTAGCAAGCACAGTTTATTTATTTATTCGATATATTTAGTTTTAATTAATGTCTATGTATTGTTATTTTCAGCGCAGCAGACAGGACAAGTGATCCACAACGACACAGTGCCATCCACCTGCTCAGGAGAAAAATGTAAAGTTTACACACAGTATCTCTCAACAAGGGACTGGAGTTTTCGAAAAGAGGCTCCATTCCTGAAAACATACTTGACTTAGTGTGCCGGCTTAATAATCCAGAAGAGTTGATAGCCTCTGAAGCCCTATTTTAACTAAGTAACTTCCTAGCAAGGGATTGGAGTTCTCGGAAAGGAGCTCCAGTCCTGACGCTATTCTTCACTTACAGTGTGCTGGCTTAATAATCCAGAAGGGTTGATAGCCTCTGAAGTTCTATTTGACCTAACTACCCTTCCTGTCATTCAGTTTATCAAACATACTCCAGAATTATGTAGCTAATATGTGTTTGTTTCTTTGTTATTGTTTGGATGTCCACCTAACTGTTTGCTAAGGGGACCCACCTTGTTCTCAAATGTTGTTCACAATGTCAACTTTATAATTATGTTGCTCTGCAGTTAGAACAGCAAAATACAACTGTCAGGGTGTCAAACGAAAGGCGAGTCCATTATTTGTAGTCTATTGTTGTGTAGGTAAAGATAACATTTAGGTTTATAGTTTATATTATGTGTTTGGAAGTGATATAATGGCCAACATAATGCTATGTTACATTAATTGTCTTGCATTCCTGTTAATATTCATTTAAGTCTTCTTCAAATAAATATTGCTCCGGTTTGACACCCTGACAACTATTGAATAATATGTATGAAAAATGAACTAAGGTTGAAGTGATGAAGGTTTTGTTCGTACGTGACAAGTATTTGTATTAATATATATATTTTTAAGAGGGTAGAGGTTAGTTTTTGGTGTATTTATTTATTTATTCATTTGTATTTTAGTTTCCACACTAGACCCCCATCAAGCTTTGCAAAAACTAAAAAAAAACTAAACACTTTTGCAAGATAAATTTGTAGATTTTTCGGTAGAAAATTGTTTCCGGCTGTTGGCCGGTTCCTCTTAAAATTACAGGCTCGCTTTCGCTCGCCAGGAAAAAATCAACACCCAAATGGCAGGAAAGGTCTTAAAATTAACAATGAAATGGGGTGAAAGATCGTAAAATCGCTAAATCATTGGGGCGAACGTCTTAACATCATAACTATTGCACAAATTCAAAAAATATTGTTTTAATTACAGTCAAATTCACGCACCGAATGTTCGTGTGAAGTTTGGTGAAAATCCGTCGAACGGTCTAGGAGGAGTATTCGGACAAACAGACAGACAGACATTTCGGCCGGCATGTACCACTATACGGGGGGCGATACCACTCTGCTTACGCAGAGTTGAGAAATTTACTAAAACCGTATTATAGCTAGTTATTCTACTAAATGTCGATATCTACAGCTCCAACTTCCTTATAGAATGAAACTCGCAAGTGGTGAATTGCACAACGTAGACCCTCATCCCCCTGATGTATGAGTCAGGGTCCCTGGGCTCCCGTGTAGAGTTCGGTTACATCCACTCATCCCCTATATTGTAATAGGGTGTCTCTGCTGGTATGTGGTCCCCCTGCTATCTGAAAGGGGTGTTTCCGGGTGGATGAGACTCGATAGCCTTAGTGGGCAACCCATCTAGGGGAATAAACCCTAAACAAATTACCGATGGGCGACACGCTAATCAGTGTCATTTTTTTTTTTTTTTTTTTTTGCTTTTTCTATATTCCAACTACTCCCTCTCGGGCATAGGCTGATAGCCTTTACACTCTACCGCTGAACACAGTTAGGCCCGTGAGGTCTTGTTCCAGTCTAGGGAGTGAGACATGCGAAGCTTCACGGCTCGAAGCAACTCCCTCTCTGAAGCTGCTCCGCCTCTGTGCTTCACAGTCTCATCCCACAGACTCGGACCCTCACTCTCAGAACGCCACCTATTGAGCAATTAACTCACTAGGCATTGCCGCCCTGTAGCATATTTTTGAATATGGGAATATTCATACAGTGCTATTTAATCAGGGAACAATGAGGGTATTTATTTGGCATTTCGGTGTGCTGTGGTAATGCACTGATACTAGGTACAGCACAAATTCCATTCCATCTCTATAACAGGTAACAGGTGATGAAGGGGTTAATGTTTTTGTATTGTTTCAGTGGTTGAAGGTACCTGGGGCCGGCTGGCTCTGAGAAATTACACCAATAATGAAGACTGCAGATGGGTGGTGGAGACTCCCCCGGGATCTATGGTCACTCTCAGATGGTTACAGTTTAGTCTAGAACATAGTGATTCCTGCAACAATGATTGGGTCAAGGTTATTGATCTTTCTCGTCCTTCTACACTGGTGTATGGGTGAGTCATCTATACTCTTTTAAGGGTGTAGTATTTGTTTTTTAGGCTATATATTTATTGAATTATTTTTGAATATCCACACTAGACCTCCATCAACCTTAGACAAACAACCCCTAGACCCTCTTTCAAGAGAAATCTGTAGAATGTTCGGTAGAAAAATGTCCCGGCCGAAAACCGATTCCTTTTAGAATTAGAGGCTCGCTATCGCTCGCCTGGGGAAAAATCTACACCTAAGGGGCACGAAGGGTCTTAATATTGAATACAAAATTATGCAAAATGTCTCAAAATCGCCAAACTAACGGAACGAACGTCTTAAAACCTCAAAACTAATATGCTAAACATGAGGGAGAAGGGGCTCCATAAAAGCGAGTACTACTACAACATTTTCAGGAAACAAAAATTCTGTCAATGCTTAATAGAGTATCAAGAAAAATAAAACAAACAATTTAAAACATGAAACAAAAATATACAGTATATATATATATATATATATATATATATATATATATATATATATATATATATATATATATATATTTTGTCCAATGTCTAATAAAGTATCAACAAATACTGTACACCTGCCCCCCTCCCTCCTCCTCCCCTACAGACAGAAGCTATGTGGCAGCTCAGAGTTCCTGTTGGGCCGAGCGTTGACGGTGGACACCAACCGGATCCTGATATCCTTCCACTCGGACGGATTCACTGTCGGCGAAGGCTTCCTGCTAGAGTACCTGGTGCTGCAAGTTCCGACCTGGGATTAACCCTTCCAGTACCAGCGATGTGTGTTATAGTTTATTCCAGCTATATCAACACGATATTATGCAGCTTGGGAAGGATCTGTGGTAGTTGATGATTAGTGATATATATTAGTATCGGTATATACAGTATATATAGAGAGTAGTACTGTATATGATAGTCTTTACCCAACTTCCCACAGATCCTTCCTTAACTGTATAATATTGTATAATGATAGCCACAATAAACTGTCAAAATGCGTCATAATGCTCAAAGGGTTAATATTGTTGGTGTTATTGATGGCATAATGATTGCTTAAGGGGTTAGTACTCACCTTTTAGGGACCCCCTTCTTCCTCATGCTTAGCATATTAGATTTGAGGTTTTTAGATTTCCGTGCCATTAGTTTGTCGATTTTAAGACATTTTGACCCATTTCTTCGTCAATGTTAAGACCTTTCGTGCTATTTAATTGTCGATATTTTCCTGGTGAGCGATAGCGAGCCTGTACGTTTAGAAGTAACCGGCATTCGGCCGGGACATCTTTCTACGGAAAAATGTACAAATTTATCTTGAAATGGAGTCTAGGGGGTGCTATCTTAAGCTTAATGGAGGTCTAGCGAAGAAACGAAAAAAATAATTAATATATCAATAAAAAGTCCAAAAACCAAGCACTACCCCCTTAACCCTTTGAGTACCAGCGAAGTGTGTTATATTTTATGTTATAGCCATATTAAGGTGTCGATTTTTTTCCTAGCGAGCAATAGCGAGCCTGTAATTTTAAGAGAAACTGGCCTTCGGCAGGGACATTTTTCTACCGAAAAATCTACACATTTATCTAGGGGATGTTTTTATAAGCTTGATGGAGGTCTAGCGAGGAAACTAGGCAGTGCAAGTTCCGGCCAGGGATTAACCCCTTCCATACCGGCGACATCTTCTTCATTTTATTTCAGAAACATTTAGACGATTTTATGAAACTTAGTTAGGATATATGGTTGCTAAAAATGATTAATGAAGATAGTTTAATTGACACTTTTTAATGGGTAGACGTCCTTCCTAGGCTGAAGAAAAATCGTCAAATAGTGGCCAGACTATAATAACAAGTACATCAACGGAACAGAAGGGGTTAACCCTTTGAGCAGGGTGGTTGAAGATGAGATTATAGGATGGTAGCCCTATTAGTTTGGCGATTCTAAGACCTTCCACCCCATTTTTTGTCAATATTAGGATCTTTAGGGCCATTTAGGTGTCAATATTTTCCTGGCGAGCAGATAGCGAGCCTGTAATTTTAGGAGGAATGTATCTTGAAGGGGGGCATAATGTATCTTGAAGGGGGGCATAATGTATCTTGAAGGGGGGCATAATGTATCTTGAAGGGGGGCATATTTTATTTTATTTTTCTATTTATTTGTTTTTATTTTATTCTTTAACCTCTTACCGACGGGGATGTGTGTAGCTTCTACTACCTGCCTGGCGGGCATATTTACCCTAAACGAGCTTCATTCCATGCTCTTTTTCATGCATAAACAAGAGCCAGAGCGTAATACAATTATGTATCCCTGAAAGGGCGATAATAGAGCATTTCAATGACACCTGAATCATTCTTGTACAACCACGGGTTATCCTGTAGCGATCGCGCAACGAGAGGTGAAAAACCCTATAATACGGTAATTTCCCCCGTTTTTTCCTGGTCTCGCAAGGCCGTGGGTGTGGAATGTTGCAGAGGCACTGTCAGTCGCGGCACTAGGGCCGTGCCGAACGGTTAGAGCCCGCCTATCGTCCTCCCAACGTGTGGACTCTCTCTCAGAGCCGATAATGTGCTCAAAATCCCGCCCGACTAATGTCGGGCACTGCAGGGGTGGCCATTATTCTCTCGCCCGATATATGTCGGGCGCCGCGGCTCGAGTGTTAATCTTTATGGAGGTCTAGCGAGGAAACTAAATAAATTACGAATATATAAATAAACCGACCAAAATATAAACTCTATCCCCTTAAGCTACCTCTCTGTGTAATATTAATATGAGAAGGAATAAGTAACACCCCATTCTTAACATTAATCATCCATTACAGACCCCAATGTACTTGAATAAACTAATGAAAGTATATGGTCCTCCCGGGATTCCAACTCGGGACACCACACCCAGAACATAAGCATCTAAACCATTACACCACCAACAGAGTTAAAGGTTGAGTACACGATCACGATTAATATTAATTTTTGAATTCTGGATATCAATCTAGTCAACTGCATTATGGAAAGCGTAATGTTTTAGTGAGAGGAAAGAACAATGAATGGGGCCAAGATCACTAAGGATCATACAAGACATTTATCGTGTCTTGGCCATTGTATCACTTCCAAAGACATACTGTGAACTATAAACCGTAATTGACCACTTGTGAGCTTCGGGCTATAAGGAAGTTGGAGTTGTATACATCGCTGTTTTGAAGAATTACCAACTAAAATACGTTTGTAATACATTTACAAATTAATAAAATCTAATTCAACATACTTTCCATCCATCTGCAACCTACATTATTATAGCATTTCTGTGTAATATCGATGTTTCCGGCTCCAACTTCCTTATAGCCTGAATCTCGCAAGTGGTCAAGTGTACCTTTACATTTACTGCAGCGTACATTAATAAAGACTTAAATGATTGACTTGGCTTTCGTTTGCCGCCCTGCCTTTGAGTACCAGCGACGTGTGCTATATTTCATTCTAGTTATATTGAGACGTTATTATACAGCTTGGGAAGGATCTGTGGTAATTAAAAGGGTTGATTGAGATAGTTTGAAGCTTTATTATTGGTAGAGAAAGCTGAATAACATCGTTTAATAGTTGCCAAAATATGATAATAAGGACGTTCCCGGTGCATAAAGGGTGAAGGGGAGGTATCCGGTATTTGTCTGGACCTTTCTCCCTCATGTTGAGCCGCATTAGTTTTGACATTTTAAGACAATCGGCCAATTAGTTTGGTAATTTTACCACTATTCACCCCATTTCCTTGTCAATTGTGTGACTGTGCCATTTAGGTGTCGATTAATCTTGGCGAGCGATAGCGAGCCTGTATTTTTAAGAAAAATCTGCCTTCGACCCTGTCCCTCTTTCAACTCGGGGGGAGGCACTCGCTACAGGCGAGTCTTTTTGTCTTTGCCTTTTGTCTCCCTCACTCACATTGAAAAACAAAATTATATTTTTCTTGTAAACTGTTTAATAAATTTGTGTAAAATAATTGTTTTTAATTATCACGTTTGTGAAGAGATAAATCTAATTCTATGTTAAGGGGGAGGTAGTCGCTTTTTCTGGACTCCCTTCCCCATCAAGTTTAGCATATTAGTTTTGAGATTTTAAGATGTTCGTTCTATTACTTTGGCGAATTTGACGCCTTTCGCTCCATTTCTTTGTCAATAATAAGACCTTTCGTGCCATTTAGGTGTCAATTTTTTCCTGGCGAGTGATAGTGAACCTGTAATTTTAGAAGGAACGGACCTTCGGCGGGGAAATTTGTCTACCGAAAAATGTACAAATTTATCCGGAAAGTGGATCTACGGGGTGTTTTTTCCAGCTTGGTTGAGGTTTAGCTAGTATTATGTACTGGTATTTTGGGGTCTAACTGTACATATTGCTGGAAAGATTTGTATATGTGAATTTCACTTATATTAATTATGTGTTCGGGTCCATTGGTTTGTTTAATGTATATATTCATGACACATAGCTGACAACTTTAATGTATATATTCATGAAACATAGCTGACAACTTTAGAGCTGGTTCAGTAAGCTTTCTTTATTTCATTCATGGTTTTGTTCCTAGTGGTTCACTGAGGTTCGTGGTGTGTTTGCTTTCCAGTTCAGTAAGCTTTCTTAAATCATTGGTTTTGTTCCTAGTGGTTCACTGAGGTTCGTGGTGTGTTTCCTTTCTGGTTGTGTGAGTTTCCTTTCTTGTATGACTGTGGGCCGGCCCAGTGTGTGTGTTTGTATGTTTGTTAATAATTACAAGGTGACGAGGTACCAGGATATTGGAAGGGTAGTCAGTTGTTACTTACAGTGTAACGAGGCAGGATCTACCTCAACCTTCTGTCTGGATTTGTATATTGTGTTTTTCGTCATGACTTCTATATTTCTCAGGTAAGTTTTAAGTTGATATTTTGGTCGTCTTTTGTTATTAGGAAGTATGTGCGTTTGTTAGATTTGAGTTCTGTGCCGACAGTGTAAAGAGGTGTCTGATTAATTTGCCCTCACTATTTCTGTTGATAATTATAAATATATACTGTAGATGTTGATTAACTATTATTGATTACCTATTTTGGTAGCATTCAAGGAGACTTCTGCAGGACTCTTCTTACCTCTGACCGGGTATAGGCTATCCTAGTGTTTACTAGCCTATACCCCTTTGAAAGGACATTAGCCTAACCTAACAACCTTACCTAACCTATCCTAGTATTATAGGTTGGGGTTGCCGCCCCCACACCCCCGCTTTGACTTAGATTTTTGGTGTATTGGTCTGTGAAGTGGGTATTTTTCAATTTGTTAATAACGAAAATCCTCCATACGGACTATATGGTGAAAAATATGGCGAATCTATTGGTGCCTATTTTCCCTAATAACTTGTTTCTCATAACGTCGCACTAGTGTCCTTTAATATTATCCCTATTTTTGGGTCTCTAACATATCAAATTATATCTAAATTATGTTACCTCAGATTAATTGTAGTTTGTATTTATAGTGTAAATAATGGTTCTTATAAGTTTAGACTTTAAACTTTACCATTATATCTTTATTGTGTCCATTAAAACCGCTACTCCCCTTCTTAAATTATTAATAAAGTAGACTTTCAGTTTTGCCCAAAATCAAAACTGCATACCCAACTCTGCGATGAGTCGCCATCATCACTCTAGTCACTATCACTATTACTATTATAGTCATCACTACTACTCTTACCAGCATCACTACTACTGTCATAATCACTACTACTCACCGTTTTGCCAAAATCAAAATGGCATACCCAACTTTGCGATGGGTTACCATCATCACTAATATTACCACCATCATCACTACTACTATCATCACTACAACTGTCACCATCATCACTACTACTATCATTATCACCGATGAGGCATGGAAGCACACATTCCATTTTTTGTTCTCATTCTAATGCAAAACATTCTTGGTTTTCTCACGCTTGCTCTACTGCTGTCCGCAATAAGGAGGAAGCATTCAAGCGGTACCGTCGCCTTCAAACTCGAATCTCTTACTTCCTATGTTATTGCCCAGAATCAAACTAAATCTGTTTTTCGACTCTCCAAACATTCTTTCATCAATAATAAATGGACTGAACTATCCAACTCTAGCTCTTCCCAAGCCTTCTGGCATCTAGCCAAAAACCTCTCCAATTTGTTGTCTTGGTCTTTCCCTCTTTTCAACTCTGACGGCACTACCGTCACTTCTTCCTCTGACAAAGCTGAGCTCTTTGCTAACACTTAAGCTAAATACTCTACTTTAGATTTCGGTGCTATTTCTCTCTCTCCACCTTCCTCTTTCCTTCTTATGCCTAACCTTATAATCTCTTTCAAGGACTTGCTTTCCACCCTCTCTGGGCTTAATACTAAGAAGGCGTACGGACCGGACGGTTTTCCTCCTATTGTACTAAAGAACTGTGCTTCCGTGTTTACTCCCTGTCTAGGCAAACTCTTCAGTCTCCGTTTCTCCTCTAACGTCTTCCCTTCTTGCTGGAAGTTTACTCTCATTCAACCTGTCCCAAAGAAGGGTGACCGCTCTCAACCCTCTAAATATCATCCAATTGCTCTCTTTTCTTGCATATCTAAAGTATTTGAAACTATTCTTACCTCAAAATTTCTTAAGTATTTATCTTCCCATAACCTATTCTCAGATCGCCAGTATGCCTTCCTTAAGGGCTGCTCTACTGGTGATCTTGGGTTAACTGCACCACTACTACTACTACTACTCGATTACAGGATTCCTGTCTTAGGTAATTATTTGTTGTTGATCTTACCTTACTCAAGGGACCCTACAGATGCGCGAATAAGTGCTACTTTTCTTATTTTGTCAATTTGATTGTCACCCCCCTATAAAAAAATTAGTTAGGCCCTAGTTTTGTCCAGCCAGTTCACGGAGTTCATAACACTTTGTTTACATGCCAGGCTCTTCCCAGAAGTTCTCGGATGTTCATTAGCCAATCAGAGTGGAGAGTGAAACCATACATTTTTATTTTTCCAACTAATTATTTTCTTTTATAATTGTGTCTTCCATACTGTTTGAATGTATTTCTCATTTCTCTACAAAATTCTTACTTTTTGGGATATCGATTTGTAAAAATTTAAATTTTAACTTTTACCCACAATGCACTTCGCCTGTGACGTCAGTTTCAAACACAACCTCCATACTGGAAGGCCTCCTGCCTGGTGAGGTTTCCTCACATTTAGGGATATTTTTGGCGGTATTTCTCGAGTATGGCTATCTTTCTTCAATATATAACCGTAAATAGACCGTTAGGGCTTGGATTACAGGGTCTTTTCCATGTCAAAAAGGCCAATTTCGTACTGGATGATTTCATTAGGCATACCGTATACAAGTACTGTTATTTCATTAGGCATACCGTATAAAAGTAGTTATTTCATTAGGCATACCGTATACAAGTACTGTTATTTCATTAGGCATACCGTATACAAGTACTGTTATTTCATTAGGCATACCGTATACAAGTACTGTTATTTCATTAGGCATACCGTATACAAGTACTGTTATTTCATTAGGCATACCGTATACAAGTACTGTTATTTCATTAGGCATACCGTATACAAGTACTGTTATTTCATTAGGCATACCGTATACAAGTACTGTTATTTCATTAGGCATACCGTATACAAGTACTGTTATTTCATTAGGCATACCGTATACAAGTACTGTTATTTCATTAGGCATACCGTATACAAGTACTGTTATTTCATTAGGCATACCGTATACAAGTACTGTTATTTCATTAGGCATACCGTATACAAGTACTGTTATTTCATTAGGCATACCGTATACAAGTACTGTTATTTCATTAGGCATACCGTATACAAGTACTGTTATTTCATTAGGCATACCGTATACAAGTACTGTTATTTCATTAGGCATACCGTATACAAGTACTGTTATTTCATTAGGCATACCGTATACAAGTACTGTTATTTCATTAGGCATACCGTATACAAGTACTGTTATTTCATTAGGCATACCGTATACAAGTACTGTTATTTCATTAGGCATACCGTATACAAGTACTGTTATTTCATTAGGCATACCGTATACAAGTACTGTTATTTCATTAGGCATACCGTATACAAGTACTGTTATTTCATTAGGCATACCGTATACAAGTACTGTTATTTCATTAGGCATACCGTATACAAGTACTGTTATTTCATTAGGCATACCGTATACAAGTACTGTTATTTCATTAGGCATACCGTATACAAGTACTGTTATTTCATTAGGCATACCGTATACAAGTACTGTTTTCATTAGGCATACCGTATACAAGTACTGTTATTTCATTAGGCATACCGTATACAAGTACTGCTATTTCATTAGGCATACCGTATACAAGTACTGTTATTTCATTAGGCATACCGTATACAAGTACTGTTATTTCATTAGGCATACCGTATACAAGTACTGTTATTTCATTAGGCATACCGTATACAAGTACTGTTATTTCATTAGGCATACCGTATACAAGTACTGTTATTTCATTAGGCATACCGTATACAAGTACTGTTATTTCATTAGGCATACCGTATACAAGTACTGTTATTTCATTAGGCATACCGTATACAAGTACTGTTATTTCATTAGGCATACCGTATACAAGTACTGTTATTTCATTAGGCATACCGTATACAAGTACTGTTATTTCATTAGGCATACCGTATACAAGTACTGTTATTTCATTAGGCATACCGTATACAAGTACTGTTATTTCATTAGGCATACCGTATACAAGTACTGTTATTTCATTAGGCATACCGTATACAAGTACTGTTATTTCATTAGGCATACCGTATACAAGTACTGTTATTTCATTAGGCATACCGTATACAAGTACTGTTATTTCATTAGGCATACCGTATACAAGTACTGTTATTTCATTAGGCATACCGTATACAAGTACTGTTATTTCATTAGGCATACCGTATACAAGTACTGTTATTTCATTAGGCATACCGTATACAAGTACTGTTATTTCATTAGGCATACCGTATACAAGTACTGTTATTTCATTAGGCATACCGTATACAAGTACTGTTATTTCATTAGGCATACCGTATACAAGTACTGTTATTTCATTAGGCATACCGTATACAAGTACTGTTATTTCATTAGGCATACCGTATACAAGTACTGTTATTTCATTAGGCATACCGTATACAAGTACTGTTATTTCATTAGGCATACCGTATACAAGTACTGTTATTTCATTAGGCATACCGTATACAAGTACTGTTATTTCATTAGGCATACCGTATACAAGTACTGTTATTTCATTAGGCATACCGTATACAAGTACTGTTATTTTACTGGGTATTAGTTTATGATGATCAACCAGTTATGGGCCCCATCGATGATTATTAGTGTGTTCTCACTTTCATGAACTATACTTTGTTGGTGTACTCGCTACAGGCAGTTTTGCCTTTTGTCTCCCTCACTCACATAGAAAACAAAAAGTTATTTTGCTTGTAAACTGTTGAATACATTTGCTTATAATAATTGTTTAATTATCACGTTTATTATGAGATAAACTTAATTCTTTGCTAAGGGGGAGGTAGCCGCTTTTTCTGGACCCCCTACCCCATCATGTTGAGCATAATAGTTTTGAGATTTCAAGACGTTCGTTCCATTAGTTTGGCGAATTTGAGACCTTTCGCTCTATTTCTTTGTCAATATTAAGACCTCTCGTGCCACTTAGGTGTCAATTTCTTACCAAAAATGTACAAATATATCTTGAAAGGGGATTTACAGAGTGTATTGTACAACTTGGTTGAGGTCTAGCAAGGAAACTAAACTAAATATAATTTATATACATCGACCAAAAAACAAGACACTACCCCCTTAACCCTTCCTACCCGGGCTGCCTTAGGTAAGGACAGCACGAAAGAAGGGCCGCTACCCGGTATGCCTTCTCTAGGGCATGAGATTAATAGCCTAATTAAGCTTGGTCCGAACGCCGTGCGTACGACCTATGTCAACAAACCCAAGCGTTCGTCACCGCACCTCCGAAAACAAGGAGAAGACTCCTCAATGTTATTGTTCTGATGTCATGACGAAATTAGTGTCTAAAAAGCCCCCATATTGGCAACATCTCTGCAATATTGGCTCTACTGAAATCGTCATCACAACTGAACTAGTTGACTTACAGAGCTCTACTAAATGCCAAAATACAGATTGAAAACTGCACTACGATTATAGATGAGTGGGAAAGTTCTAGCAGTGAAAATAAACATAAATACGGTAGCCTAGGCCTAGACGTTTTTCGGCCATATCGCCCGGGTAGGGGTGACCGTCATTAGCTAAGACAGCCTTGGGAGGAAGGGTTAAGGGAGCCCACCTCGCTGTTTTGCTCTCTCTCTCTCTCTCTCTTTGGCTTTTATCCATTCGGCCCTATTCAGCCTACTGTTTTAAGACTTTTACCCCCATCCAGGTGTCAATATTTTCCTGGCGAGTGGTAGCGAGCCAGCATATTTATATTTTTGTTTTGACATAAAGCTAAATTTGTAAATTTTTCGATAGAAAAATGTCTCCGGCGAAGCTGGAATTCTCCACACAATGCTGGCTCGCTATCGCTCGCCACAGTTGGCTGAATGGGGCCGAATGGATACAAGCCAGGGAAAGAGAGAAAAGAAGCGAAAGATAAACAAAAAAACGGTGACTCCACTTTAATCTTTTCACGACACTATGACTCTTGCCTTTTCTGTTTTCTGGCAAATATTAGTCGATTTTATTCATATTAGAATGGGTCTATGGAAGTCAGAGGGTTCAGTGTGATCGTCTTTACTCTTATAACAGGCTTGGAGTAATTGTAATTTAATTGGAATTTAATTAATTACACAATGTTAAGGTAATTGTAATTGTAATTTGTTATTTTTATGAATATGTAATTATAATTTTAATTGCAATTGAGCTTTTAAATGAATAAAGTAATTGTATTTGTAATTGAGTATTTAGAAGAAGAATTATAATTACATCATCCCTTTATTAGTAGAGTGAGTAATTCCACCCCCACTCCATAATCAAAGTGTACTGGACGTGTGAGTGCCACAGCTCGTGTAACTTGTTCACTTCGCAGGCATTGTTCGAGGTGAATCGACAATGTCAAACTAATTGAACGTACAATCTTTCGGAAATGGAGAGTATACACTTGGAACGATATTTATCATCTGCAATCGGCCATTTTCCACATGACTTGGCATTGTTCGACATATTGCAGTTGCTTTCGACAAATTAAATTGAAATCTCGTGGAGAAAATTAACTATTTACGCCAATTATTTAGTGTCGGGCAATGAAACTAGGTACTTTATCGCTTTGCAGTCCGTTTTTGTGATTGGGTATCGTACTTCACACTTTGTTGAAGTTGGTTAATGCGATTGAATCTTGAATCGAGGTGATGTTTGGGTCCGTTATAGTCGACATTAGTCACTTCATCTCAACATGCCCTATAAACGTGTTTTGGAATAGAATAAGCGGTGCTTGGTGGACTGTTACACGGGAGGAGATGACTACGTGGCTTTAACTACACGGCAGGGAATCAAGAGCACTATAACCTGGGGTGTAATTAAGAAATATATTGCGGCTGGTTAAGTTGTAACACCTAGAAGAGGGGTGACCCGCCTGAGAAAGGTACTTTGCTTTATGTATCCCCACCATTGGTTTTTGTCTTTATCCAATGTTCATTACTGTTGTACTACACTTTTTGTACAGTAGCCCAACTAAGTTTTGCGACAATACTAGGTACGTGGCACCTGTCTATAGTTTGCACTCTCCTCCCAAGCCCGTGTGGTCGTTTCTAGCAGGGGCCGTGGTGCCTAGGCAGGCGCCACCGCCACCTACGCTACCACAGTCTGGGCACACAGACACAGTATCCGTACATGCTGGCCGCTACATATGACAATATTGCTATCATTATTTATTTGTATCATATTAGAAGGTTCTCTCTCTCTCTCTCTCATTCTCTCACGGAGGTTAACATCAATCAATTTTCACGCTACACTATTTGTAGATTAATTAACACACACACACAGAAACGGAAGGCAAAGTTCAGTGTTATAAACCCACATTCGTCACTGATTTCCTTGATGAAACTATGAGGTGTAAAAATTATGTTCTTTTATCTAATTAACCCTTTCAAGATCCGATACGCATTTATGTTCTGTGTTATGGTAATTATTAGACGATTTTATTCAGATTAGGAAGGGTATATGGAAGTCAGAGGGTTGATCGAGCTAGTCTTTACCCTTTTAATAACCACAGATCCTTCCTAAGCTGCATAAAATAGTCTAATGATAGCCAAAATAAAGTGCTAAAGCGCATCAGAGCTTCAAGGGGTTAACACTCTTTAGATAATACAGGTATGTTATAATCTGCATCATCTTGCAGTGCTGGGTTATAAGAGTTGTTCTATTTGCAACATCTGCATCCGGTAATGTTTTTAATGATAAGAACGTGTATTAACCCATACTGTACCGGCGACGTCCTTCTCTTCCTATTCTAGCAACTATTACGCGATTTTATTCAGCTTCGGAAAGACTTCTAGCCATAATAAGGCTTCAAATGATCTCCGAACAACCCTTTTAACTACCACAGATCCGTCCTAAGCTGCATAATATCGTCTAAATATAGCTAGAATAAAATTGAAAAGACGTCGCTGGTATTCAAAGGGTTAATATACAGCTAAAGTTCTTACAGTTTCTATGAGATACTATTAGAATATAGACTATTATCGTTACCGTATCATGATTTTAGAATCTAACTTCCATGAAATTATGTCTACTATGGAAATATATGAGAGTATAACTAAACATTATTTGGTTTACCGGTATATAATTTAAGTTCTATTTTACAGAATTTTACACACACACACGAATGGGCTTCCCTGAGACTTTATAGACTGCAGCACCGTTGATTCTTTTAAACTTCGTCTAGACAAGTATCTTTCATCAAACCCGCGACTGACTGCGTTTGTAAATTAATAACTTTATTTTATCCCCCCTCAGTTACTAACCCATCTGTCCTCTACTAACTTCCTAATCCTGCCATGAACATTAGTTCCAGGGCAGTATTTCCCTTTCCAATGTTTCCTTACCCACTCTAAACCACTGTTTGGACACTTGATCCTCAGTGTTTTGGAGGACAAGCAGCCCAGAAGGGTCACTAGATCTGTTGTTGCTTGATTTTCTTTGTACTCCTTTGTATACACACACACACACACACACACACACACACACACACACACACACACACAGGGGTCCTTAGCATATTGGTTAGCACACTTGGTTCACAGCCAAAAGGACACTAGTTCCATTCCCGGGCGGGAAAGAAACATTTAGGCAATTCTTCTTGCACAATGCGCCACTCTAGACGTAGCAGTATAAATAGGCCTCTGGAATAAGAGGCCACTTACGACGTCTTGTTTAGTGTTGTGGTCTATTACTAGCTGGACGGGTACTGTACAGGTCAACCAAACACTCAAAATCCAAATATCGGCAATTGGCTGATTACAGATTGCATGCATATCTACAGCCACTCCAACCATGCATTAACCTGGGAACTGCGGGGAGACTCTTAAGAGTGAGTGAAAAAAAAAAATCAACTTTTGACATCAAATTTTTAATTTTTATTTTATTTTTGTATTTGTATTTATTTTTTTGGCCCCTGGGCCATGCAAAATCTCAGTCCTCTACCTCCCCTCCTTCCCCACTTTCCTCCTCTCCTTCAGTTATCACCTATTTTCCCTGTTATTCCCTTATTCTGAGGTATATTTTCGAGCTAACATTAGAAATCCGGTTGCAGGGTGTGGTCATCACTGATACCAAGCAAATGCAAGAGAGAGAGCGAGAGTATCTATCGACTGTGTCTCAGTGGCCTTGGGGGAAATTGGCGGGAAAGCAGCTTGCCTCGCCCGTACATTATACAACTCGCGGGCTATATCTCCGATTTTGACCATCCAAACGCTGTTTTCACTAGTTTTATTGTTTCAGGTTAATACCTTTATAATCAACCCATAATAGGCGCATATGGATAAGTATTAATGCTATTAATGGTACAATGAATATTTTAGTGACGGAAACCCCTCAAATACATGCGCACAGGGAGAGAGGTCTAATTACCCCCATGCGCACTTCAGAGGTTAACACTTTACGCAATATATTCCCAGGTCGAACTCTGTTCGGTAAAAAAAAAAAAAAATTGAAGCTGTAATTATTGGAAACTGGGGTGATTAGAAAATCCTCAATACTCTCTTGCCCACATCACACCTAGTCATCCATTCAGCAAGTCATGGCTCATCAGGCTGCTAAGGTTGCTGAACGTGGTAGTATGGTTGGGATGAGCGAGAGTGGGGTGTCGGAACGTTTACCGGTGGCAAAAAAAGTGGGAAGAAGGGCAACTGACAAACTGACATAGAAGTGGAGCTAAGCGGAAAACCACGTCATAACCGGACCAAGAAATTAAACTGTATATGTGTAACCATCCGCTGTCAAGCCAAAGCTAACCAAGAGGCACCAACTAACTAGGCTTGATTTCGCTCTACTATTTGTTGACCAGGGCATTGACTATTGGGAACGAGTTGTTTTGATAATGTCAGAGAGGTTCCATAATAGTACCAGGACGATTACAATTGTATCACTTAGCAGAGTTGGCGGGAGTTCTTCAAATAAGAATAAAGATGGCTTCCTTTATCCGCTCATGGCAGAGTGGTTACGGTGCCCAACTCTCCCAAGCATACCTGGAGTGAGTGGGTTCGAATCCTGGTCAGGTTACCTCTCTCCCAACCAAAAGTTGTTTTCTCAGACAAGAACACTTTCAGCTCAACCACGCACGGGTCGAAGACTGTGCTGTTGGAGGCCTAGGAACACACGGCATGTGAGTTAGTCCTATTTGATATTGCGCATAAAATATATAGAATAGTCATCATACAGAGTAATTCTTTCCATCATATCACTCTTGGCTAATTTCATGTTAACCGAGCATTATATAACTCTTAATTTCATTAATCATCCACTAATACCCCTAACTTACTAGTTAACTTATATTGTTCAAATACTATTAAGCTAGCATGACTTGATATAATATGCACATTAACCACTCCTGTCTATACCATCGGTTGGTTACCTAAAATACAACCACGTTCGGTTTAGTAAGTTATCCTAGCCAACTCGCCCACCACTATCTTAGCAATATAGGATAGATCTTCCCCTATTACTTCCCTCCCCCCTTAGTGAATGCATATAACTTGTTTGCGAATATAATGCATAATACTTTACCTAAACTATCATTGGTGAATAGAGAGACCAAATTGTCATGAGAATCAATAAATATATACTCCTTAATCCCATTAGGATTGACTAATTTTGGCAGTTTAATCGGGCTTTTCATTAGAGCGTTTATACAACTTAAAGATGTTCTATAGGAATTATAGGGACACTTACTATGTCCTATTTACCCTTTGACTTTCATATTCCCTTTCCACTCTGAATAAAATAGTTTCCTTTTCTGCTCTGATTATAATAGTATAAAGCTAGCCTTCATAAACTGCCAAATACGAGTCCTGATTCCACTAGGCCTTCATAAACATTAACATAAACAAAAATAAAAAAAGAGGGATTTTTTAGAGGACCGACTCCATGGGCTGACTGGCCCATGGTATAAAGACTAATATTAGTCTTTATACCATGGACTGGCCCATTCACGGCGGATCCCATTGACAATCAGCACATCACAGCCATGTGCCTATCTAATTATGTTTCAAAGCTTTCTGTCGTTATTGATCCTACTGAAGCAATCGGTAGCCTATTTCGCATATCTATCAAACTTTTGCATGCTTATCACGGAGCAGCAGCCGTTTTCCACATCGTCATTGTGGATCCCACTTCCAACTAAACCATCTGTATAATAAGCTCTCTTACTCTACACTTCTAATATATGCAAGCCTAATGTTTTCCCCAAGTCCAATTTCTTTTGTACTGACCATATCCTGTATTTCATGATATTCACTACCTCAATAATCTTTTAGATCTGTTAAATGTTCTAACCCATTCTGGCTGTAATTCCATGTCATTTGGCGTTAGTCGTCAGGCGTTAGAATATTATTGATGTTCTAATGTTCTATTATTCTGGATTGTTTTGCCATTCTTTTTTGTATCGTAACTTCCAATCAATCTATGGACACTGGACAGCAAAATTAAAAACATAATCCATGTGAAGCCTTACTAAAGACAGGTGAAATTTTAAAATTACGTATGTTAGTCACGCTTCTAGATATTTATCTAAAAACTCTGATTTCAAACAATGTTGCATTGTTTTTTTAGTTTCATATCGACTGACGATGACATCCAAATATTTTGTAACAATTGAGTTACTTAATTCCATGTTATTTAGCCATCTAGATACCACTGATATTGCGTCTTGCCCCTGTCACCACTCAGATTGGTGAACAAATTATATATTATTATTCTCAGATATAGCTGGTGGTTACTGGCTACCCTGGCCTTGAGTAAGAGAGATGGGTAATGTAATCGGACATCATAAGAATGCATCGATCTATTGAATCTCTTCAAACGAGAGCTATATGGTGCGTAATTATTGACAAAGTAAATATTGTAAAATTTTTATCCTGAGATTTCTGTCCATTTCCCAATTTTCACTAAGCTGCATGTATTGCCCATTCGGGTAGTGTATCAAATTATTTTTGCAGAGCATAAATCGTTATCAGGTTCAATAATTCAACCTATTTTTAGTGTCATTTGAAAAATTACCAATCTTTTTAGTTAGGCCTAAATCAAGCTAGGTCGTTAATGTAAACGATGAACAATTTAGGAACTAAAACTGACCATCGTGTAAGATACCAACCTTCACTACACCCCAATCTGATTGTATAGGCTACTGTTAATGTTAATATGATTGTATAGGCTACTGTTAATGTTAACTTTGTGTTTCCTACTAATTAGCCATGGTCTAATTCACGTAATATAGTTCGCCCTATTCCAAGAGCTGCTTCTTTAATCAGCAATCTTTCGTGTGAATATTTATCGAAAACTTTACTGACATGTCCATATCTTTGAAGGTATTTTTTGGTCTTTGTTTATCGATTCGTATGCTTGGGAAAAGAAAGGTTAATAGATAGCGAGACACTCGCAGCCAACACTGTTAAATTCCATTACAAGATTGATGATTAAGCATTTAACAAATGTGACCGCAGCATACTCCTCTTAATTTGAAGTTTGTAATTTAGCCAGTAGCCAGCCCTTCTTCCCACAAGGGGTAGGGACTATCAACAAGAAACACATGAAAGGAGGAAAACAAAAAAGAGGTGGCAGGGGAAGAATCTATACAGCAGTTCGCACACAAACATTCGGAAACCTCAATCACTTATTAGCCCCCAAGATGATTGGCTTCACCTCAGATGCTATTGACGTCCAGACAAATTAAGTCTTCGTCATTTAGCTGTATAAAATAACAATTTGTTTAGTAACATTGAATACATATAAACGCTTAGGATAACTCATACAATATATACCCGGTGCCAGCAAACTTGGCGCTAATCCTGACTGCATAACATCTTCTAACAAAAAAAAAAAAAAAAAAAAAAAATACATATATATATATATATATATATATATATATATATATATATACAGTATATATACTGTATATATAATTACATAAATATGAGTAGATCAGGAAATAGATTTAGAGATTGACTCTGTTTCTGGAATACTTTGTACACCAACACCAAGTATAGTGTTTAATAGGGGTTCTGATTAGAATAATCACTAACCAGTGTATACCGGTACTAGATTATATAATACAATCTATGCAACTCATTGTATTCATTTTAACTTATGTATAGAAATGGATATATAAAATAGTTTGTCACGCGTAAATATATTTGTATTTGAGAGAGAGAGAGAGAGAGAGAGGGAGAGAGAGAGTTCTATTATGATTCAAACAAATAATGATAGCAATATTGTCAAATGTAGCGCCCTGCATTTGCGGGTACTGTGTCTGTGTGCCCTGGCTGTGGTAGCGCAGGTGGCGGTGGCGCCTGCCTAGACACCACGGCCCCTGCTAGAAACGACCACACGGGCTTGGGACGGGAGTGCAAACTATACAGGTGCCACTTACCTAATATTTTGTCGCAAATTTAGTTGGGCTACTGTACATCTGTAACCCAAGCTAGCATTGCATTTGATGTATATATAGTCTGGTGTTTCATATATATATATATATATATATATATATATATATATATATATATATATATATGCCTCTCTTCTAACGTTTTTCCTTCTCACTGCAAGTTTGCTCTCATTCAACCTGTCCCAAAGAAGGGTGACTGCTCTCAACACTCCAACTATCGTCCAATTGCTCTCATCTCTTGTATCTCTAAAGTTTTTGAAACTATTCTTGGTTCCAAATTTCTTAAGCATTTCTCTTTCCATAATCTGCTGTCAGATTGCCAGTATGGCTTCCTTAACCCTTCCTCCCCGTGCTGTCTTACCAAATGACGGTCGCCCCTACCCGGGCGATATGGCTGAAAAACTTCTAGGCCTAGTCTACCGTATTTATGTTTATTTTCACTGCTAGAACTTTCCCACTCATCTATAATCGTAGTGCGGTTTTCAATCTGTATTTTGGCATTGAGTAGAGCTCTGTAAGTCAACTGGTTCAGTTGTGATGACGATTTCAGTGGAGCCAATATTGCAAAGATGTTGCCAATATGGGGGCTTTTTAGACACTAATTTCGTCATGACGTCGGAACAATAACATTGAGGAGTCTTCTCCTTCTTGTTTTCGGAGGTGCGGTGACGAACGCTTGGGTTTGTTGACATACGTCGTACGCACGGCGTTCGGACCAAGCTTAATTAGGCTATTAAGCTCATGCCTTGGATAAGGCATACCGGGTAGAGGCCCTTCTTTCGTGCTGTCCTTACCTAAGGCAGACCAGGTAGGAAGGGTTAAGGTTCGCGACCCTCTACTGGTGATCTTCTTTCATATCTTACTAACTCTTGGTCATCCAACTTTCGTGACTTTGGTGAGACTTTTTCTGTTGCACTAGACATATCGAAGGCCTTCAATAGAGTCTGGCACAAATCTTTAATTTCCAAACTGCCTCCTTCGGTTTCTGTCCCTCCATCTGTGCCTTTGTCTCTAATTTCCTTTCCGGCCATTCCATAGCTGCGGTTGTGGACGGCCATCGCTCATTTCCTCACCCTATGAACTCCGGTGTTCCTCAGGGTTCTGTCCTATCTCCTATTCTCTTTCTAATTTTCATAAATTATCTTCTCAACTGTACATCCAGTCCCATCCATTCATATGCAGACGACTCTACTTTACAGCACTCTATTAGTTTTCCAGAATGCCCCAGCCAGCAATTCCTCAAAATTAAACTTAATGAAGCAATAAAATGCTTATCTTCTGATCTAGCTACTATTTCCAATTGGGGTAGAGAAAACCTTGTTGCATTTAATGCTTCCAAAACTCTATTTATCCATCTTACTACCCATCCGGAACCTCTAGAGGACTATCCCTTCTTCTTCAACAATACAAAAATCAACCCTTCATCTTTCCTCAATGTTCTCGGTGTCTCTTTTTCTTTTGCTCTCACTTGGAAAGACCATATTACTAGTCTCGCTAAGGCAGCCTTCCAGAAGATGGGTGTGCTCAACCGCCTCAAAGGGTTCTTTACCCCTGCGCAACTTCTTGCTCTGTACAGGGGCACAGTGCGTCCTTGTATTGAGTATTGTTCACATATGTGGGGATGATCCTCTCACACCGCACTCCTAGATAAAGTAGAAAGGAAAGCATTTCGTATAATTAACTCCCGTCCACTCATCAACTCTCTGCAAGCTCTCTCTCTTTGCCGCAATGTTGCATCTCTCTCGCTATTCTATCGCTACTACAATAATCAGTGTTCCTCGGAGCTTTCCCAGTGTATACTACGTCCTCTATGTAGGGTACATAGTACCCTCCTTGCAACACAATCCCGCCCCTACTCTGTTCAACTCTCCAACCCAAGAGTGAAGCGTTATTCTCAGACTTACTTCTATTCAACTGCTGAGCTCTGGAACTCTCTCCCAGAATCAGTCTTTCCCTCTTCCTATGACTTAACACCTTACGAGCGGCCTATGCGGTTTATTTATATGTACCGCACAGCGGGGTGTTTTTAGCCAAAATAGGGCTGTTTACGTGATCATTTTCATGCCTAAATAAGACTCAGAACGTAAAACAAGTACCTATCCCTGAAAGGGCATAAACAGAGCTTTCGAATGACACCATAACGATCCTTGTATGATGGATAGTTTTCTTGCAATAACCGTGCAACGCGAGTGCAAAAAGCAGGTAATTCGGTACTTTCGGTACATAATTGAGTATGTAGCGAGTGAGAGAGGGAGGAGGGAGCTGAGATTTGTGTCAGTAGGTTCGCCGCGGTGGTCTGGAGCAGTCATACGCTCGCTAGTCTCCTGCCACCACTTGTCTCTCTCTCTCAGCCACATTACGTGCTGAAATTGCCACTCGACCTATGTCGAGCGCCGCCACATAGTCCAGCTTTTTTTAACTCGACTTATGTTGCTCGCCGCTAATTAAGGGTTAAATTGCTTCAAACTCGGTGTGTCCAGGCATTTTAGCTCTAACGTCCCTTGATTTCAGCCCTGTCACTCTATGAAATCTGGGAGAGGCACTCGCTGCAGGCAGTTATGCCTTTTGTCTCCCTCGTTCACATAGAAAAAAAAATATATATATTCTTACATACGGAGCCCTGTATGTTTATTTAAGAGTTAGAATTAAGAGTTGAAGGAGTGCCAAACTACCCAGGCGGAGAAGCAGACCAGCGAGCAAACCAGCGAGGGGGAAACCAGCTCGTCCGCATACCAGCAAACAAGCCTTCACACCTGCGTGCGTCATAGGGGACCCTGCAAACTACTTCGATGACCCGACGCTATGACGTATGATCGACGCCAGGAGACTCCATTGGACCACGCACCTCTTACGCAACTAGAGGAGCTGTGATTGGGGCGCGCACCATTACCCGCCTCCTGATTCGTTCCTACATCATCATTGTTTAGTATAAAGACCCGAGTAGTGGGCATTCAAATCAGTCTCATTTGGAGTTGGGAAGGTGAACTTGCAGCTGGAGGAAGACGGGGTGAAGTATTATAATGGGATTGTGACTGTCAGTCAGATTATATAAGTGTGTGTTAAGTGTGTTCGGTGTAAACACTTACGTTATGTTGGTAAGTGAGATATGTGATTGGGAATTAACGTTAACGCTACTATTATGTACTTAACTATTTGATTGGGAATTAACGTTAACGCTACTATTATGTACTTCACTATTTGATTGGGAATTTACGTTAATGCTACTATTATGTACTTGACTATTTGATTGGGAATTAACGTTAACGCTACTATTATGTACTTAACTATTTGATTGGGAATTAACGTTAACGCTACTATTATGTACTTAACTATTTTAGTTGACTGACTTGTGGACTAAAGCAACTCTTCAAGTAATTGGGTTATGATGAAAGTAATACTATTGTTTTATATTAATACTTAAGAGTTCTTTCATTCAAGCTTACATTGCTTAACGGTGCTTAGTACAGTGATGCTATTGTCTCTTATTAGTAATATCGCCTTAGACTAACATGGCTGTTTTAATGTTACTTCTAGTGATTTCCTAAGCTGAAGAAAATTCTTTTAGCTTCAAAATATTATTTTTGCTTTTCATATTATTTGAGTGAGACCTGAATCGAATCTATGAAGCGATCCTGTAACTTAATTTACTCCTAATCTAACTTCAATGTTACGTGGTTAAGAAACTCATTTAACTAATTATTAAATATATATATCTAACTTTTTATGTGACTTTGATATTAATCCTGATGATCATAATAATATAATACTATTAACGTAAGACAAGAACCAAGAATAATAACTACATTAAATATAAATAAAAGGACATGATATAAGAAAACTATTTATTCATTTCAAAAAGGGTAAGAGACAGAAATATTCTTACTTTAATATTTATCTTTCAAGACTTTTATAGAATTAATAGTCTTTCTTTAGATATAACTTATTCGGTTCATAACCATAGCTTACTAAGCTTCGGTTAAATAATAATTCTTTATAAATACTACATGACTTTAATTAGTTGCAGTATTTTTCCATAATTAAAGAGTATCGGTCAATAAAGGATACCAAGTCCTAAGATCCAAAAGGAAACTAAGCAACAACAGGAAATAATTTTATTAGATTTTACTTTTGTTTTGCCTTCAGCTGACTGATACCTTAATATATATCTGTGCTATCTAGATTCATCAAGTTAACACTTGAGGATCAAGATACGTAACATGTATGTATATATATATATATATATATATATATATATATATATATATCATAGACTCCTCTACATAAGGACTGGCGTCGGCCATACTCGGGTCCCGGAACTTGGGTCCATTGTCAGGCCCACAAACCGAGGTCTTATTTTAGTTTTACTGGATATGGGACTTTGTGTTTTTACTCTACCACATCTTATTAACTAGAGCAACCAAGTAAAGGAAAATAAAACATTTGTTTTTGGTTGATTGACTCATAAGTCTCTTTCGTGATTGAACATAATAGGAAAATATACAGTTATAATGAGATAGTTTATAAGAACATGTATTATACAAGCAAAGCATCATACCGTGACTTACATTAATTAAATATTAGAAGAAATTAAAGTAAAACCTTTGCAAAATATTACGTTACACATAATTTTACATATATCAAAAGTCACATAACACAATAATTAACTTAAACATTAGAAAGTTTCTCTTGTCGCCTTAAGCAGCCTAGTGTACACTCCCGGTCGCTTGTATTAAATACAAAGGCCTTAAACAACACATTACACAATGTCTGGTATGCTCCTGAATGGCTAGCTAAAGGAGCATCTACATAAGACAAGCATTGTTTCAAGTAATTGCGACAACACTTTTTCGAGTCTTGAAGAGTTTTTTTTTTTTTTTAAAGAGACTATGAACGGAGGAAGGAAAAACACATATAAAACAAAAAGGTCCATGTGCCTAAAGGCATCCTCCATTTATAAAATGTTTGTAACAACTGGATTTAAACATTTGTAGATTGTAAGTTTGTGGAAAGCAATTCGAGGGAAGTGAATTCCAAAGAGTAGTAGCTCTGGGGATAAATTAATTCTGATAAGCAGAAGTTCTGCATTGTGGAGGATAAAGTGTAAATTCATGGGCGCTCTCAGCTGCCCTAGTTCTACGGGGAAAGATGTGGAGAGGCGGCACAATTGAAGCAAGTTCCTCGGAACAATTGCTGTGAAAATATCTGTAGAATAATGCAAGGGATGCAACGTTTCTTCGTATGGATAATGTAGGAAGGTCCTGTGTGATTGCAGGGTTATTGATTAATCTAATGGCTTTATTTTGAATTTTGTCCAACTGCCTCAATGCAACCACTCCACTTCCACCCCACAGAGGTGAACAGTAATCCATCTGAGAACGCACATGACTTTTATATATTACGGCCAACTATATATATATAATGCCGTCGGAGCCAAGAATATCCTAAACACTACAACAATAATAATCGCCACGACAATGCAGTATTCCTATCAACAAAAAGAGCCTAAGTCGTTTGTGTCTCCATACATCAAACTAGGCTGCGAAATGCTAGTGTAATCATAAATGGGTATGCATAAAAAGAGTAATTAGGTTAATATACTTAATGTCTACTGTGACTGATAAAGTCTAGCTAGAGTCAATGATACGAGATACTGGTGCGCATGGCATGCCGCATAGCCTAGTGCAAATCTCAAGTCTGTACGTCAAATATTACGTTATAGGGAAGGGTAGCTCTCTTGAGAAACCTTAATACCGAAGTATTAAGCGTTCTCCTGGTGTACCTCAAAGACAAACAACGAGCTTAGAACAGTGCAGAATGGTATAGGCAAAAAGCCCTCATTCGTGCATGCTCTACTCTCAATGGCACACAGACTAGAATTTACTCAATCAACTCCAGTTCTCAGGTATGTCGTGCAGCTTTTTCCTAAAGCCAGCACTCATAGGAAACTATACCTTATAATATCAGACCCCTAGTCTAGCATTATCTAATCCAGCAGAACACTAATAATTATAGGAAGCGGCAATATGAAAGCCAACCAATGCTTCGTGATTAACTTATCTTAACAACTAAACATACATAGGTTATATCAGACCTTAACGCACAATACAACTGGCCAGCATTAAGCTGATTTTGCAGAGTTAACCAGAGGGGATATAATGTTAATAAAAGGTGGTGAAAGATATGGAAAATGAGAGATAGGCAGAGGAACAGGTTCTCAGGTGCGGAGAGGGAGACCGATATCCAAGGGAAAAAGAGGGATGCGTTCTAGAAACCAGATCTGAGGGAGAGAGTGGCGAGGAACCTGTATATATACCCGGACTAGTTTGAGCCGCGTGGGAAAAAAAAGGTAACAAGTCCTCTAGCCACTAGCAAGGGAGCTAGCAGCATGGTAAGGACCTCTCTCAACCAACCCCCACGAGGCAGCCAGCCGTGACGTCATCGAGTGGGGAAAAAACACTGCGCGCCCCCCTCTCACTCTGTTCTACTCACTCACTCTCTCTCCCAGATCCCATCATCACTAGTTAATGATAAAACATACACTTTACAATTAAATATATAAAGCCTTGACATGGGTGAAAACAAAGAGCCTTTCTGGACTGCCCATGACACGAGCCTTCATATGAAATAAAGCACACTTTAATACATAAACTGTAGCCCCATCCACTGCCCTGGCGATCCTAGCGAGTCACTGTAGGACAAGCCATGCGGTTCTAACGGAGTGGTTAACGTCACAAAGGGAACATTAGAAAGGGAACTACTGCCCTGGAACTAATGTCCGTGGCAGGCTTAGGAAGTTAGTAGGGGACAAATGGGTTAGTAACTAGAGGATAAAATAATGTAATTCATTTACAAACGCAGTCAGTCGCGGGTTTGATGCGAGATATTTGTCTATGCGAAGTTTAAATGAATCAACGGTGCTGCAGTCTATAACATCTCGGAAGCCCATTCCATAAGTTGACAACCCGATTAAAGAAGAAATTTTTAGCTTCGTGCGAGTTAAAAGATTTACTGATAATTTTGCACCCGATTCCCCGCGTGTAATTTAGATTGGTCGATAGTGAAGTACTTACTACAGTTCATATTGTCGATACCTTTGATGATTTTAAACTCTTAAATTAAGTCGCCTCTTAATCTGCGGTGGGTTAAAGGAAATAGATTTAATTCTCGAAGACGCTCCTCGTATGGTTTGTTCTTTAGGCTAGGTATCATTTTGGTAAATCAACGTTGAACTCGTTCTAGCTTGTCTATATCTTTTTGGTAATAAGGGCACCAGGATTGAATGCAGTATTCCAGAAGAGGGCAGACTAAGGAATTGTAAAGGGTTAGGATAACGTCTTTGGATTTATGCTCAAATGACCTGCCTATAAAGCCAATTATTTTGTTTGCCTTCTAAACAACTTCTGAACATTGTTCACTGGGTTTTAGGTTACTCTATATGGTTACTCTCAGATCGGTTTCTCTGTTTACAATCTTAAGCTGAGTGCCATTCATCAAATAGTTTGCTTTCTCATTTTGGTATCCGATATGTAGTACTTTACATTTATCTGCATTGAAACTCATTTGCCAAATTGGGGCCCAACATGACAACTTATCTAGATTGTGTTGCATATCGTCAACTTGTTCTTTTGAGAGTACGCTATTTGCAATTTTGTATCGTCGGCAAATTTTGAGATTGTACAGGCGAGACTCTCATCTATGTTGTTTATGTAAATTAGAAAGAGAATGGGTCCTAGAACCGATCCCTGGGGTACCCTGCTACTTACATTGGTCCTTTTAGATGCCTTACCGTTTATGACTACTTTTTGCTTTCTGTCGCCGAGCCAATTTTCTATCCATTTCAACACACCGTCTTGTATTCCATGCGCTTTTAGTTTTAGCAGTAAACTTTTGTGGGGAACTTTGTCAAAGGCCTTTTGAAAATCAAGGTATATAATATCTACAGCTTTACTCTCATCGTAGAGGTTGAGGATATCTTGGAAGAAGTCTAAGAGGTTTGTTAAACAGGAAAGTTTTTTACGAAAGCCGTGTTGAGTATCTTTAAGTATGTTATTTTCCTCTAAGTGATTTATGAGTCTGTCTCGTATGACCGTTTCTAGCATTTTACATACAACTGAGGTTAAGCTAATTGGACGATAGTTACTGGGTAGGGATTTGCTGCCTTTTTTTAATATCGGTGTTACGTTGGCTAGCTTCCACTGATCAGGCATAGTTCCAGACTGCAAGGATTTTTTGAATAGCAATGTCAATGGTTTAGAGAGCTCATCCTTAGCTTCCTTTAGGACTCTAGGAGAGATTGTATCAGGTCCAGGCGTTTTATTTACCTTGAGTTTATCTAAACTATTCAATACTTCTCTCTCTGTAACGGTGATATTGCTTAGAACATCTGAATCGGCGATGGTGTAGGGATAACACTGAGGTCTTCCGTTGTAAACACTGATGCAAAGAAGGTATTGAGGGCATTACTCATTTGTACTTCGTCTTTGGTGTATTCTCCATTTTCATCGACTAACGGTCCAACAGTTGAAGTAACTACTTTTTTCTCTCTGATATAACTATAGAATTCTTTCGGGTTTGTTTTACTTTAATTCGCAACATGTAACTCGAGGGACTTTTTACTTTGCTTAATTAACTTTTTTGCTTTGCGTCGTAGCTCTACAAATTTCACCCGTTCTTCGTAATTTTGTAAGGATTTTAATCTATCATTAGCAAACTTTTTTAGCAAGCAGACCGTTTGAATTATCTTTATTCCACCGTTTGGGCTTATTATTATGGCCTGTATGCCGTATTTTCGATGGTATGCAGTCCTGCACTGCTTTTAGGTAAGTAGTTTCGAATGATTCCCAAGATGTATTGATGTCGTTATTGTTAATTAAAAAGCTCCAGTCAGTTTCTTTAAACATAGCTCTAAGTTTATGAAAGTTTGCTTTCTTGAAATTAGGGACTTTTTCGATGCTGCTATTTGGTTCGTTACTAGTAAACTTTATAGTGAAAGTTATTGTACGATGGTCGCTGTTACTGAATTCATCACCAACATTCAAATTCTCTATTAATTCTTCTTTTGTTGCAAGTACAAGGTCAAGAACGTTATTATCACGGGTCGGCGATCGAACAAATTGATGGTGAACTACTCTCTTGCAAGTTCGCATACAAGTCCTGTCCGGAGTGTGAAGTAAGAGTATCGCCCCACTTGGTCATAGGTAAATTAAAGTCGCCAAAAAATACGGTATCTTGTGAGTTACTTACATCTGCAATTTGGTCATAAATTTCTCGGTCAGTTTGCACTGATTGAACTGGAGGTCTGTATATTAATGCAAGTATTATTGTTGTACCTTTATTATTCTTTATTAGCACAAAAGATGTGTCGACTTTCACAATTTGAGGTTTTGACAAGAGGGTCGCGTTAAGACTTTCTTTGATATAAAATAAAACGCCACCTCCATTTTTATTTATTCGGCTGTTCTCAAACATTACATAACCGGGAAGTGAATAATCTGCTAAAAAGTCTATCTTCTGCATTGAGCCAAGATTCTGTTATGCCAATCAAATCATAATTTACTGTAAACACTAGTTCCTCTAAATCTGAAAATGTATTGCGTATGCTACGAGAGTTTGCATAGAAAACCTTTAAAGTTGCGGTTTTAGAACTCTCGGAACGTTCTTTAATTGAATTTTTGGTTCTGGTTGGATCTACATTTACATTCATGGCTGTCCTCGGTCCTCGGTCGTTATCCCTGGAGGTTTTGAATTTGGGTCTTTTTATTGGAGCTTTATCCAAATTCGCGGTTCTTGACGGATTAGCATTTAATTCCTTTGCAGGTTGCCATCCTCGCTGTCTTCGGTCCTCCTTCCTGGTTGTCCTGTGCTGAGTCTATTTCTTCTTCGAAAATCCTTCACCGCATCGTTGAGAAGACGCCCAAAACGTGCTGCTCCCACCTGGTTCAGATGAACTCCATCGTCCGAAAACAAATAGTCATCGTAGAAGAAATTGTCCCAGGTGTCGACGAATCCCACGTTCTCCTTCCTGCAGAGGTTTGCTAGACAACGATTTGTGCTGGTGGCTATGTTGTAAAATCTTCTCTCTACACCGAGCCGGGGGACGATTCCTGAGACGATGATCCTTGATGACTTCTCCTTAAACGACTTGATCAGCTGATGGTACTTTAAAAGCAAATCTTCTGACCGGGTTCACTGTACATCGTTGGATCCAAATGACGTACATTGTATTAACAGGGGCCAGCTTTGATACTTCGTCAACTGCAGCAACTACGTCTTCCACACCACCACCAGGGATACAAAAACGCTTCCTAGTCTTAGGTGCCCTGGCGCAAAACTCTGTGAGCTGACCACGTATCATCGAGTCTCCCACGAGCCGGATTTCTTCTATTTCCTCTTCGTCATCTGAGTCTGTGAGTATCTGGAAACGGTTTTGACACTCGGTAATCAGTATGGGTTTCCTGGTCTTGGGGCAAACTTTGTTCCTCACGACACGGAAGTTGTCTTGAGGGGGAAGAGAGTCGCTATTTGTTTCTTGAGTATCGGAACCATCAGCTGAAGTGGCTACTGCAGGCGTTGAATTGTTGGCAGTTGACGTTGGGGCGTTGGTGGCTGCTGGAGTTGCGGTGACAATTGAAGTTTGTGGTACTCCAACGTTGAGTGTTACAAACTCTTGGAGTGATTCCAGCTTCATGGTGGTCCTAGGACGTTGATCTTGTTGTAGGCTTCATCTAATTTAACTGTAAAATTCTCTCGTTGCTGGCAGAGCCGGCAGACTTGAAGATCGACAGTAGCAAACATGGACTTGCCAAACCTACCGGCGCAGTTCGTACAAGCGCGAGGCATGGTGACAGTCACTTTCTTCAGATCACTTCACTCACTTAAAAAACACTTCACTCACTTTAAAAACACTTCAATCACTTCAACCGAAAACAAATATGTTGAAATATGCAGAAATAGGTTATCAGGGGTGATAGCCTAACCGAAAACAAAAAAATTGAGATACGCAGAATTAGACTTCCAGGGGCGATAGCCTAACCAAACGTGTTTTTTTTTTAAATTTAAATACGCAATAGGCTACCAGCGTTGAATAGCCTAACCGAAAATAATATAATTGAAATATGCAGAAATAGGCTACCAGATGTGATAACCTAACTTTAAACAAATCTATATATACTGTATAACAGAATATGTAACTAAATATACAATTCACCAAATAGAGATTATATAAAAATAAAGTGTGACTGCACACAAGGGGTTACTATACTGTGTCAACAGATGGCCCTGGTGTCGCTGTAGCCTAGTAAAGCAGTAGCCTAATCTTTTTAGATAAAAAAGTGTATCAGTCGAAGGTTACTAAAAGATCATGCAAGCAACAACTAAAATTACAGATATATATAGCTACAGTAGGATACTAAATACAATATCTACAAGAGTTAATAATAAAAACAGATTGGCTGGCTATAGGCTAGGCTAGGTTTGGGTTAGGTTAAACGCTTGGCAGGTTGGGTTAGGCTAGGTTAGTTTGTATAAATACCACCCTTAGCTTATAGTAAAATCAGTCTGAGGAGAAAAAGTCAAGAATATATCTAGGGGGAAAAGATAAATGAATGCACTTAAATTTGGTAAAAAATTTCCTGATATTTAATATGTATAATCTCCCAAAAAAGTGTGTTTACAAAATGGCGTCGGCGTTAGTCCCTGTAGGCAGGTTAGTTCGTAAACAATATTGTTTATTAGCAAATTAATATGCAAAGCTTTAGTTACATACAAGGCAGTTAAATAGATACTTACTACAGTAGGTAATGGGTAAAATTAGGGGCTACGATTTTATTAGATAGTAAGAGCGTTTGTGTACGAAACAAAACCAAACTATAGATGGCGCTAGTGGCGCCCTGTCCGAGCAGGAGTCTTGTGATAAACACTAAGTTTATCAGTCAATACACAGCGAAAAATCGTGCCGTGTTTCTTACTAAGTTACAGGATGGTTAAACGTGCTCTTAACCACCTTTCATGCACAAGAATGAAGAGGATGAGTGGTTAATACTCAAATTATGATCGATATCGTGAGAGCGTTGACAGAGGGTCTGCAGCGTCTGGCGGTAGCAGCAAGGGTTGTGTACATTGTGACGGGTTGTTTACATTGTGACGGGTTGTGTACATTGAGACAGGTTATGTACATTGTGATGGGTTGTGTACATTGTGATGGGTTGTGTACATTGTGATGGGTTGTGTACATTGTGATGGGTTGTGTACATTGTGATGGGTTGTGTACATTGTGACGGGTTGTGTACATTGTGACGGGTTGTGTACATTGTGATGGGTTGTGTACATTGTGACGGGTTGTGTACATTATGACGGGTTGTGTAAATTATGACGGGTAGTGTACATTGTGACGGGTAGTGTACATTGTGACGGGTTGTGTACATTGTGCGGGTTGTGTACACTGTGATGGGTTGTGTACACTGTGATGGGTTGTGTACATTGTGATGGGTTGTGTATATTGTGACGGGCTGTGTACATTGTGACAGGCTGGGTGATCTGTGACGGTATTGGTGCATTGTGAGTTATCTAGGTATAATCCTGTGTAGTGGGAAGACTTGTACTTATATCTCATTAATTTGATGTTACAATATTTGTTTACATTTTACATTCATAAATAGTCCACTCATTATACTAGATTAGGTTAGGTTAGGTTAAAGATATTGTTCAATGTTTCTTAGTAAATGGCATCGGAAAAAACAGTTCTCCCCGCTACACAAGATCTTACCAGTCCACTTAACGTATGGAAACCCTAGTGATACACGGAAATGTGTTTTGAGGTGATATGATTAATTTCATGATTTACATATTCGTAATATCACCAACTCTCCAATTAACTTCCAAATATACCTAATTCAAATTAATGAATATGTGGTACTCCCGGGATTCGAACCTAGGACACTTGCATAGAAAAAAAGCGCACTAGCCAGTACACTACCAAGGCCATTAAAAGGTTCAGCACAAACTCGCGACAATCAACAAAAATCTAGGATACTTTAGCCATTATGAGTTTTTCTTTTTCTTTTTGTCAATATGAACGTGTTGGAAAACCTAAATTTTTATGTCACAAATTTTCCCATGGATATTTTTGTTTTGGAATCTGTTAGTTTTCATTAATACATAGTGTTTGTATTTAATTACAAACTTCGGAAAAACCATTTTCCCCGATAGTGGGGAGGGCTATGAAGGTCGGGGAAAATAAGGGGTTAAATGCGTAAAACTGCGATAATAGCGTATTTTAGCAAAACTTGGCTCATGTTTTAATGTTTTTGAAAGGCATAAAACCAAAGAATTCGAAAACCCGAGCCAAGTTTAGGCAAAAGTTGGCTCTGATTTTGCGATGTTTTATAGTTGAAAAACACAGTAACCTAATTTCGAAATTTGGCTCGTGTTTTCACGATTTACAAAACCCTAAAACCCGATATATCGAAAACCCGAGCCAAGTTTTGGCAAAAGTTGGCTTGGATTTTGCGAGTTTCGGAAAATATCAAGGAATTTGGCCAACTTTTATTTCGTGATTTTTAGCTAGTTTTCATCATTATACAGTGGTTGTCATTAATTAGAATCTCCGGAAAACCCGTTTTCCCCATTATCCAACAATCTTAAGATACGGCCCCCGATAGTGGGGAGGGTTATGAAGTACAGGGAAATTGAGGGGTAAAAGGCGAAAATAAGGGGTTATAATATTGGAAGAACTCTGAATTTAAAATATTAAAAATTTAAAAAAAAATTTAAATGGAAAAACCCGAGCCAAGTTTTGGCGAAAGTTGGCTCGGGTTTTTGCATTTTGCAAAAGAAAAAAAGGCAGTAATTGAATTTCGAAAGTTGGCTCAGGGTTTCATGTTTTTTAAACTCCTAAAACCCGAAATGTGCAAAACCCGAGCCAATATTTGGCGAAAGTTAACCTAACCTAGCCTAACCTAACCTATACTTCATATAAATATATGTTTCAACCTTCGTTTTTGCAAAATGCAAAAACCCGAGCCAACTTTCGCCAAAACTTGGCTCGGGTTTTTCCATTTTAGGGTTTTTTAAATTTTCAATATTTTAAATTCAGAGTTCTTCCAATATTACCCCTTATTTTCGCCTTTTACCCCTCAATTTCCCTGTACTTCATAGCCCTCTCCATTATCGGGGGCCGTATCTTAAGAATGTTGGACAATGGTGAAAACGTTTTTTCCGGAGATTCTAAGTAATGACAACCACTGTATAATGATGAAAACTAGCTAAAACCAAAACAAAAAAATCACGAAATAAAAGTTGGCCAGTTTCCTTGATAAATACCATAGTTTCTAAAGTAAAAAAAAGACAGTGATGTTATTTGGATAATTGTCTCGTGTTTTCTTGATTTAGTAACTCACAAAACCTGAGCCAAGTGTTGGCAAAAGTTGGCTCGGATATTGCGATTGTTTAGAGTACAAAACAACAGTGACAATATTTCGATAATTTGGTCGGGTTGTTTTGATTTAGAAACTCCTAAAACCATATTTCGTAATTTAGAAAATTGGGTCATGTTTTCCCAAATTGCAAACGTATAAAACCTGATTTATCGAAAACTTAGTGGTTTTGGAAATAATAACTACCCAGTAACATAGACCTACTACATTGGATACAAGACTAAACCTCACCTAACACGTACAACGTGTCCGTAGTACCTAGTACATGGGATACAAGACTAACCATTACCTACCAGGTAATATATGTTCATAGTACTTACTGTATTCCATGCCTACCACCTGATCCGTTGTCAGTAACGTAACTGTCAATATTTACAAGACGCACCACAGCAATGTTCAAGGTTATTTGTTTATTTTTTGGATTTGTTATTTGTATTGTTTATAAAGTTTCTATAATAAAAATATTTCTTGGAAATTAGTATTTAACCATGATCCAAGAATCTAACAACACGGCCCCGATAGTGGGAAAGGCTATGAAGAATAGGGAAATGAAGGGGGAAAAAACGTATAGGCCTAAAGCGAATATATTTTAAATAAAAGTTGGCTCGCGTTTGTGCATTTTCGAGACTCATAAAACCCATTTTTTTTAAAACTCTAGGCAAGCTTTGACGAAAATTGGCTCGGATTTGACGGATTTCACGGGGTGGAGTGGATAATAGCCTATGTTATACAAAATAGTCAACTTTGAAGAGACATTAGCCTAACCTAACAACCTTACCTAACCTATCCTAGTATTATGGGTGGGGGCTCACACCCCCGCTGGTTGCGTAAAACTGCTAATAGTGGAAATCCAGTTGGGTGCAGTGATTAATAGCCTAATGTATAAACATAGTCTACTTTGAGAAGACATTAGCCTAACCTAACTACCTTCCCTTTAATATATCCCAGAATTTGCCATGGTTCAAGATGAACATTATCCAGAAATTTCCCTTTTCTGTGGGAAGTTTGAAAACTACAGTTACGGCGAGTAGTGGTTTTATTTAGAAACCAATGATGACCGCATCGCCACTGGTCTGACTGTTCATAATAGTAACATGGGTTTGAGAAGAGTTTTCAGGAAACAGAGGTACGCAAACAACCATGGTCAGTAAAAACCTTAAGGGCTGCACTATTGTTCCATGTTGTGTCCATAATCACTGAATGTGGGAGGGGTGAGCAACCATTACAAGCGGCGTCCATGACTGAAGTGAGGTGAGACTTAAATGAAGGTGTGTATCTGTGATTGGTTCAGTGCAATGACTTAATCAAAGTCAATAAACTCACCTGATAGGTTGCTGGTTGTATGCTATGAATTTAATGACTTGGTCAGAAAAAAAACCTCCATAAGAATCCAGAAGTGTCTTGTGACTTATTGCGCAGGAGTTGGGAAATGAAACTCCGTATTTCCAATGGGGATTGGCAGATGGCGTGATGGTATTAAAAAAGTTGAGGGATAGAGCTCTCCAGTTCACGAAAAAATAGAGTCGCTGAAAGCCGCGCCGTCTATAAGAGAATATTGACAACCGTTATACGGTAGGTAGACAAGTTACCAGTTTGTTTTAATAGGTTTTGCCGAGGGTTGAAACTAATTTTAATATGATGCTTAGAGCATATAGATTCCATATTTGTCTTCAAATATGTCAAAATAATTGGTGACAAATAAATAGTTATACAAAGTGTTGCACCACATTTATTTTTAGTATAACTATTTTAATGTCACAAATTACTTTGACATAATTATTTGAAGACAGGTGTGGAATCTATATGCTCTAAGCATCATCAAAATTGGTCAATATATAGGAGACGCAACAATAAAGGTAGCCAATTTCTAATGGTAGTTTTGGGTTCCTATCACCATATGCTTCATTGCTATATAATTTGGCAAGAATGTTAAGTGCTGGCATACCGCCAGCCTTGTTTACACTACGCGTAGTGGCGTTGGACCTTTGCCATCATGTTCCCGTCTATTTTGACTGCCTTTGGATACAATAATATATTGAGGGGGGGGCTTTGCCCCCCCTCACCCCCCCCCCCCCCCATGACATATCGTCGTCATCATATATAGTGCCAGCAGGGGGCAAATTACCGAAAATATCGCCGTCAAAATAGACGCACCACGGCGATCAACAAAATTTGTAAACATGACGGCGGCGGGGGAGGCGTCGGACCTTTGCAATCCTGTTCCCGTCTATTTTGAATGCCATTGGATACAATAATATGTTGAGGGGGCCTTTCCCCCCCCCCCCCCCCCCCACATGACCTATTGTCATCCTCATATATATTGCCAGCAGGGGCCAAATAACCGAAAAAATTGCCGTCAAAATAGACGCGAAGTTAACCACGGCGATCGCCCTATGTAAACATGACGACCGTACGCCCGGAGTCTACATCCATCCCAAAAAACCTAACCTAACCTAACCGCCCCCAAATACATTTAGGTTAGGTTTTTTGGTTAGGTAAATGAAAAAAAAAAAAAGTCAATATACAGGAGATGCAACAATATAGGTAGCAAATTTCTAATGGTAGTTTTGGGTTTCTATCATCGTATGCTTCATTTCTATATACTTTTTATCCCCGGGGAAAAAACAAATCTTGGGATTTTTTGTTGTGGGGGTCATTAACGTTAACTAACCCAAAACCCTAACCTTACCTAACCTAATAGCCCCCAAATACATTTAGGTTAGGCTAGGTTAGGTTTTTTGGTTAGCTTAATGAAAAAAATAAAAAAAAATAAAGATTTTTTTTGTTTTTCCCGGGGAGAAAAAGTATATAGAAATGAAGCATATATTATGATGATAGGAACCCAAAACTACCATTATAAATGTGTTACCTATATTGTTGCGTCTCCTATATATTTACCTTAAAATTAGTTTCAACCCTCGTGTAAACCTATTAAAAAAACGGTAACAACTGGTCTGCCTACTGTAAAACGGTTATCAATATCTCATATAGACTGATCGGCTTACAGCATGCAATTTTTTAGTCTACTATTACGATCCAGGTTCTCAAAGACACAGGGCTCTTCAACATTGGACTAGATAATGGCAAAATGCAACAATGGTAACACTAGATCCAACCCCTGCCTTAAACACTGGAAAACAAAACACCATTACCGCCCTGAGTCGTGCCTGGACGACGAGGTATCCTATGACTCGGTAACTGGTGCGCGCACACACTAGGCTGACGCTCGATGAAACAGCCTATTCTCAAACAGTAAAAGATTACTCGTTTAGGTTACACAAAGAAAAGATAAGTAACGTGATTATTTAACGTTACGGTAGATACTCAAATAACTGGCACTCTTGTATTAAAGAAAGTGCAATGCTAGTCCTGCAACATCAACTGGAAACTTCTGAAATAAGTCTGATGCTGGGAAGATGTTCGTAAAGAATCTTGAACAATTATAATGCAGAATACGGGTCACAATAAATACTAGGACATATAGTAATAAAAGCAGGCGAATAATAAAGACTGCGCAAAGGTAGTAATGCTCGACAACTAAACAAATGCTTCATGACACAACGCAACAGCCTACTAGGGTTGTGCAACTCAACAACAACCTCGGCTCAAAAGTGCAGTGAATAATAATGTGGCATACATATAATAATGGGGGCTTATCTCTAACCAGTGTCTGCTCGGTTAATAAAGTCTAGCTGGGGTATCAAGGCAGGGCAACAATGGGCGAGCATGCGGCTTGTAGCCTAACGTTGTCCGAAGGTGGTATAATGAAGATTACGTTATATGACGGGGATGCTCTCTTGATAAATCTAGGTCTCTAGTACCTAGTTCTATCCTGGCGATCCCTCAGAAGTCAACACAAAGAGGCAGCACTATGTTGTGAGGGATAGGCTATGGCCCTCTCACACCACAGTGCTGTGCTCGCAAAGTAAACCCACCCGAAGACAACCTAGGCTCCCACAGTACCTGTCGATGTTGTGCAGGGCTTAGCTAACACTGCACACATCGGAGACAACGACACAGTAACCTTACCCCTAATCACTCAACATCCTGCCAGGGAGACATATACCGGTCTACAACCTTCCCGAGAGAGGACACACACGGAAAAGTCCGTCTCTCCAAACCTCTTTAAAGCCTAATACATAAAAATATCTGAGCTTCGCGTACAATACGACTGGCCGACGGTGAACGTCTATGCTGAAACCAGAAGGGATGTTGAGTTTAATAAAGATTAGAGAATGAGAAAGGAGAAGTCGAGAGAGAGAAATAGTATGCAAAGTGGCGAGTATGGGGGACAGAATTGCAAAGGATGTAGACGATACGCGTGTCAGGCCAGTTCTGAGCTGGTAAAAAACACGAGGCCGCGATGAGCAGGGACTAGTTGACCACCCGGCCGCCAACGCCGTCAGCGCTCAAGCGAGCCGCGTCATAGCTCTCCCCCCTCTGCCAGGTGTACTCACTCACCCGCTCTCGCTCGCCTCCCACACAAGCAACATTTATATTATAGTGAATATAAAATATAAGGCGCGGTCACAGACCAAAACAAAGACCATTTCTAGACTGTCTGTGGCAACACGACCCTAATGAAATAAAGCAGATCATTCTAGGACAACTGTAGCCTATCCCCCCATCCTGGCGAGCGCTAGCGAGCTGCAATGCCCCACGCAACCATTCTGCTAGCGCCGGGAGGCGTCACACTACCATTAGCAGTTTTACCCAACCAGCGGGGGTCTGGGGGCGGCAGCCCCCACCCATAATACTAGGATAGGTTAGGTTAGGCTAATGTCTCTTCAAAGTTGAATCTAGTTTTATAACATAGGCTATTTATTACCCACTCCTCCCCCCTTGAAGTCCGTGAAATCCGAGCTGATTTTCGTCAAAAGTTTGCTCGGATTTTATGAGTCGAAATTGCACAAACCCGAGCCAACTCTTATTTACAAATGCAGTATTATCGGGTACTTATTACCGAAACTACCACTAATTATTTCTCAATATTTAAAGGCTATTATAGAATAAGGATGTTGCAAAGATCATATTAAAATGTTTCAACCTCTGGAGATACATTTTGTGCACTATATAAAGTACTGTAAAAACCATAAACTCTCCCTATAACTTTCCTTATTGACGGCAGTGAAACCCTTACTGTTAAAATATATGCTGATTTCAATAAGTCATGGGGGGGGGGGGGCTTTGCCCCCCCCCCCTCAACCCATCCTGTATCCAAAGGCAAAACAAATTGTAGATATACTCTGAAAATGACTTGCATCTGAGTGTTCTAAGATCGTTGGATAATGGGAGAAATAACATTTGGTATACCCGATAGTAGCGGGAGCGATGTTTTTCCATGATATATACAATACCGGAAAATAATTTCTCAAATACAATTTTAGTTATAGCTTATATGGAGTTAAAGATTTGTTTTGTTCAGGTACAAAATTAATATAATTCTACAATAACTTAGTAAATTGAGTATAAAGCACAATCACTGCGTAAAAAGTCCGTAGACTACGAGAAACCAACACAAGAGCCAGGCGAGCCGATTGTTGTGTTGTAAGCTGATATTATATTGGTCAATGAACTGCGTATGGCAACGGTGACGTCACACCAATGTTTGACATTTTATTAGGTAAACCTGACTTTTTGGACCGACAGCGATTTCAGTAAGGTTTATTTTGTTTTGTTTTTATTTTTTCCTTCGGCTATAGTGTTGTTTTATACTGAAGAGGAGCTGAAATGAGTATTTACCCATTATCCAACAATCTAAAAACACGCCCCCCACTAGTGGGGAGGGCTATGAAGTTCAGGGAAAATGAGTGGTTAAAAGCATAAAAAAGACGTTAGCCTAACCCAACAACCTTACCTAACCTATCCTAGTATTATGGGTGGGGGCTGCCGCCCCCACACCCCAGCTGGTTGGGTAACAGTGCAAAAAACACAGTATTATGGGACATGCCTTACTCCGGCAACGAGTGGCAGTGAGAGAGGGCCGAGAGGTTCACAACAATAACATGAGTGCGGCGGCGGACGTAAATTAAAATAATAAATCATCGTATTTATTACCCATTAATTTCAGGAAGTTTAAACCTATGCGAGAAAATCTTAATATTGATGTTACTTCACTATCACCCATTAAGCTTGCCCTGTTAGCTGTCGTGCGTATTTTAGCGTTCAATTTTTGTTCTCCCTTATAATATATTTCAGCTCTTAATGATATATATAAGAATGATGTATATGCTCTACCGGATCTATTAGGCCTAAAAAGATTGATGGTCCAACTGTCGGTCCAAATCATCAGTATAACTTTTTATTGGTTGGGAAGCTGCGTGTGACAGTGACGTCACTTACATTTTCATCTTGAAATCTCAGTTACGGCCATCATGGAATTGAGGAAGGGTTGCCCTTTGATCAGTGAAGTTTTTTTGATGTTTGAGGGCACTAGAACCTCTTTTTCACGGTATTATTAACAACACTTCCACCGTCGATAGTCAGAGGTTAGTCGGACTTATATTTGCTGACTATGAAGCCTCCAGGGTTAGTCTGAATTATAGGTTATTTGCTAATCATGAAACTTCTAGGTTAGGCCTAGTCTGATTTTTACGTACTAACAGCGGGGGTGTGGGGGCAGCAGCCCCCACTTAGGACACTAGGTTAGGGTAGGTTGGGTTGTTTAGTTATGTTAATTACAATTTGGTGTTACTAGGAACCTGCACTAGCTACGTGCTAGGCCTTACAGCGGGGGTGTGGGGGCGGCAGCCCCCACTAAGGACACTAGGTTAGGTTGTTTGGTTAGGTTAATGACAATTTGGTGTTACTAGGAACCTGCACTAGCTATGTGCTAACAGCGGGGGTGTGCGGGCAGCAGCCCCTACTAAGGACACTAGGTTAAGTTAGGTTAATGACAATTTTGTGTTACTAGAAACCTGCACTAGCTGGTAGGTAAAGGTCCATCGTGTACCCCATCACCATGTACTGGGTACTAGGTACACGTACTATATCTGATAGGTCAGCACCCGTAATTACGTTATCACTGCCTTGACAGCATGATCATGTTAGCGGGACCGATGTTTCTCACACTCCCCTTCAATATAGCCAACGTAACACCGATATTCAAAAAAGGCAGCAAATCCCTACCCAGTAACTATCGTCCAATTAGCTTAACCTCAGTTGTATGTAAAATGCTAGAAACGGTCATAAGAGACCGACTCTTAAATCACTTGGAGGAAAATAACATACTTAAAGATACTCAACACGGCTTTCGTAAAAAACGTTCCTGTTTAACAAACCTCTTAGACTTCTTCCACGATATCCTCAACCTCTACGATGAGAGTAAAGCTGTAGATATTATATACCTTGATTTTCAAAAGGCCTTTGACAAAGTTCCCCACGAACGTTTACTGCTAAAACTAAAAGCGCATGGAATACAAGACTGTGTGTTGAAATGGATAGAAAATTGGCTCAGCGACAGAAACCAAAGAGTAGTCATAAACGGTAAGGCATCTAAATGGACCAATGTAAGTAGCGGGGTACCCCAGGGATCGGTACTAGGACCAATTATCTTTCTAATTTACATCAACGACATAGATGAGGGTCTCACCTGTACAATCTCAAAATTTGCCGACGATACAAAAATTGCAAATAGCGTACTCTCAAAAGATCAAGTTGACGATATGCAACACAATCTAGATAAATTGTCACATTGGGCCCAAATTTGGCAAATGAGTTTCAATGCGGATAAATGTAAAGTACTACATATCGGATACCTAAATGAGAAAGCAAACTATTCGATGAATGGCACTCAGCTTAAGAATGTAAACAGAGAAACCGATCTGGGAGTAACAATATCGAGTAACCTAAAACCGAGTCAACAATGTTCAGAAGTTGTTAAGAAGGCAAACAAAATAATTGGCTTTATAGGCAGATCATTTGAGCATAAATCCAAAGACGTAATCCTAACCCTTTACAATTCCTTAGTCCGCCCTCTTCTGGAATACTGCGTTCAATGCTGGTGCCCTTATTACCAAAAAGACATAAACAAGCTAGAACGAGTTCAACGTAGAGTTACCAAAATGATACCTAGCCTAAAGAACAAACCATACGAAGAGCGTCTTAGAGAATTAAATATATTTCCTTTAACCCAGCGCAGATTAAGAGGCGACTTAATTCAAGTGTTCAAAATCATCAAAGGCATCGACAATATGAACTGTAGTAAGTACTTCACTATCGACCAATCTAATTACACGCGGGGAAACGGTTGCAAAATTATTGGTAAATCTTTTAACTCACACGAATCTAAGAATTTCTTCTTCAATCGAGTTGTCAACTTGTGGAATGGGCTTCCCCGAGAGACGTTATAGACTGCAGCACCGTTGATTCATTTAAATTCCGCCTAGACAAATATCTCTCATCAAACCCGCGTCTGACTGCGTTTGTAAATGAATAACTTTATTTTATCCTCCCCTCAGTTACTAACCCATATGTCCCCTACTAACTTCCTAGTCCTGCCACTAACGTGGCAGGGCAGTAGTTCCCTTACCCACTCTAAACCACTGTTTGGACACTTGATCCTCAGTGTTTTGGAGGACAAGCAGCCTAGAAGGGTCACTAGATATGTTGTTGCTTGATTTCCTTTGTACTCCTTTGTACTCCTTTGTACTAATATTATAATTGGTTTCCTGCGTTTAGTGATGTTTACTTTCACCACCTTCAACAGATGGGAAGGACATGAAGTGTGAACATATGGGAAAGAGAGTTGGTTACAGCAGGAGGATATAATCAGGCTGCAGCATTTATTATTAATTATTGGAACAATTTCTTAAATTAAGATACGGGACCGGGAGCGATAATTTATCGATCGAGTTGGTGGGGTCGTGACGTCATCCATGGCGATGACGTCACTTTCAGCCTGCCAATCACAAACGTGTTTGTCCAGCCAATCACAGCTAAGCTTCCAGTATGTTTTGATCGTATCAGCTGTTCTAACTCAACCCCATATTTCAACCCCTCTCTTTCCCTAATATACTTCATGCCCTCCCCGCCTATCGGGGTAAATACTCTTAATATTGTTGTGGCAAGTGCAGGTAATTATTATTAGGGACACAAAGATCGCTCCCGCTACTATGGAATTTGCCTAACATTTTCTGGGGATTGTAACTAATTTCAACTACTGTATAATGATGAAAACGACCTAAAACCAAAATTAAAAACTATGGGAAAATTAGTGGTAGTTTCGGTTATATTTTCCTATTATCGTTATATGCTCTTTTCACCTTCCCACTATCGGGGGCCGTGTTTTTAAATTCTTGGATAATGGGTAAATACTAATTTCCATGAAATAATTTTATTATAGAAAGCTTGCAAACCATAAAAATAACAAATCCAAAACTCAAATAAAGATGAGCTCTCTAAACCACTGACATTGCTATTCAATAAATCCTTGCAGTCTGGGATTTTCATGATCAGTAGAAGTTCGGCAACGTAACACCGATATGCAAAAAAAGGATAATTATAGGGAAAAGGCTCGCCGACTTATTATAAATAATTTATGAGAGACTATGCAGGTATATGGAATCCATATACTGTATTCACGTATAATACACTGTAGGAGAATAGTTTTTATCACATTTATAAAACCCGATATTACTGGAAAAAACGCACATTCCCATCACTCCTAGAGCTCCCTAGGACGTTCTCACTGTTTACAAACTTCTTCAGACAATATAAAGATGACGTAATTAAATTCATACATCGATTTTATCGTGGCCTATAGGTTTCTTATGCCATGTATTTCATTCCTGTATGTGTCTAAATGCCCGTAAAAATTATTTAATGATCCTGAAAAAAAAAATATATATCCTCTATATCGCCCACCTCAAAAGAGGCGGGTGGCTTTGTTTACATCCGCCGCGAGTGTAGCCTGGGCGTCTCGCGTTAAGGAAAATTTGGTTTTTGCCCCCTACTGTTTAAATATATGACATTTTCCATAAATCCTGGGGGGGGGGGGATGAGGGCGGGGGCTTGCACCACCCCTCAACATATGTTGTATCCCACGGCAAACGGTTATGGCCAAATAGTTATGTTTCGCGAGTGGAGGGGCGTGTTTTTAGTTTGTTGTTTAATGGGTAAATATGCATTTCCTAGTATTATCACACATCAAAACACCCTTGCACAACTCTAAACTAGATAAAAATAATCGAAAATATGTTTTAGCAATTTAATTAAATCATCTTTATATTGACCACGTCTTCATTAGGTTATGGAGTATAATCGATCTTTACCCCCTGCTGGCAACATAGATGATGATTTCAATAAGGCATAGGGGGTGAGGGGGGGGGGGGGGGGAAAGCCCCCCCTCAACCCATTTTGTATCGCAAACTGGAATTATAACTAAAACCATGAAAACAATAATTTATCTAAATGTGGATGAAAAAACATGAAAAATATAGGTCCAAACCTTTTCCTTATATTTACCCTAATAGGCCTACTGAAAATTTATGGATTACAAAACGGGGTGTTGAAATGGATAAGAAATTGGCTCAGTGACCGAAAGCAAAGAGTAGTCCTAAACGGTAAGGCATCCAAATGGAACAATGTAAGTAGCGGGGTAGTCCAGGGATCGGTACTAGGGCCAAATATCTTCCTAGTTTACATCAACGACATGGATGAGTGTCTCACCTGTACAATCTCAAAGTTTGCTGACGATACAAACATAGCAAATAGTGTACTCTCCAAAGAATACGTTTAAGATATGCAACATAATCTAGATAAGTTGTTATGATGGGCTCAAATTTGGCAAATTAGTTCCAATGCGGATAAATGTAAAGTACTACATATCGAAAACCGAAATGAGAAAGCAAACTATTCGATGAATGGCACCCAGCTTAAGAGTGTAGACAGAGAAACTGATTTGGGAGTAACTATATCGAGGTACCTAAAACCCAGTCAACAAAGTACAGAAGTTGTTGAGAAGGCAAACACAATAATTAGCTTTATAGGCAGGTCATTTGAGCATAAATCCATAAATGTAATTCTAACTATTTACAATTCCTTAGTCCGCCCTCTTCTGGAAAATTGCATTCAATCCTGGTGCCCTTGCTACCAAAAAGATATAGACTAGCTACAATGAGTTAAACGTAGTTCCCAAAATTATACCTAGCCTAAAGAACAAACCATACGAGAGAATTAAATCCATTTCCTTTAACTCGGTGCAGATTAAGAGGCGACTTTATTCAAGTGTTGAAAAGCATCGACAATATGAATTGTAGTAAGTACACGCCAATGTAATTACACGCGGAGAACTGGTTGCAAAATTATTGGTAAATCATTTAACTCACACGTGTCTAAGAATGTCTTCTTCAATCGAGTTATCAACTTGTTGAAAGGGCTTCCCCGACATATTATAGACTGCAGCACCTTTGATTCTTTTAAGCTTCGTATAGAGAAACATCTTGCCTCAAACTCGCGACTGACTGTGTTTGTAAATTAATAATTTAATTTTTTCCCCTTCAGATCCATCAAGGATTATTGAGTTTACAAATTACTAAGATGTTACTCTCTGTTTCCCAAATACACGAAAGATCACTTTTACCTGTTATGTTACTGGAAAGAAGTCAAGAAAATTAGAATAAGATAGCAAAGGAAACTGTAAGGTTGTGAAGATAAAAATGGGCGAGTGCTAGCCGAGAAGAAAGAAAAAGTCGAAAGATGGAGGGAGTACTTCAACGAATTGCTGAATGTAAGGAATGAAGCGCCAGCAAACATAGTGTTACGTCCTGGGATATATAAACACTGGGCTCTTTCTATTGGACTAGGTATGCGGCAACAAGCAAAAACGGAAAACGCTAGATCCAACCCTTATCTATAAACCCAGGCAACAAACTACCCTAAACCGTCAAGAGTCCTGCCTGGACAACAAGGTATCCTATGACTCGGTTACAGGGTGCACGCACTATAGACTGCTGATAGTCAAGCAGGGTATATAAAAGATCACACAATTAAGTTGACTTAAAGCTTCAAGGAAAAGATAGATAACGGAATTAAATTGCAGAAACAATTTAATAACAAACTAGAAGAAAGTACATTTAACGTTACGTTAATTAATACAACTAATTATCCCTGCATGAAAGAAGGTGAAAGCAAACAGTCCTCAAAACATCGTACAGGTAGACAAGATGCAGGTTTCTAAACTGCATGTGGCTACTGTAGGGTCTGATGCTTAGCAAAGAAAATAAGTTACGGATTTAGAGAACTCTTAACTAATAAGCAGGAATAAATACTAGTGATAAGCCATACAGTGTATAATGGCATAGGTATAATTAAATAAAGGCAGCAACTCGCAACATAACCACATACAGGTGTGCTTCTCACTCTTAGTCAGGCAAGCCTGCTCGGACAGAGTCTCTAAGCCACACCCTGACTCACAATGCTCACAACAACGGTAAACTGTGGCACAATAACAAGCATGCAGAAATAATAAACCCCTAGCTGTTAATCTGCCAGGTGGCAGAGGTCTAGCCGGAAGGATATAGGCTTCGGATACCCGGGATGAGCCACCTGCTCGAGCCTAGGGACGTTCCCAAGTCTGTGCGCCAAATTACTCTAATTGAAAGAGTGCTCTCTTGAGAGACTCCGATCGCAAGTATCTGACTCTCTCCTGGCGACCCTAAAACAAATGCAAGACGTGCTAGCGCAGTGCTGAGTGGACTAGGCAAGGGCCCTCCCACAACACAACACTAGACACACAGGGACTCAGACAAGAAAATGCCCCCAGACTCCCACAGGTATCCTAGTAAAGTCGTGCGGGTCCACAGGACTCGCACCAGCAGACTTTACTTAAAGGATCACAAAAAGCCTCTCCTCCGGTCTAGCCCCTGCCACAAGAACACACTAGCAAGCATGAAACTACCAAATATGAGACAACAAAAAAGCTTCCTAGGTCTCATTAACAATTACGTCTCTGCATAAGGCCCAAAATCCTATCTAGTTATCTGAGAGCTCGTCGTTAATACAATAATAGATATAAGGTCTATCAAGGGGATGGGATAATTAAATAGATTGGTGAAGTAGTGGAAGGAAGGTATACAAAGTAAGAGAAAGTTTCTAAGGGGGGTTGAGAGGGATAGATATCAAGGGGGTCCGAAGGGTACGACAGTGAGGTGAGCTCGAGTCTTGAATCTGTCTGGACCCCACCCTAGGCATGCGAAATTCATCCCATGCTTGGCAACACTCAACACAGTTGCCGGGTCAAAATCCTCTACCCCGTGCGTGAGTCGAAACTAAGCCTAACGTTGCGATCAAATTGGCAACATCAGGCTCGTCCCAAGCTAGACTCTCCGCGCGAAGCAACGTCCCCCAGCCGCTCTCTCTCTCCCTCTCTCTCCCCCCCCCCCCTCCCTCCCGCTCGTCTCCTCCCACTCGTCTCCTCCCACTCGTCTCCTCCCACTCTCACCAGACTTGCATCTTCTATATTATAATGAAACGATCAACTATCGAGAATAAAATATACCAAGATGTGTTGGTTAAGAATAAGGGCAGCTTCAAGCTGTGAAAAAATATAAGAATATCCCAGACATTAGTTAAATTGTCGTAGGATATATACTAAGGAAAAGCCGGCCGGCCGGCTGCCGCCAGCAGGTTTCTAAACGGCTGGGCAGCAGACACACTCGCATGCCCGCACGTGGCTACTATGCAGGAGCGTCACAATAGTTGGATGGGGTATGGGACGGAGAAGAAGAGAAGTAGTGGAGGAGGAGGTGGGGATCAGGAGGTCAGAAGTGTGTGAAGCCATGAAAAGAGTGAAGTTGGGGAAAGCACCAGGATAGATGGAGTGTGTGGGGAAATGCTGAGGTATGGTGGTGAGATAGTGATCGAATGGGTATGGAAAATGTGCAAACTAGCATGGGAGAAGGGGAGTGCACCTGATGACTGAAAGACAGGCATAATAGTCCCCCTATATGAGGGTAAAGAAGAAAGAGGAGTGTGTGGTAACTACTGAGAAATATGTCTTCATAGTTTAGTAGGGAAGGTGTACAGTAGGGTAGTGATTGAGAGAGTGAGAGTGAGAACGGAGAAATGGATAAGTGACGAGCAGGGCGGGTTTAGGAAGTGAAGAGGATGTGTAGATCAGATATTTACCCTGAAATGTGTTGTGGAGAAATATCTGGAGAAGCAACAAAAGTTGTATGTTGCTTTTATGGACTTGGAAAAGACCTATGACAGAGTGGATAGAGAAGGTATGTGGACAGTACTTAGCATATACAGAGTAGATGGCAAGTTGCTGAAAGCAGTGAAGAGCATGTATGAGGGTGCAAAGGTGGCAGTACATGTGGAGAATGAACAGAGCGAGTTCTTTGATCTGAATGTTCGGTTGAAATGGGTGTGTGATGTCCCTGTAGTTGTTTACTGTATATATGGATGGAGTCATGAAAGAAATACAAGGAAGAGCAGTGGATGTTGGTGTATCGCTGATATGGGAGAGAAATAAGTGGAAGCTACCTGTACTGCTGTTTGCTGATGATACAGTTCTGATGAGCATTAATGAATGGGAATTTCAGGGTCTGGTAAACATGTTTGTAACCGTGTGCGAAAAACGGAATCTGAAGGTAAATGCAAGGTTATGGTCTTCGAAAGGGCTGAAGCTACAGAGTGTGAGGTGAAGTTGAACGGTCAGGCGGCTATGGAGATTGTTAGCTCATTTAAGTATCTGCGCAGTGTGCGGAGTAAGGATGGGAGTATGAATGAAGAAGTGTGGGAGAGGGTGCAACAGGGGAAGAGGGTTGTAGGAACGATGCAAGCTGTAACAAGAAATAGGGTGGTCAGCATGGAAGTGAAGAAGTCCTTGCATGACAGTGTGGTAATCCAGACACTGATTTACGGAAGCGAAGCATGGACGTTGGCGGAGAGACTCAGACCAAGAGTGAGAGGGGTGGAAATGAGTTACTTGAGAAGTGTGTGCGGAGTTACATGGAGGGATAGACAGACGAATGAGGAAGTAAGAGGGAGGTGTGGTGTAGAGGTAGATGTGCTGGAAAGTGTGAAAAGGAACACCTTGAGATAGTTCAGCCATATGGAACGTATTGGAAGCGAGAGAATGACTAAGAGGGTGTAGAGAGCGAGGTGGAAGGACAGAGAGGGAGAGGTAAACCGAGAGAGAGGTGGAAGGATGGAGTGAAGAAGTAAATGGATGAAGGCGGTGCTGGTTGAGAGGAGGGGTGTCGACTGACTGAGGACAGAGGTGCATGGGAGCGTTTCGTTTGTGACCACTCCTTCGGGGATCACAGGGTCAGGCAATAGATAGATAGATAGATCGATAGATATTACTAACTCAACTGTCCCCTACTAACATCTCCTAATCATGCCACGGACATTAGTTCCAGGACATTGCTTCCCTTTCCAATTTTCCCTTACCCACTCTAAACCACTGTTTAGACACTAGATTCTCAGTGTTTTGGAGGACAAGCAGCCTAGATGGGTCGCTAGATCTGTTTTTGCTTGATTTCCTTTATAATCCTTTGTACTCGTTTGTACTCTCTCTCTCACTCTCTCCACTTTTTCGTCGACCAACCCACACCTCCTCCTAGCTCAAGCAGCCATCACCGGGATGATATATTTTTAGGACACTTTTTTTTTTTTTATGACTTCGAGATGGTGATTTTATTATGCCACAAATTGATGACTCCGTGGTTAATGAGAATGACTTAACCCAATGGGCACCAGCGCCGCAGCATATGCGTCGGCAATGTATGTAACGCTAAACCCCAGTGCCGCAGCATCTGAGTCTGCATTTTCGACCATATTTACTCTTGTCCTATGGTAGCTAGAGTGTTCAAATTTGTATGGGTTATACCTTATGATGTTGCCGAAGAGTGGCAGTACTCGGCAACCCCCAAGTCCAGCCGTGCGGGTGGGGGATGCCAGTTTACCCACTTATCTACCCATATGCGTTGGCACTTTCGACCATATTTACTCTTGTCCTATGATATCTAGAGGGTTCAGATTTGTATGGCATGTTCCTTAGGATGTTGCCTGCAAGTGGCAATACTTGGCAACTGCCAAGTCCAGCCGCGGTGGGGACGCGCGGGGGGAGTGGGGTAAACAGTTTTCCTGTTGACCTCGCGAGTGATAGGCTACATCATGTCTGACCTATCTCGTCACCTCGCGATGTTGGAACAAAGGGAGGAGACTGGGTATCACTCCCCCACTGCTCCCCATGACATGGTTGACTCTCCACCAAGTGGGGAAGAGGAGGAGGATGACCCAGACCCCATGGCATTCCTCAAAATTCCGCCAGGCCATCGTAGGGGTCAGAAGAGACGAGCTGAGGATGAGCGGGATCAAGTTGCTACACAAAAAGTGGGGCGTGGTAGTCTCCCACGCCTGCCTTCACCACCACCTCCCACTGTCTCTCCAATAAAAATATAATATGAAAACTCATATTCCTTAGTCATAAGTGCCTAAAACAATGTGTAAAACTTATATTCTAACTATAAAACATACCAGGCACGTGCAGAGGGGGGGTGCTGGGGGTGCCCAAGCACCTGCCCCTTTTGCCAAATGTCTTGATAATGTATAAAATCAATAAACAGAGTGCGTGAGAGAGGCACAGAATGAAAGTAAAAGGGGTGGCAGGGAAGTGTCAGTCAGCTGGCCGTATGTAAGTGAGTGCGTTCTCCTGTTGTCTTAGGCCAAGATGGCCGCCTGTCGCCATGGTAATCAGGATGTGCGCGGGCCTTGCCACTCGTCGGCATTTATAAAACTTTAATCTATGCACTTATCACACTGTAACTTCACTTACAATGACATTATGTGATACATGTTGCTAATATCTGAACTATGAAGGCACACATGATGCTCAGGTGGTGTAAATAACAGTCACTCGAAAACTGGAGGCATCGTATATCAGCCATGCTATGCCTCACCCAACTGTGATGTGCCGGCGCGGGAGGTTTGAAGAGGCGCCCGGCACCAGATGATGGCTGAGCCCCCCCCCCCCCCCCTCCCTCCCTCCCCCCTGAGACACCCAAATGACCGAGGTGATTTTTATATCTTTCATTTCTCACCTATTTAAGCTGTTGTAGGGAATGTACGTTTATTATATATAAACTGGTGTCCAGTAGGTTAAGGAGGGATGGACTACTTATTTGCTAATTTATTTATATTTATTTTTTAGTTTCCTCCCAAGACTTCCATCAAGCTTAAATAAACATCCCCTAGACCCCCTTTGAGATAAATTTGTAATTTTTTTGTAGAAAATTGTCCCGGAGGCCAGTTCCTATGAAGTTACAGGCTTGCTATTGCTCGCCAGGAAAAATATCTACACCTAAATGGTACGAAAGTTCTTACATTTGACAGAAATGAGGGGAAAGTTCTTAAAATGGACAAACTAATGGGGCGAACGTCTTAAAATCTCAAATGCAATGGGGCTAAACATGAGGGAGAAATGGGTCTTGAAAAAATCTCTCCAAGTGGAAATCGCTCTTTAACTCTTACACCTTCAGTATGTTACAATTAAGAAATGTCTCTTAGTCGTTGTGAGGAGATTATGTCGGAGTCACACAGCCCTTTTTCGAGCAATTTTTACGGGCAATTACGGTCTGGAAGCTTCAAAAATTACACTTGATCATAATTCAGCCGCCTAACATATTCTACCTTCAGTCTAGTTACCGAAACCAGTGCGAAAAAGTCACGAGAAAAAACTTGCTCATGAAAAATTGACGGAAAAAACACTTGTATGACAGTCGCTTTACTCTCTTTGGAGGTATATCCAGAGGCTCAGACTTCTTGTGGGTTATAATCTTGAGGATTTGGCTTTGTTGTCATTTTCGAGCATTGTAGTCTTAGTTGTTGTTGTTGTTGTCGTTCCCTAGGCTGCCTGGCCGAACAGCCCCGAGTCCCTAAGGAAGGCCATGGCCGAGACTGGGCTTTCCCACAGGGCTCACAAAGAGTGTAGATTTTGTTGTTGGCGTAAGTTGTAATAAACTATTTCTAATGACTAGTAGGTGTTCTGCAACACAAGCCAATTGTAAAGGAAATAAGCCTAGATGTTGTTAGTGTGAAGTAGTCGATTGAAAAGAAGGTCAACATAGGAAAATATTCCTTGTGAAATTAAGGCAAACTACAGTCAAAGAGCCTGCTACACATTCATTTATATACTGACTCGATGCAGCATTTATTATATTGATGAACAGATTTGCAAGTTCCAGCTAACGGGATATTAGTGTGCCCGGATATAATTATAGATATATAGTAATAATTATATGTTTCACCTTCAAAATGTTGTCTTAAAATTAGCAAGAATTAAAGAAACAAACATTCTATTAAAACGGTGTTATTGAATAGTGACACCGAAATTGCATTGATAGAAGAAAACAACTTCACTCACACACTCAGCCACTCAACTTATCTAAATATATCTACCCAGTAATATAACTACCCCGTCATGACACTACCTCTAAGATTACCCCAATCACTACCGATTACTGCTAGTCACACGAAGTCTCACATTAACCAAACCCGTTACTCTACTGCATGATCCTGCCAACGTCTAACCCAGTAAATTACCGCATGATCGAATTAAGACACGATATATTATCACCCCCGTCAATCACACTCCTCTTCTCTCTCTCTCTCTCTCTCTCCACTCTCACCTCAACAAAGTGACTCGCTAGACTATGAGAGTCGCATAAAGAGTCTCATAAAGGCACTAAAGTCAGCCTTATGGGAGTTACGACATCTCCTAGCGGTAGCATGATCGCTTCTTCGGGATCAAAATCCCTAGTGTCACTGACCAACAAACACACACACCCTCACCTCAGCCACGTGACTCGCTAGACTATAAGAGTCGCATAAAGGCAGTAACGTCAGCCTTATGAGAGTGCCGACCTCCTAGCGCGCGGGGTAGCATGATCGCTTCTTTGGGATCAAAATCGCTACAGTGTCACTGACCAACACACACACACCCAACACTCACCCCTGGTCACGTGCATCGCTAATCAGTGGGATGTCGCATCAGGGGAATTCTGTCAATCCTTAGCATCGCCTAGCGGTAGCGCACCCTCCGTGAGGTCGTGCTTGCACCACAGTCATTCCCGGCCGTAGCATTGCTAAATCGGTCGGATGTCGCATCAGAGGAATTCTGTCAACCCTTACAATATGCTGACATCATCTAGCAATGGCCGTAGCCACGATGGCCTGGCTCAGCCCGAGGGCAATTCGTATCCCTGGTGACTGGCCGACACACACACTTACCCCACCACACATCACACTAACTAATCTCATACAATGTTGACTACTTGTCTAACTGAATTGGACTCACATATATGGTAGAATTACAGTAGGTCACAAGATATCCTCGCGGCCCTGCCGGCCCATTCATGGCGCACGCACAAAATATAGACTGGTTCGTTGGGGCCGGGCAGGGAAAGAGAACGATCCTGGCATCATCTGAGCCTTTTATAAGCTCTGTTCCCCTCTCCCATAACGCATTTTTAAAAGGTGCCAATAGGAGTGGACACTCCCTTGACCACGCCTCCAAACATAAACGCTCACACGCACCTACGTTGTAATGGTCAAGCGTCTACCCACGCTCACTCCTCTGCCCCCCCCCCCCCCCCCTCTCTCTTTCTTTCTCTCCCGTTCTCACTTCTCCAAAATTCCCGCGCTGGATAATTATACCTATCTATCTATAAGTAACTAATCTCAGGCACGGTCCTGTGACATAAGTGATTGTGTGGAATGCAGTCATTTATTATGTGTTAAATAGTGTGTTGTCCCTTAGGCTATCAAAAATACCTTCCCAGACTTTTCTTCAAACTTAAAGCCATGTTTGCACATTTTTCAATGGACAAATGTCTCGTCCGTTGTCCGATATATTTTAAATTACCCGCTTACTATCGCTCGCCCAGAGATATATCGATACGTGAATGGGGTGAAGCCTTATACTGTCACTAAACTAATGGGGTGAAACTTCTTAAGATCTTCAAACTAATGAAGCGAAACAGGGAAATTCAAAATACCCCCCCCCCTTAGACGAAATAGGTTTAAGGTGAGATAGGTTGTTTTTCTGGTCCCCCTTCTTCCTCATGTTTAGCCTCATTAGTTTTCAGATTTTAAGTTAGTTTGTCAATTCTAAAACCTTTCGTCCCATTTTTATATCAGTATCAACACCTTTCGTGCCGTTTAGGTGTCAATTTTTTCATTGCGAGCTATAGCGAGCCTGTAATTTTAACTCTAGACTGTGTGCCATCTACAAGAGAATATTGACAACCTTGTTTACAGTAGGTAGACATGTTACTGTTTATTTTTATAATTAGTTTTTAAGCTTGGAGGTCTAGCGAGGAAACTAAATATTAAATGGATGTATACATATTAAATGGATGTATACATATTAAATGGATGTATACATATTAAATGGATGTATACATATTAAATGGATGTATACATATTAAATGGATGTATACATATTAAATGGATGTATACATATTAAATGGATGTATACATATTAAATGGATGTATACATATTTAGACCAACAAATAACCCCTTAACCCCTTCTGTACCGACGACGTTTTTTTTTTTTATATTTCAGCTACATTTAGATGACTGTATGAGGCTTAGGAATATGACTGTATGACTGTATGAGGCTTAGGAATATGACTGTATGACTGTATGAGGCTTAGGAAGATGACTGTATGACTGTATGAGGCTTAGGAAGAATATGAAGTACCTAAAAGGATTAATTGAGATAGTCTGTAATAATAATAATAATAATAATAATAATAGTTCTTAAAGCTAGCGCATGCTAAGACAACTAAGGATAGCCCAATAAGGCCCATTAGGCGTATTTCCATTGGGGTCCTGTACTACTATCCAATCCCCTTGCTCATGAGGGACGGTAATGACTCATGGTGGGTTCACACATTCACGTATATTGCTCCCGTCAGCTCCCGTCTGTTGTAAACGAAGGTATATTGGTAGTTGGCAACCGATTACGTAAAACGTAATGGCATAATACGCAAAACTTTAATGAAATTACGGCCAGTCGGGGGGTACTCTCGCATGGCGCGAGTAGAAACGAGTAGCCCACGTGGGTCGGGAATGTTGTGGGTGCGGCCAAGGCCGCGCGGTTGCTGATTCGAGTCGAATCAGGAACGTGGCTCTCCCTCACGTATGTCAAAAGACGGGGAAACTTACGACCGACCAGGCCACCACGGTCGTCTGACCAGAGCATCCTCGTCGGACGTAGCAGCGACCACGTGAGACGAGCTGCTCTCGTCAAATCGTAGAAAGTTCCAGTCGAACGTGGAAGTATACGTTAGTTAGGCCGCATCTGGCAGAACCGCCGCACTGCGGGTTGGCGGGAAGACGCGGCATCGTTGTACGAGGGGACAACGGGACCAGCGAGGGACCCTCCAGTCACACCTCACCACACCGGAGCAGCAACCAACAAGCCAACCCTGCCACCCTCTGCACCCTGCCGAAAACAAATCGTAGCAGCGAAACGACTGCACCTATGGCTTTCATATTTTTACCACATGTACCTTACCCTTTAGGCTACCCACCACAAAAATCCCAAATCCCTCCTCCGACCCACTCGCTGACTGTCGGTCCCGTCAGAAGGAAACAAAATGAAAATCTGTGGCGGCGAAACGACTGCACCAATCGGTTCCATATTTGTGTGACAAGTCTCTTACCCTTCTGCCTTCCCCCCACCACACCCCCAACCTCCTCCCACCACCCACTTCTAGCGTATCCGTACGAAGAAAAAGAAAAAAAAGGAAAATCTGTGGCGGCGAAACGACTGCACCAATCGGTTCCATATTTGTGTGACAAGTCTCTTACCCTTCTGCCTTCCCCCCACCACACCCCCAACCTCCTCCCACCACCCACTTCTAGCGTATCCGTACGAAGGAAAGGAAAAAAAGGAAAATCCGTGGTGGCGAAACTACCTCACCAATCGGCTTCATATGTGTAACACAAGTCAATTACCCTTCTACCTTCCCCCAACCAACCCCAAAACCACCCTCCCACCCATACATTCCGATACCATAAAAGTCTCTGTAGTCTATAGTGTCTTTTCAGCTACTTTCGGGACCATCGGGGACCTGATTTCTGGCGAGGGGAGTGTTTTCTTTTACCATTTCTCTCCCAACTTAATAGATTTAGCCAAACAAAAACAAAAAAATATGGCACTGGCAGAAGCACACCGTCAAAATTGGCTGGCACTCAGCGGGTTACTCCTCCAGGATGAATTCCTTGATGTTACTCCTCCAGGATGAATTCCTCGATGTTGTTCATGGTGCCGATGAAGGACTGGGAATGGGAATGGTGTGGCCATTCCTGCCCTTTTGTAGTTCCCAGATTCCAACCCAGACCTACGTGGTTGACAAAGACTGTCTTTGTCTGTGTTTGGTCAGACAGGGTGTGCCTACGATTGGCCAGAACCGGTCCAGGTACGACCTAACAAATCCCAAGACATGCGGCCTCATCTACGCCGGTCTTGAGGGGGCGTGGCATGGGCGTGTGGCCTATGTTCCCGCAAATCGTGCAGCCCATGAGGTCGAACGGGGCTATGCTTACGCACGTCGCAAACACGTACGTAGTTCAATACGACTCCATTACATCTGACGTAACACTGGCCCCGTTACGCTACGTCTGTCGGTAAGTGCAATAGACGTGGAAGAACGGGCGTTCAACGGCAGAAACTACTCGCGTCTTTACATAAATTGGCGATACGCCGGACGGGAGCAATATACGTGAATGTGTGAACCCACCATCAGTGCTTGTGAAAAATCTTTAATGCGCCGAGCGTGGGCGCGAACCTGGGCCTTCTGGGTGGAAGTCCAAGACGCTAGTCACTACACCAGCGAGCCTTATAATGATTAACGTCCTTCGTAAGCAGTACAAATCATCTAATAGTTGCCATGATTTAATGACCAGTACATCACCGGTACAGAAGGGGTTAAGTAACCAGCCGAAGCTCCTAAATTACAGGCTGGCTATCGCGACATGAATGGGGATAAAGGTCTTAACCCCTTCAGCACCATGACGCCTTTTTACCTTTGATTCTGGCTATGATTAGGTGGTGGTATGCAGTTTATGAAGGACCTATGTCACCAAGAGGATTTATTGAGATCATATTTACCCATTGGAGTCTCCTAGGTAGATTATAAACTAAAGAATATCGTCTAATAATAACCAGAATATGATTAATTAGATTGTATGCAGTTTAAGAAGGACTTACTGTATATTACTAAAAGGATTTATTGAGATCATATTTACCCATTGGAGTCTCCTAGGTAGATTATAAACTAAAGAATATCGTCTAATAATAACCAGAATATGATTAATTAGATTGTATGCAGTTTAAGAAGGACTTACTGTATATTACTAAAAGGATTTATTGAGATCATATTTACCCATTGGAGTCTCCTAGGTAGATTATAAACTAAAGAATATCGTCTAATAATAACCAAAATATGATGATAATTAAGTAATGGTGGTGAAGGGGCTGAGGGGGGATGGGCTTCATTGCCTCATTTATATATTTTTATCATTTATTTAGATTCCTCCCTAGACCTCCATCAAGCTTTACAAAAAAAAAAAAAATCCTTCAAGATAAATTTATACAAAAATGTCCCGGCCAAAGGCCGGTTCCTCATAAATTACAGACTCGCTATCGCTCAGGATCATACACCTAAATGACACGAAAAGTCTTAATACTGAAAAAGAAATGGGGCGAGAGTTATCCCCCCTTAAACTCCCAAAACAGTTACGGTATTACGGGAGAGAGTACCCCCCCCCCCCCCCCCCCCCGCCTCACACCAGTCTTGGGGATTATTAAGGGTGGAGGGAGCGTTTAGTTTTTGGTCCATTTATTTATTCGTGCATATAGTTTGTTTCCTCGCTAGACCTCCATCAAGCTTAAGATATCACTCCATAGACCCCCTTCAAGGTAAATATGTACATGTTTCGGTATGTTCCCTTCCCAAAAATACACCTAAATGGCGAAAGGTCATACAATTGACAAGGACATGGGGTGAAAGGTGGTAAAATTGCCAAACTAATTGGCTGAATGTCTTAAAATGTCAAAACTAATGGGGCTCAACATGAGGGAGAAGGGTCCAGAAAAATACTAGATACCTCCCTTAACCCTTTCAGTACCGGGAACGTCCTTTTCATCATATTTTGGCAACTATTAGACGATTTTATTCAGCTTTCTCTAGCAATAATATGGTTTCAAACTATTGCAACTAACCCCTTTTAACTACCACAGATCCTTCCCAAGCTGCATGATGTTGTCTCAATATAGGTAGACTAATATATAATACACGTCGCTGGTACTCAAAGGCAGGGATTCAAACGAAAGCAGAGTCCATAATTGTAGTGTTTATTATTGTACAGAATTATTATGTAAAGGTACAATTATGATTTATAGTTCACATTATGTCTTTGGAAGTGACACTATGGCCAAAACAATGCTCGTCCACGGTAAATTTATTGTATTCCTCTTCATATTCTTCTCGGTGGTCTAGAGGTTAAGGTGTTAGCGTGCTGCACTAATGACCTGGGTTCGAGCCCTGGCTGGGTCATGTCACAAAAATATTAAATTCATACAAATCTTCAGCCATTATTACTCCGGCTTGCCACCCTGCTCAAATGGTTAACCCCTGGTCGGCACTTGCAGCGCCTGGTACTCGACCCGGAAACCTTGGTCGACGGTGGATCCGTCCGAGTGGAAGGCTATCTTGATCCTGTTGGTGGCCACCGTCAACGCTCGCCCCAGCAGGAACTCTGACCTGCCACATAGCTTCTTTCTGTAGGGGAGGAGGAGGGAGCGGAGGTGTCATAGACCACTTGTATAAGTACAAAGGAGTACAAAGGAGTACAAAGGAAATCAAGCAAAAACAGATCTAGTGACCCTTCTAGGTTGCTTGTCCTCCAAAACACTGAGGATCAAGTGTCCAAACAGTGGTTTAGAGTGGGTAAGGGAACATTGGAAAGGGAATTACTGCCCTGGAACTAATGTCCGTGGCAGGATTAGGAAGTTATAGAGGACAGATGGGTTAGTAACTGAGGGGGGGATAAAATAAAGTTATTAATTTACAAACGCAGTCAGTCGTGGGTTTGATGAGAGATATTTGTCTAGGCGGAGTTTAAATGAATCAACGGTGATGCAGTCTATAACGTTTCGGGGAAGCCCATTCCACAAGTTGACAACTCGATTGAAGAAGAAATTCTTAGATTCGTGCGAGTTAAAAGATTTACCAATAATTTTGCAACCGTTTCCCCGCGTGTAATTAGATTGGTCGATAGTGAAGTACTTACTACAGTTCATATTGTCGATGCCTTTGATGATTTTGAACACTTGAATTAAGTCACCTCTTAATCTGCGCTGGGTTAAAGGAAATAGATTTAATTCTCTAAGACGCTCTTCGTATGGTTTGTTCTTTAGGCTAGGTATCATTTTGGTAACTCTACGTTGAACTCGTTCTAGCTTGTTTATATCTTTTTGGTAATAAGGGCACCAGGATTGAACGCAGTATTCCAGAAGAGGGCGGACTAAGGAATTGTAAAGGGTAAGGATAACTTCTTTGGATTTATGCTCAAATAAAGCCAATTATTTTGTTTGCCTTCTTAACAACTTCTCAACATTGTTGACTCGGTTTTAGGTTACTCGATATTGTTACTCCCAGATCGATTTCTCTGTTTACATTCTTAAGCCGAGTGCCATTCATCGAATAGTTTGCTTTCTCATTTAGGTATCCGACATGTAGTACTTTACATTTATCCGCATTGAAACTCATTTGCCAAATTTGGGCCCAACATGACAATTTATCTAGATTGTGTTGCATATCGTCAACTTGTTCTTTTGAGAGTACGCTATTTGCAATTTTTGTATCGTCAACAAATTTTGAGATTGTACAGGTGAGACCCTCATCTATGTCGTTGATGTAAATTAGAAAGAGAATTGGTCCTAGTACCGATCCCTGGGATACCCCGCTACTTATATTGGTCCATTTAGATGCCTTACCGTTTATGACTACCCTTTGCTTTCTGTTGCTGAGCCAATTTTCTATCCATTTCAACACATCGTCTTGTATTCCATGCGCTTTTAGTTTTAGCAGTAAACGTTTGTGGGGAACTTTGTCAAAGGCCTTTTTGAAAATCAAGGTATATAATATCTACAGCTTTACTCTCATCGTAGAGGTTGAGGATATCGTGGAAGAAGTCTAAGAAGTTTGTTAAACAGGAACGTTTTTTACGAAAGCCGTGTTGAGTATCTTTAAGTATGTTATTTTCCTCTAAGTGATTTACGAGTCTGTTTCGTATGACCGTTTCTAGCATTTTACATACAACTGAGGTTAAGCTAATTGGACAATAGTTACTGGGTAGGGATTTGCTGCCTTTTTTGAATATCGGTGTTACGTTGGCTAGCTTCCACTGATCAGGCATAGTTCCAGACTGCAAGGATTTATGGAATAGTAATGTAAGTGGTTTGGAGAGCTCATCCTTAGCTTCCTTTAGAACTCTAGGCGAGATTGTATCAGGTCCTGGCGTTTTATTTACCTTGAGTTTATCTAAACTACTCAATACTTCTCTCTCTGTAACGGTGATATTGCTTAGAACATCTGGATTATCAATCTGAATCGGCGATGGTGTAGGGATATCACTGAGGTCTTCTGTTGTAAAAACTGATGCAAAGAAGGTATTGAGGGCATTACTCATTTGTACTTCGTCTTTGGTGTATTCTCCATTTTCATCGACTAACGGTCCAACAGTTGAAGTAACTACTTTTTCTTTCTGATATAACTATAGAATTCTTTCGGGTTTGTTTTACTTTGATTCGCAATATGTAACTCTAATGTCTTTTTAGTTTGCTTAATTAACTTTTTGGCTTTGCGTCTTAGCTCTACAAATTTCACCCGTTCTTCGTCATTTTGTGAGGATTTTAATCTATCATTAGCAAATTTTTTAGCAAGCAGGCAGTTTGAAATATCTTTATTCCACCATTTGGGCTTATTATTATGGCCTGGACGCCGTATTTTCGATGGTATGCAGTCTTGCACTGCTTTTAGGTAAGTGGTTTCGAATAACTTCCAAGATGTATTTATGTCGTTATTGTTAATTAAAAAGCTCCACTTAGTTTCTTTAAACATAGCTCTAAGTTTATGGAAGTTTGCTTTCTTGAAATTAGGGACTTTACTTCACCATGGGGCTAAACATGAGGGAGAAGAGGTGTCACATAGCTTCTGTCTGTAGGGGAGGATGGGGGGGGGAGGTGTAATAGATCACTTGTATACTTCACCATGGGGCTAAACATTAGGGAGAAGAGGTGCCACATAGCTTCTGTCTGTAGGGGAGACGGGGGGGGGGGGGGGGGGGGAGGTGTTATATATCACTTGTATACTTCACCATGGGGCTAAACATGAGAGAGAATAGGTGCCACATATCTTCTGTCTGTAGGGGAGGAGGGGGGGTGTATTGGCCTTTTGTATCCTTCACCATGGGGCGAAACATGAGGGAGAAGAGGTGCCACATAGCTTCTTTCTGTAGGGGAGGAGGGAGGTTAGGTGTATTTGACCACTTGCCAGTTTCAAGTTATAAGAAAGTTAGGGCCGTAAACATCGCTATTAATTATATTTAATAATAATGTAGGTTTTTGATGAGTAAAAAGTATATTGAATTTAATTTTATGTATTTATAGATGTGCTACGCAAGTACACATGGCATAGACTTGTGAGGGGAGTGATTGTAGAGAGTGCATTGGTGGATTATGTGTTGGTGACAAAGGAAAGATTGTGTAGACTGCTGGATGTGAATGTGCTGAGAGGTGAGGCAGAGGGTATGTCTGATCATTACCTGGTGGAGGGAAAGCAGAGAGTTAGGAGTTACAGGAGAATGAGAGACAAGCGTGAAGTAAGAGTTAATACAAGTTAGTGAGTTAGAAAAAGTATAAAAGAGAGGGAGTACAAGGAAGGTCTAAATGGAAAGTGGATGGAAGTGAGAGAGATGGAACAGAGAGAAGTAGAGGATGCATGGAAACAGTTTAAGAGAGGAGTGAAAGCAAGTGCAGAGGAGGTATGTGGTAAAAGGAAAGGAGGAGGCAGAGGTATCAGGAAGGGAAGCGAGTGGTGGAATGATGCGGTGTGAAAGGCAGTTGAGGAGAAGAGCCAGTGGTTTGAGAGGGTTTTACAGGATGGTAGTGTCGAAGTATGGGAGGGGTACAAGGAGAAAAGGAGAGCGGTTAAAGTGAAGATTAGAGAAGCAAAGACAATTGCAAGTGAAAGGTGAGGTCAAAGGTTCAGTGAGAATTTTGAGGAACGAAGGAAGATGTTCTGAAAGGGGGTAAATAGAGTAAGGAAAGGAGGACAAAAGAGGGAAGAGTCGCTGAAAGATGCAAATGGAGAGTTACTAGTGGAATGGGTGCAAGTGAGGAAAAGATATGCTATCTATCTATCTATCTATTGCCTGACGCCGTGATCCCCGAAAGGGTGGCCACGAACGAACCGCCCCATGCACCTCTGTCCCCAGTCAGTCGATGCCCCTCCCCCCAACCAGCACCGCCTTCGTTCATGTACTTCCTCACTCCATCCTTCCACCTCTCATTCGGTCTACCTCTCCCTCTCTGTACCTCCACCTTGCTCTCGTACACCCTCTTAGTCATTCTCTCGCTTTCCATACATTCCATATGGCCGAACCATCTCAAGTTGTTCCTTTTCACACTTTCCAGAACATCTACCTCCACACCACACCTTCTTACTTCCTCATTAGTCTGTTTATCCCTCCATGTAACTCCGCACGCACTTCTTAAGTAATTCATTTCCACTGCTCTCACTCTTGGTCTGAGTCTCTCAACCAACGTCCATGCTTCGCTTTCGTAAGTCAGTGTCGGGATTACCACACTGTCATGCAAGGACTTCTTCACCTCCATACTGACCACCCTATTTCTTGTTACTGCTTTCAGCGTTCCTACAACCCTCTTCCTCTGTTGTACCCTCTCCCGCACTTCTTCATCCATAGTCCCATCTTTACTCAACACACTGCCCAGATACTTAAGAGTTGACGATCTCCATAGCCTGACCGTTCAGCTTCACCTCACACTCTGTGACTTCACCCCTTTCGAAGACCATAACCTTGCTCTTCCCTGCATTTACCTTCAAATTCCGTTTTTCGCAAACTGTTCCAAATTCATTTACCAGACCCTACAACTCCCATTCATTATCACTCATCAGAACTGTATCCTCCAAAAAACAGCAGTATAGGTAGCTTCCACTCAATTCTCTCCCTTTTCAGTGATACACCAACATCCACTGCTCTTGACAGTATTTCTTTCATGACTCCATCCATATATACAGTAAACAACCACGGGGACATCACACACCCCTGTTTCAAGCCAACATTCAGGTCAAAGAACTCCCTCTGCTCACTCTCCACACGTACTGCCGCCTTTGCACCCTCATACATGCTCTTCACTGCTTTCAGCAACTTGCCATCTACTCCGTATATTCTAAGTATTTTCCACAAACCTTCTCTATCCACTCTGTCATAGGCCTTCTCCAAGCCCATAAAGGCAACATACACCTTTTGTTTCTTCTCCAGATATTTCTCCACAACACCATTCAGGGTAATAATCTAATCTACACATCCTCTTCCTGAGTATTTTTAATCTTTGCTAAATGTAAGAGATGGAAGGGAGGCAGTGACTGAAGCAGTGGTTGATGGAGATAGGTTACCCAGGTCACCCAGGCCACCCAGGTGCCAGGGAATGGATGAAAGGATTGGGGAAAATGAGATGAAAGAAGTAGTGAGGCAAATGAGAACGGGAAAAGTAGAAGGTATGGATGGTATTGATTTGGAGTGTATGCAGAAGGGTGGAGAAGTGATAATAGATTGGCTGGTGAGACTATTAAATGTGTGCTTTGTTGTGTTAATGGCACCACTAGACTGGAAGAGTGCATTTATTGTGCCATTATACAAGGGGAAGGGAGACCGGCAGGAGTGTTCAAGTTAAAGAGGTATTAGCCTATTATCAGTGGTTGGAAAGCTGTTTGACAGGGTGTTGATAGAGAGTATAATAAAGGGTGCAGAAGGTGCAATAGGAGAAGAGCAGTGCAGTGTTAGGAGGGGAAGAGGGTGTGTGTATCAGATGTTTGCAGTAAGACAGTTATGCAAAAAGTATTTAGAGAAGCATAAGAAGATATTTTGGGTTTTTATGGATTGGGATAAAGGCGTATGATGGTGTGGATCGAGAAGCAATGTGGAAGGTGCTAAGGAATTATGAAATTGGATGACATTTGTTAAGAGCAGTCGAGAGTTTTTATGAAAAGAGTTGAGCGTGCGTTAAAGTAGGAAATAATGAGTTGAGTGAATGATTTGAGGTAAATGTAGGTCTGAGACAGGGTTGTGTAATGTCACCATGGCTGTTTAATATATATATGGATGGTGTGGTGAGGAGGGGGGAAACTGAGAACTATAGGTAGAGGATTGGGTTTAGTAGGAAAGAATGGTAAACATTGAGAGTTGAACCAGTTGCTGTTTTCTGATGGCACAGCGTTGGTGCCGGATTCTGAGTAGAAACTGCAGCGAGTAGTCAAAGAGTTTGGTGTGGTTTGTGGGAGGAAGAAGTTGAATGTCAATACAAGTATAGTGATGGTGTGTAATAGAGGTGCTCGTAGGGTGAATCTAGATGTACGCCTGGATGGTGGAATACTGGAACAAGTGGAGTGTTATAAATATCTAGGATGAATGATAAGCATGAACGGAGGTATGGACATTGAGGTTAAACAGAGAGTGTGTGAAGGAAGGAAAGTTTTTGGAGCAAAGGGAAGTATGTGAAAGGTGAGAAATCTGTGTATGAAAGCTAAAAGTGCAATGTATCAAGGGATAGTTGTACCAACAGTGATGTATGGGGCTGAGACATGGGCTCTGAAGGCAAAGGAGAGAAGAAAGCTGGATACGATGAATAGGGGCTTGAGGAATATGTGTGGAGTGACTCGTAGAGACAGATTGAAGAATGAAGAGACACGTAGGAGAGTGGGGCAGGAGGAACACATTTGTCGGCCAGAGTGCACAGAAGGGTGCTGTGCTAGTATGGACATGTTGAGCGAATGGAAGATGAAAGGCTTGCAAAGAGAATATGAGGGTCAGATACAAGGGGAGGTAGAGGTGTAGGAAGAACTTCATTAAGATGGAGAGATTGTGTAGTACAAGCATTGGGAGATAGAGGAATGACTACAGATCATGCAAAAGAAGTGGTAACAAATAGGACTGAATGGAGAATGCTATGGAATAGATAAGTGAAAACATGGATGTATGGGAGAGGGGGTCAGGCGCCAGTTGGACTAGTTAATAGTCAGTCAGGCGCCTGGCTCGGGGAGCCGGTATATATGAAGGGTACGCCTGGATGTGTGGTAGGCGGACACTGTGGTGTGCTCCGCTGCATGTCTGCTTGCGGAGACCGGAACTTCTCCGGGAGGTTGGGGGAGTGCTAGAGTGCCCATAGTGATCCCTGGTCTCTGGGTCTTCTCTTGGGCAACCTAGAGGTGTGTGACTTTGTGGGGTTTTTTTTTGTGTTGTGTTGTCCCTGTTCGGGCTCTGTCTTGAATCAGCCACCCCCAGCTAAAAAAATATGTATATAATAAAACATGAAATGGGATATGTGCCTGAGTATATAGATATGGATGTGCTACAACCGTATTTTAGCTGGTAATTCTGCTAAATATCGATATCTACAGTTCCATCTTCCTTATAGAACGAAACTCGCAAGCGGTCAATTGTTGATACTTGATTAGACATTGGAAGATTTTTGTTTTCTTCTATGTGCGTGAAGGAGACAAAGGCAAAGCTGCCTGTAACAAGTGTCCCCTCCAAGGTTGAATGAGTGCCAGACAGCCAATATCAAGGCATGTTAGAGGTAATTTAGGTGTGTTGGAAATAAGTGTGGTGTGCTTGTTAAGGGTAGTGAAATTATTATTAGGAGGAGAAGCGGTTTGTGAGAGTTCGATGGATTACTCTCTGTGTAGGTGAGGTACAAATAGAAACAGTGAGGGAAGCTAGGCAAATGAAACAGGAGTTCCTGCAACTCTTCTTTATATGCCTATGTTGCCTCTCTTGGGTACTACCCTGCCGTGTTATTAAGAGGAGATGAGTAGTTTTCCTGGTCCCCTTTCTCCCTTGTGATAAGCCCCAAGGAAGAGGAAGGAGAGGAATGGGGGGTAGAAGAGGGGGTAGGGGGGAAGAGGAGGAGGAAGGGAGGCTGGAGAAAGGAGAGGAATGAGGGGTAGAAGAGGGGGTAGGGGGGAAGAGGAGGAGGAAGGGAGGCTGGAGAAAGGAGAGGAATGGGGGGTAGGGGGCCAGAGAAGGAGTACAAAGTACAAATGAGTACAAAGGAAATAAAGCAACATCAGTTCTAGTGACCCTTCTAGGCTGCTTGTCCTCCAAAACACTGAGGATCAAGTGTCCGAACAGTGGTTTAGAGTGGGTAAGGGAACATTGGAAAGGGAACTACTGCCCTGGAACTAATGTCCGTGGCAGGATTAGGAAGTTAGTAGGGGACAGATGGGTTAGCAACTGAGGGGAGGATAAAATAAAGTTATTCATTTACAAACGCAGTGAGTGAGTCGGTCGCGGGTTTGATGCAAGATATTTGTCTAGGCGAAATTTAAATGAATCAACGGTGCTGCAGTCTATGACATCTCGGGGAAGCCCATTCCATAAGTTGACAACTCGACTGAAGAAGAAATTCTTAGCTCGTGAGTTAAAAGATTTACCAATAATTTTTCGACCATTTCCCCGCGTGTAATTAGATTGGTCGATAGTGAAATACTTACTACAGTTCATATTGTTGATTTTGATGATTTTGAACACTTGAATTAAGTCGCCTCTTAATCTGCGCTGGGTTAAAGGAAATAGATTTAATTCTCTACGACGCTCCTCGTATGGTTTGTTCTTTAGGCTAGGTATAATTTTGGTAAATCTACGTTGAACTCGTTCTAGCTTGTCTATATCTTTTTGGTAATAAGGGCACCAGGATTGAATGCAGTATTCCAGAAGAGGGCGGACTAAGAAATTGTAAAAGGTTAGGATAACGTCTTTGGATTTATGCTCAAATGACCTGCCTATAAAGCCAATTATTTTGTTTGCCTTCTTAACAACTTCTGAACATTGTTGACTCTGTTTTAGGTTACTCGATATTTTTACTCCCAGATCGGTTTCTCCGTTTACATTCTTAAGCTGAGTGCCATTCATCAAATAGTTTGCTTTCTCATTTTGGTATCTGATATGTAGTACTTTACATTTATCCGCATTGAAACTCATCTGCCAAATTTGGGCCCAACATGACAACTTATCTAGATTTTTTTTTTTTTTTTCTATATTCCAACTTACTTCCTCTCGGGCATAGGCTGAGAGCCTTAACATTCACCGCTTTACAATGAACAGTGAAGCCCGTGAGGTCTTGTTCCAGTCTAGGGAGTGAGACATGTGAAGCACGTAGAGCACAACGAGCACCTGCCATCTTGCCTTCACATGAGGCACGGTGCTCACTCATGACCCGAAACGACCCCATCTCTGAAGCCATCTCGTTCACGTGCTTCACTGTCTCACCCACTACACTCGGACTCTCACACTTACACACACACACAACGCCACCTGTTGAGCAGATAACTCACCAGGCATTGCACCCCTATAGCATATTTTGAATATGGGAATATTCATACAGTGCTATTTAATCAGGGAACAATGAGGGTATTTTATTGACGTTTCGGTGGGCTTTGTGGTAATGCACTGATACTAGGTACAGCACAAATTCCATCCCAATAATATCTTCCCATTGATACATCGGGATTTGAACCCGGGACCTTTGGATTACCAGGCCAGTGGCAAGACCACTCCACCACACCTCCCGTCAACTTGTTCTTTTGAGAGTACGCTATTTGCAATTTTTGTATCGTCAGCAAATTTTGAGATTGTACAGATGAGACCCTCATCTATGGCGTTGATGTAAATTAGAAAGATAATTGGTCCTAGTACCGATCCCTGGGGTACCCCGCTACTTACATTGGTCCATTTAGATGCCTTGCCGTTTATGACTACTCATTGCTTTCTGTCGCTGAGCCAATTTTTAATCCATTTCAACACACCATCTTGTAAGGAGGAAGGGAGAGGGGGGAGTGGAAGACATTAGTAGGGAGGAGAGAATTGGAGATAAAGGGAGCGTAGAGGGGGTAGGAGGGAGAAGGAGAGAGGGGAGGAGAGGGTACGGGTAGACGGAGACAGGAGGGGGGAGAGGTAGACAGTATAATCAGAACTTAAGGAGGGTTTTTTGTTTTTTCCATAGATTTCCATGAAGTTTAAAATTACAGCCCCTAAACTCTCCTTCAAGATAAATTTGTACATTTTTCGGTAGAAAGATAGCCGGTTTTTCTTAAATTTCATGCTCACTATCGCTCGCCAGGAAAAAATTGACACCTAAATGGCACGAAAGGTCTTAAAATTTACATAAATGGGCAGAAAGTTCTTAAAATCGCCAAACTAATTAGGCGAACGTCTTAAATTCTCAAAAGCAATGGGGCTAAACATGAGCGAGAAATGGGTCCAGAAAATATTCCCTTGAGTGAAATTTCTCCTTAACCCCTCCCGCCCGGTCAGCATTTTAAAATGACACCGCGGCAAATGGGCAGGAGCCCGGGTGTCCTTTTAAAATCCGTAAGCTTGAAAGCCTATTAAGCTTGGTTTGAAAGCCGTGCGCCGAACCGTATGTAAACAAAGCCTGTCTGAGCGACCCGCACCTTCGAAAACAATAAGGAGAAGTCCGACTTTTGTTGTTATTGTTTTGGAGAACAAGATTAGTTGTTATTATTGTGAGATATTGCTAAAATAGCGGCAAAATGCGCTCCACGGAAATAGTCATAACAACTGAACCAGTTGACCTAGAGAGCTCTACTTAATGCCAGTCTATAGATACTAAACTGCGCTACGGTTTGAGATGTGTATGAATTCTCTATCAGTTGAAATAGCATAGATAGGGCTAGGCCTATTATGACTTTTCGGCCAGATCGCCCGGATCTCAATACTGTCCTTAGGAAGGCGAGCCCGGGCAAGAAGGGTTAAAAAGAAGAGGGGGGGGGGGGTTATCTTCTACAGTCTCCCGTAGCCCTCCCTGAATCTTCGGTCGACCAAGGCTGATAAGTCCCATTTACCCGGATTATTAGAAGGTTGTTTCTCCTAGATGGGTTGCCGACCAAGGCTAACAAGTCTCATCCCATTACTAAATATATAACTGATTTGATCACACATCTGAACACCACATAAATAAATAACTGATTTTACCACCCATCCGAACGCCACATAAATAAATAACTGATTTTACCACACATCCGAACACCACATACAAGACATTTATGGACAGCAGCTCTAAAACTTACGGAGATGGTACAGTCCCACCCTCCATATACCTCTTAAGGGGACAGTGGCTTCTTTTTTGGCCTATTAATTCATTATTAATTTAGTTTTTAGTGTTCTCGTAACATCCATCAAACTTAAAACAAACATTCGCTAGATCTCCCTCCAGATAAATTTGTAAATTTTTTCGGTAGAAAAATATCCTGGCCGAAGGCCGCTTCCTCATATAATAACAGGCTCGCTATTACTCGCCAGGAAAATATGGACACCTAAATGGCACGATAGGTCTTAAAATTGATAACGAAATGGGACGAACGGTCTTAAAATCGACAAACTAATGGGCCTAACATCTTAGAATTTAATAACTAATGGGGCTAAACATGAGGAAGAAGGGGGACCAGAAAAACGGCCCATCTCCCCTTAGCAAAAAACATTTTCAAGCAAGATATTCTACACAGATTCTTTTGAAGAATCAACGAAATTTACTACAGTATGTTTGTTATTTCTACAATATACTGTACAATATATACTACAATTAATGTCTAACATGGTAATAGTTTCTCCTAGCCTTCATCATCTGTTTGTATATATTTTCAAGTAACTATAATTTGTTCATTTTAGGTAGGCCAGAAATCGTGACCACTAACCTCTATAACTAAAACACAACAGGGCTTCTAACCTATCTGAAGCACACCACAAGACCTTGCAGACCATTCAAAGCATTACAAACCATCACAGGCTGCACAGCTACTACACCTACATCAAGAAACCAAAGTCCTCAAAGTCAAAGACCACCTATACATGAGAGGCACTCAATTCCTTGCTGCAGCTTCCAACACCATCCACTACACTACATGGCAGCACACCCACAGACACCAAGGAATATCAAAACAACACCCAGCACACGACATCACACACACATACTGTCATCTCTCCCTCCCTGGCCACCCCAAACCAGCTTCCAGAAGCACATCCGTACTCATATATCTCGCCGTTCCATCCAATCACTCGACTACAACACGCAGCTGCAGGCACGACCTCGCGAAATGCATCCTTTCGAATCCTCCCTTCCTCGCTAGGACAGTCTACTTGGCCAGGTTGAGATGTGGGCACCATCCAGCTCTTCTGACCTATCAGAAGAGACTGGATGGCTCCGTCGACGACACCTGCCCATGATTTAACACAGCACCCCATACCATTAAACGCATCATAGAAGACTGCATTCCACACAATCACTTATGGCAACAACATGATCTACACTCCTTGAGAACCGTGTGGCAAAGCCCGATCGTGGCCATGGCCTTCCTTAGGGACTCAGGGCCGTTCGGCCAGGCAGCCTAGGGAACGACAACGACGACAACAACAACAACAACAACTAAAACACAACTGGAGTAATCGAGCTATTATTTCTACCATTTGGGAAGTCTTCCAGGGAATAAGTGTGGACATTTACAGCCCATTTGTTCCAGCCAATTTTGAGTTACAGAGGATAGACATCAGGATTTCTGGTCAACTTATGAACGGACTATAGTATGTACAACATAGTAGTGATTTAGCTTTTGATCCTTGTATTAGATTGGCATATTACTGCCTATATACCATTAAAGGGTGTAGATGACTCGCCCATAAACCAGTGTAGACTCGAACCTAGGATACTCACACCGAAATTCCAAACACTAAGCATTAGGCTATCAAGATATATATACCACTAAAAGAGTATAGATGACTGACCCGTACACCAGTGTAGAGGGACGAGATAGATCAGTAACCTTGACCCAATCATAGTTGCAGGAACCATGATGTTCTAGGCTATACTATACTCGTTTTCTACAAGGACGTTACCGGTATAGAAGGGGTTAAAAGGGTATAGATGACTCACCCATACACCAGTGTAGACGGACGAGATAGATCAGTAACCTTGACCCAATCATAGTTGCAAGAACCATGATGTTCTAAACTAAACTGTAACCATCTGAGCATGACCACAGATCCCGGGGGTGTCTCCACCACCCAGCTGCAGTCTTTATTATTGGTGTAACTTGTCAGAGCCAGCTGGCCCCAGGTACCTTCAACCACTGAAACATACAAAAAACATTAACGCCTTCAACACCTGTTTTTTTTTTTTTTTTTTTTTTTTTTAAAAGAGACAATGAACGGAGGAAGGAAAAACACAGATAAAACAAAAAGGTCCATGTGCCTAAAGGCATCCTCCATTCATATAACGTTTGTAACAACTGGATTTAAACTTTTGTAGATTGTAAGTTTGTGGAAAGCAACTCGAGGGAAGTGAATTCCAAAGAGTAGTAGCTCTGGGGATAAATGAATTCTGATAAGCAGAAGTTCTGCATTGTGGAGGAGAAAGTGTAAATTCATGGGCGCTCTCAGCTGCCCTAGTTCTACGGGGAAAGCTGTGGAGAGGCGGCACAATTGAAGCAAGTTCCTCGGAACAATTGCTGTGAAAATATCAGTAGAATAATGCAAGGGATGCAAAGTGTCTTCGTATGGATAATGTAGGAAGGTCCTGTGTGATTGCAGGATTATTGATTAATCTAATAGCTTTATTTTGAATTTTGTCCAACTGCCTCAATGCCACCACTCTACTTCCACTCCACAGAGGTGAACAGTAATCCATCTGAGAACGCACATGACTTTTATATATTACGGCCAACTGCTCGTCAGTGAAGAATTCTCGAACTCTGTACAGGAGTCTCAGTTTATTAGAGGCATTCTTAGCAATGTTTCTAACTTAATGTGTCCAGCTCAAGTTAGTAGTTAATGTTACACCGAGAATGTCAATACTAGGGGAAGTGGGAATATTTACATCCTTAAAAATATTTTAAAAAACAAATATATATATATATGGGAGTCAGTGAGATTCTGTCGGTTAGAAAATTGAATGTACTTGGTTTTCTGTGCATTAAAGGAAACTTAGATTCTTTTGTCCCCATTCATTAATTCTAGAAAGGTCCTGTTTCAGAGAAATTGCAGTGTTTATTTTTGAATTTATAAGATCGGGTTGGGTGAAAGAATTGCTGAATGTGAAGGAACTGTGGAGCGTTGAGTCATCTGCGTAGGAATGTATTGGATTATGAGTGGTAGATATGAGATCATTGATATGAATGAGGAACAGAGTTGGGGCCAAAACTGATCCCTGGGGAACTCCAGCTTTTAATGAGTGAAATTGAGAATAAAGGCCTTCTACCATTACACATATTTTTCTGTTATGAAGATAAGAAGAAATTAGTGGAACTAATGATGCTAGGCCGTAGTGTGACATCTTCGACAATAAGGATTGATGCCAGACTCGATCAAATGCCTTTGATATATCCAGTGCTATTGTATGTGTTTCACCATGTTGGTCTGTAGCTTGGTTGATTCGATGCGTAAGAAGGCAAAGAATATATTACATTATAGGGGACGAGTGGAGGAGGGGATGTGCCCGAACTCTTCAGAGGAGCCCAGGGACCCTGACTCCTACATCAGGGGGAGGAAACTAAAATATAAATTAATAAATAAATAAATTCACCAAAAACTAATCACTACCCTCTCTAAACAAATATATAATAATACATAATTATACTTGTGACGTACGAACAAAACCTTCCTCTCTTCAACCTTAGTTCACTTTTCATACATATTATTCAATAGTTGTCAGGGTGTCAAACCGGAGCAATATTGTTTGAAGAAGACTTGAAGGAATATGAGCAGGAATACAAGTAAATTAACGTAACATAGCATTGTGTTGGCCATTATATCACTTCCAAACACACAATATGAACTATAAACCTAAATTTTATCTTTACATACACATAAATAAAGACTTAAAATAATGAACTCGGCTTTCGTCTGACACCCTGACAGATGTATTTTGCTGTTCTAACTGCAGAGCAAAATATAAAGTTGACATTGTGAACATTGGGAACAACATTTGAGAACAAGGTGGGTCACCTTAACAAACAGTTAGGTGGACATCCAAACAATAACAAAGAAACAAACTCATATTTGCAACATATTTCTGTAGTATGTTTAATAAACTGAATGACAGGATGGGTAGTTAGGTCAAATAGGACTTCAGAGGCTATCAACCCTTCTGGATTATTAAGCCAGCACACTGTAAGTCAAGTATGTTTTCAGGAATGGAGCCTCTTTTCGAAAACTCCAGTCCCTTGTTGAGAGATACTGTGTGTAAACTTTACCTTTGTGTCCTGAGCAGGTGGATGGCACTGTGTCGTTGTGGATCACTTGTCTTGTCTGCTGCGCTGAAAATAACAATACATAGACATGAATTAAAACTAAATATATCGAATAAATAAATAAACTGTGCTTGCTAAAACAAAATCGTCTTGTACTGAATTTTAAAGGCATTAGGGTCAAGAAAACTTGCACTTATTCTGATTGGCAAAGATCTTAATAATTATGGTCAATACGTAGGCCTCCTTGATAAATACACACTTATAATGAATATGGATATTACACAGATAGGTAGCTTATACAGGAAGGTATTCAGCCATATCTTAACCCTTCCGACACAAGTATTATTTATAACTACTGATTCAGAGACCAGACTTCGTGAAATTAATAATTTTTGAAACTATTTAAATAATAAAATTTCTATCAAAATGAGATGATTTGTATGCAGTATAGTATATAATGTATAATATATATAGTGGTAATAAATATATATATACACATTAAGGGGAGATGGGTCATTTTTCTGATCCCCCTTCTTCCTCATGTTTAGCCCCATTAGTTTTCAGATTTTAGAAGTTTGCCTCCATTAGTTTATCGATTGTAAGACCTTTTGCCCCATTTCATTGTCAATATTAAGACCATTCGTCCTGCATAGGCGTCCATTTTTTTCCTGGCGAACAATAGTGAGCCTCTTATTTTGGAAGAAACCGCCTTCGGCTGGGGCATTTTTCTGCCGAAAGTTTTTTACAAATTAATGTAGAAGGGGTATCTAATGGATGTTTTTAAAAATTAGATTGAGGTCTAGGGAGGAAACTAAAAACATGATAACAAAAATAATATTTATGAGGAAAACAATAGGCCCATCCACCTTAACTGTAGAGGGAAGTAGGCAAAGACTTCCGCACATTGGGTGGATATCTCTACAACCATTGGTCTTAGCTTTAACCCCTACTGTACCATAGGGTATAGTAATAACAGTCCTCCCCAGTCCCAAGCAATGTGGCCAAAATGGCAAGATGTAACAACCTTCCCCCTCAAAATGTGGAGGAATACTGGCTCTCCCACCCCTCAGAGGCTTGGATATAAGCTGAGCAGTGTTGCCAACTACAGAGCAGTGCTCAAACGGTCTTGGTACCAGGCATTGCCTGATACTGGTAGTTACAAGGAAAGTATATTACTGATGGCTCCCTGCCGTCGCTGGGACTGTGGAGTGATTAATCTACTGACGGCAAAGTGGTTACTGGCAGGTACTGGTTAAATCAGAGGATCAGGAAAAAACACGTTCGCTACGAGCGAAAGTAAACTCTACCAGTTCACGGTTCTACCATTTGGAATTTGCAATGGACCAGCGAGTTTCACTAGGGTTATGGATGAAGTACTGAGGGGACTAACTTGGCGGTCTTGTCTGGCCTATCTAGATGACATCATAATATTCTCAAGCAGTTGGGAGGATCACATTGACAGGCTGCGAGAAGTATTAGATAGAATTCGGAAGGCGGGATTGAAATTAAAATCTTCCAAGTGCCAACTAGGGGCATGCGAGGTGGCATACTTAGGACATGTGGTTTCAAAGAAAGGTATCCAACCTGACTCCTTTAAAGTGAGAGCCATCACAGAAATCTCTCCACCTACCACTGTCAAAGGGATCAGAGCATTTCTAGGAATGGCCTCTTACTATCGAAGATTCATACCAAGTTTTTCCAAACTCGCTCGACCTATGACCAAGACTCCAAGAGACTCGAGAAAGGAAGAAAGTTTGACTGGGACCAGTTGCCAAGAGGCTTTCGAAACCTTAAAACAAAAGTTAACATCTTACCCCATTATTTGTCATCCCAATTTCACTAAACCTTTCCACACTGACACTGATGATGAAGGGCCAGTATTGGCACAGAAGGTTGATGGCAAGGAAAGCATAGTGGTCTGTGCCAGTAGAACCTTAAATACAGGTGAAAAGAATTACAGTGTTAACAAGAAAGAATGTTTAGCTTTATTGTGGGCAGTGCAATACTTTCGACCCTATTTAGCCGGAGTACATTTTGAAGTAATCACTGAGCTTAGAGTGGCTCCGAAAGATGAAGACAGAAGACGGATTATTTGTTAGGTGGAAGGGGATTCTGGAGGAATATTCATTCAATGTTAGGCATCAACCGGGCAAAATACATACCAATGCTGATGGATTATCCAGGTTACCTGTAGCTCCGGTACAATCCACTCAGCGTGAAAAAAATAAAATGGAGCCTACACAAAACCAGGGGGATTAATTTCGGTTTTCTGATGGGGCCTGGAGGGACTCTAAAGATTGTGTAATATTAGATTATCCCGAGGCTAAACACATGATTGAGATCCTACATGGACGAGACGGGAAGGGGGCTCATTTAGGCCAGACTAGAATTTTAAGGCAGTTCAATGAAAGGTACTGGACCTCCTGGGCTGAAAAAATAGTCAAGGAAGTAGTTCAAAGTTGTTTAGGGTGTCAGAGAGGGAAGGATGGACGAGGACCCAAACAACAAGCTGGGCACATTCTTGCTGGGAAGCCCTGGGAAAAGCTGTCTGTAGATATTGTGGAGCGCCTGCCCAGAAAGAAGAACCAAAGGTTGATGTATTCTCAAAATGTATGGTTGCTTGTGCCATCCCGGACAAAAGCGCCGAGACTGTGCCAAGAGTATACTCGATAAAGTAATTTTTGTGTATGGCATCCCAGAGTCCATTATGAGTGATATGGGTAGATAATTCAATAACGAGATCTGGCAATATTTGGGGGATACTTTGGGATATCAGATTCGGCATACTTCCCCGTACGGGCCACAAGGGAACGCTGTATGCGAGAGAAACCATAGGTTACTTGCGAATTGTGTAAGAGCTAGTCTGAGTTCACAAGGGGAAGAGATAACCAGAGAATGGCCAGAACTATTACCAGAAATTATTTGAGGAATTAATACTACAGTTTACAGATCTACCGGATATTCCCCTTATGAGATAATATTTGGTATTACACCTAGGCTACCCCAAGAACGACTCCTACCTTACGCTACCAACCGCACAACCTATTCTCGACCAGAACAGTACCTCAAAAGTCAAGGCGAAAGACGCCAGCGAGTTCATACCCAGATAGCACAATGTCAACCCAAGAAACCTACTCTGACAAATCCCTATTACCGAAGTCAAGAGACATGACCCCACTCGGGAAGGTAAATTAAAAGAGAAGTATGAGGGCCCTTTCCGAGTTGTTGAGATCAATGGACCCTACCAGGTCTGGTATTTACATAATGGGGATATTGTTTCTGCCACGCATATCCGCCATATTAAACGGTACAAGGTAATTTTACTGCCCGGTATGAGTGAAGGGTGTAGTGAAGAAGAAAGTGAGGAAGGCCCAGAATGTTGGGCAGAGAATAAGAACGACTATTCGACTCCTGGTACGGAAGATTAATTACTGAGAAATGGTCATTCTGGGACTTCCCTGTTCTGGCAATCCTGTAGTAGGAGAAAGGACGAGTTAGACTCGGAATTAGAACTTGAAAAATTGGAAGACACCGAGAAAAATGTGACGTAATGGGAGAGAGAAACCAGAGAGTCGGTTAAATCAGAATGGGAGAGAGAAACCAGAGAGTCTGTTAAATCTATGGTCCAAGGGAGCGTAGTTTCAAATACTGATGAAAATTTTAATGATATCCAAAGTAATGAGGAGGAAGAATTACCAGATATACCAGAAAACTAGGCATTTAACAAACCTAGAATTAAAAATGGATCTCCTTAGACTAACATAATTAAGTCGCATGAACGCCAGGTAACTGATCCATAGAGCAAGAGTAAAACAAGAAACTTTAACGCACTGACTCCGCTGAAACCGTTACGCGTATTGGTAGGGTTAGCTGTTCACCAATCAGGTACCCGGATACGGTTATAAATAGGACGTCTGAGGTGTGTCAGAGTCGGTTTAAAGGTACCATGCCTCTCCCAAGCGACCCCCAGTACAGGCTCCGTCTCCTTATAGCAATAGTAGACGGAAAGGGTCAGAGAGTGCAAACCTTATGCACCCTGAAACATCTTCTCAGTCAACTGGGGCAGATTATACAGTACTTGTCAAGACAGCTGTGGGCAATGAAAACCCAGCTATCCAACTCCACAAGTGTATAGTAGAACACAGTGAAATGATAGAATGCCAAGAAGAAAAAAAATACTTTAAAGGATCGGTATTAAGGCTATTAGGCCATCGCCTTATTCAAGAAGGAGATGGTAAAGGAGTATTTCCATCCGCCAATCAGGAGACGGGATTAGCTCAGGTGGCGAAGCAAAGTTTAACCTTTAAATCTTGTCACGGGGAAGATCCTGCCACTCCCCCTCGCTCGACCAATCAACGGCCTCCTGTGACGCAGCAACAAGAGCCACCTTTATCTCCTTTTAAATGCTCGCTGCATAACTCACTCCCAGTTCGCACACACATATTTTATCCTGGTTGCAGATGTTCTATTACAATGGTGCCACCCTCTCACTCCCGTCAGCCATCTCTAACAAGCTTCCAGGAGAATATTACAAAGGGGAAAAAAAGCAGGAGAGGCAATTGGATTCAAAGGGAGTGGGCTGGGGTAGCTTCTCCCGAGCACGTGGCTCGGCCAATCACATGGCCCCGTGTCGTGAGCGAGGGGTATAAAGGGAAGTGGGCGGGGCCACAGGACTCACTCAGCCTTTTGTCAACCATTGTGAAGATAGTGATATGCCTTTGGCTCGAAGTTGAAGTGAGTCAAGACTCTGAACAGCGATTGTCCAAATAGGTTGTAATGGGAATGTAACCATTCCGAAGTGCAAACTAAAGTGGGCCGTCGTAGGTATTCAAATAATAGCTTAAACTCCTCTGGACCCGAACAGAGAATTAATTGCTATGGGGATTATGGCTACCATGGGAGTATGTTAAATAAAAACTCAAACTTCTAAACAACTGTCCAATTATTCCCACCCTAGTAGAACAGTGTATTTAAGTTTTAAGTAAAACACCATCAATAATATATATAAATATATAATATATATATATATATATATATATATATATATATTGATAAATATCATAACAACCCTAAGACGTTGCACGAGATAGTGTTAACCCGGCAGCTGCCGGGAGACTCTTAAGAGGCTTTACTGGGCGACTGCGGGGAGACTCTTAACCCTTAATTAGCGGCTCACCACATAAGTCGTATTTAATAAAGCTGGACTATGTGGCGGCGCTCGACATAGGTCGAGTGGCAATTTCAGCACGTAATGTTGCTGAGAGAGAGAGACAAGTGGTGGCAGGAGAGTAGCGAGCGTATGACTGCTCCAGACCACCGCGGCGAACATACTGACACGAATCCCAGCTCCCTCCTCCTTCTCTCACTCGCTATATAAGGAATTGTATCGGGAAAGTGGCTAATTACATGCTTTTTGCACTCGCGTTGCACGGTTATTGCAAGAAAACTAGCCATCATAAAAGGATCGTTATGGTGTCATTCGAAAGCTCTGTTTATGCCCTTTCAGGGATAGGTACTTGTTTTACGTTCTGGGTCTTATTTAGGCATGAAAATGATCACGTATACAGCCCTATTTTGGCTAAAAACACCCCGCTGGGCGGTACATATAAATAAACCGCATAGGCCGCTCGTAAGGTGTTAAGATCCTAGGCCTAAAAAAAAAATTGTTTAAAAGGCCCCAGTAGCACTTGAAACTATTTTTTGTTTTTCCCATACCTCATATCACTCCTCCACATCCCCTCCTTCCCCACGTCCCTCCCTCCCCCTTCAATTATCACCTACTTTCCCTAATATTCCCTTATTCATTGGTATATTTTCGTGTAAACATATCCAAACCGAGCCTAGGCTGTGGTCGTGTGTGTGTCTATGCGTGGGAAAGAGAGAGAGAGAGAGAGATACAGGCCTCAATCACTCTCCAGGCTTCGAGAGAAGAGGGTGTGAGGCCGGCTGGCTCACAATTGTTGAATGAAGCACTCGCTAACAATTCACGATTTTGACCATGCAAATTATATTCCCACTTGTTTTATTGTTGTAACATGTTTCTATCTTCATAATAAACTTAAAATAGGCGCATATGGATAAGTATTAATTGTATTACTGGTAAATTAACGATTTTAGTGAGGAATGCATCTAAATACCTACGCACAAGGATATGGTGTAAACTACAGGGGTTGTGCAGCTGAGAGGTTAAGTACCTCAATATCCTATCTAATTCACGATTGATTGTTTGGTTGATTGATTAATTGGGAATATTGCCAATGTGTCAACAACTATGATCAAATCTGAAAGTACATGTATAATGAACACTTACTAGAACCGAAGGGAATCTGGAAAGCCTGGAACCTCAGTTTAAATCCCTCTTTGGTAACAGAACCATCCGAGTGGAAAGTTACCTTCAGTTTATTGCCGCTCGTTATCCACGAGCTTGTGTTCAAGAAACCAGGAGACCCACACAACTTTTGTCTGGAAAATATAGATACGGTATGAGTTATACCTATTTTTGCTTTACCCATTTATCCATTTATAATTTTCTTTTGGTAATCAATATAAGATTTATTCAGATTAGGAAGGATGTCTTTGAGTTAGAAGGCTCGTGTAATAGCTTAGATGCTTATGTTCTGGTAGTGGTGTCCCGAGTTCGAATCATATGCTTTCATACATTTATTCAAGTGCATTGGGGTTTGTAATGGAAGATTATTGTTAAGAACGAGGTGTTCCTTAATTACTAAATATTACTAAAATGTCTTTGAGGTCTACCAAGATATATTCAATCCTTGATTAATTGTACTCTTGTCCAAATAAGTTGTGTCTCCGCTGTCATTACGTTATGGTCGCTGTGTGCTGTATTAATGTTTGTCAGATGTTGAATAGGGTGTTTAAAGATAGGAACATGTTTTTATATCTCACTCAAAACGATGAATTAATGCTTAGATAGTCCTGATACCAATCATTGATAGAAATATACTTGGTGCCGCGAGATCACTTATTTCGCTGACTGTACAACTAGTTATATATCTAGTAGGACTAACTTTACCTTATCTAATCTTATAGCTAACTCAGAACAATGGTATCTGCTGTGAGAGGTAATTGTGTCAGTATACCTCAACGTGTCAACTATCTAATCAAAGAATTAACACATTTATTTTCAATGCGATCTCTGGGAGCTTATCGGCTCAAGTTATATCCAATACATTTAACAATTTGTGAAATTTAATGTTATGGTATGTTCAGGCTAATGAGCAGAATTTGTTTATGGAGTATTTGGTGAAATTGTAGACTAAACCAACTTACCTGTATATCAGCGGATTAGGTCGATATAGGTCCACGACTTTGACCCAGTCACTATTGCAGTCGTTGTGAACCTCTAGATGAAAGCTGAGCCAGTGAATATTCAGCACCAACCCCTCTGGAGCCACTATCGTCCACTCACAATCCTTGTTGTCGGTGTACATGTCCGAGGTCAGCTCTAAGATACCTGATGTTCCACGCAACTCTGGAAAATATTACAAGAGGCTGCTATCGACGTGTTCTCATATATGTTTGTGAACGGTGGCTAACTATCATCTTTGGGCCTGAGGAAACCTTAAGTCATCTGATTTTAAGATTTAATTGCTCGCATGGAACATTGAAAACTGGGTTTATTGCAGTGAATTAAATTAAATGGATTAAAGAATCTTATCAAATGTTACATGCACAAGACGTAGTGTCGCTCAAACCCTTTTGGGGGTTGAAGATATATAGCTCATAACACAATGTATATTATGAACGGCAAATTTTATCTGTGGTGGGCTGGATCTATCGGAGTGAGGTTTGGTGTGCTCTACCTCCCGTAGCCAGTTTTAACTTTACCTTTTTCATCATTCTTATTTCTATTTTTTTTTCCTGAGTGGTGAAGGCGGTGGGGCCATAATGGTGTGTCCCATAGTTACATAGTGTCTTACTTTCACAAGTCGGCCTTTCTCTCTGGTGTAGGGATGCAGAGATCCCACCGCCCACCACTTCGGTGGTGCAGTCAGCCTCTGAAGCAGTTATGGTGATTTCTTGTTACTGCCTTAGCACGGTTAAGGACGGTGTGGTGCGATTTTGCGAGGTGCAAGTGCTTCAGGGGGACTTTTTTTAGTCTTGCTGAGACATTGTTAGCACTATACCAATATCGGTCACTGTGATGACATGATGGAGCTGTGTTGTGGCAAGTCTGTATTTTACTGTACTACAGTAAAATGTTCTTGGTGATAACGAGGCCACTGTATGTCCTTGCAATTCTTAAAGTTTGTATATTGGATTAATCTATATTTATCAAGTAAGGTGGATAGTGCGGGACAGCTATGTTATGAGAAAATATTTACTTTATATAATACACAAATTCAAAGACATATTATATGTGATAGATATATCTATGATAAAATATGTGGTATAGCATTGAGTGCATACACTGTCAAAAATTATGGAAATGAAAAGAATATTTAAAGAATCCAAAATGATCTACCCTGTTATTGGTACATTGTCAGTGATAACCCATCTTATACCAATTAGGAAGGTAATTCACTGTCCATATAGCCACTGATCTTATATATCTTTACCATACCCTTTCCTTACCCTTGATATTATACACTGCATATAATAGTACAATATAAATGATCAATAACTTACCCTTGATTCCCGAGCAGCTTGAGGTTCCAATGTCATTCCAGGTGTTGTCTGAAAGGATAACACCAATTATAAGTCTCACGCACAAGCTTCTTGTGGTGAACACCAGTCGGAAAATTGTGGCATTGTCGTAGGACCCTAGGACAAGTGGTAATTTACTTGGCAACTCAACAAACAATATAACCAGCTTCGTTTAAAAGACACTCCATTCACAAATGGTATTGTTTTGGTAGTAACATATATATTTGTGCACACCCAATTAATATATGAATCAACTATAACCCTATAATCATTACACATGGCGAAAAATAAAATAATTTATGAGAATAACAAAATTGCTTGTAAAGTAGGAATGTTAAGTTGCTAAGCACCAAATCCCTATAGAAGTAGTATATATAATAAACACATGTTACAGTAGAATTATTTACAGTGGAAAAAACTACTGTCAGTAAGTTTAACTATTGTTAAAATCACTGAAAATAGATGCGGAAATATAATGATCAAGGATATGGCAGTACGTCTTCACTCATCACTGCCCGACGTATGATACACTTTCTCCCTCACTGCCTCACCCCTCTCCATAAAAAAACTCACATGTAGTCCTGTTTACCTGCAGAGGTTTTTGTACCGTAAAGATTAGCCCGAGACCTTGTCTTGGTAAAGCCTATCTTATATTATGGACTATTATACTTTTCTGCTGTACGTGAGGTTTAACGTTATATATGTCAAACACTTCTAAAGCACTTACATTGGATGAATTATTTACTTTATTAACCTCTGAAGAAAGGAACTGAAACAATAATATATGTTGTACAAAGATTTGAGACATTTAGAGAAATCGTTTTATATTTACAACGGACGAATATGCTACGCATTGAACAAACGAAAACTGCTTCAAAAATCATACTCATGGCTGCTAATAACTTATAATCTTGGTATATTTGTTTTTGTCCAATAAAATATTCTGGTTAGTCCCCAAAGCGACCATTCTCCATCTGGTGGTTACCCCAAGAAGCTTGTGTGTGGCGCTCCTAATTATTATTTATTATATTATTATTTGTTTTCCCAACTATATAATTGCAGATTACAAATAGCCAGCGATACCTATTTGGTGCGAGGCATGTCATTTTCGACCCTCCTTGTTTAACTCCATTAATTTGGACATTTTAAGACTTTTCACCTCATTAGTCGGGCGATTATAGGACGTTACACCCAATTCAGGTTTTATTTATTTTTAAAATACCCCGAAAACGGAAGGAGACCCAAAAAGAAGAAAATGAAAACAAGGAGGAAGAAGGCGAACCGAAAAGGAAGAAGGGACCGAAGACATCAACAACCAACAGACGAGTCGCTGTACTGACGAAGGTCACACCGGAAAAGGAATGTCCAATCACGCCCGGCAAGACTATTCGCTCCTTCACATCAACAAAGAAGAAGATAGTGTTTAGCCAACCATTCTAGACACCGTAAATACATTCTTCTTGTAATATAACACCACCTGTGTCCTCTTCATATATTAAGATATAATGTACATGTTAGAGATTTAAGAATTAGATTATAAGTAATTTATAATAAATATAATAAGAAATCATTAACCAGATGAAATGAATATAATTATGTTTTGAAAACCTAATTATGTAATAAGGATATGAAAACATACCTCAATAGACCTTTGGGACATTGTTTCCTACACATACATATATATGCCTTTTTTTGTCATCCTTTAACTACTTCTTCTAGTTATACAAATCACATGTTCTTCCTTCTCATAAAATATTATCTATATCCTTAGTACCAAAGTTGACGCCACGTCAAATGGCGCTGGTGTCTCTCACACACACGTGCAGAGAGAGGGCGCCTCATGCGTTTAAACCTCTCCGGTATACCGCTCAGGCATACCAACACGATATGAGAATAAAGCATAAATACATACTATTTTATTTAATGAATTACCAGAATATGTTTAGGAGTCATTACCACATAAATACGCTACTAACAAGGATACGTAAGTAGATTCCCATTTCACTACTATAAGTCTAGTAGTGAAGTGTACGGCCTCCCGGAAACTTCATTATTATTCTACAGCTACCGAAACTGTGGCCTGTCACAGGAAACTCTGCTATCACTCGGCACAACCAGTGAGAAACATAGCTACTGTGATTGGAAAAGCTTTCCTTAAGTTAGGAAGAAGGATCTCCGGCCTCTCACTCCTTCCTCTTAATTAAAAAGGTCAGTCCACAAGCACCATCTCTAAAAGAAGTTGAGGTGTACGGCAATACCGTCCTCAATATTCTCTAGAGTGGGAAGTGCTAAAGTCCTACTCTAGGAACTTTGCTAATGCTCGGCACAACCAGCATATAACATAGTTTCTTTTGATAGGTCCCACTTTCTTTACTAAAAGTAGAGAGACTCCGGCACCCCTGACCTCTCTACTATTACTCTTGAAGGTGAACACTGTACTAAGTGTCCTGATAGAGGAACTTTGTTAATGCTCGGCACAACCAGCATTTAACATTGGGTCTGTTGTCTGGTCCCACTTTTCCTGGTAAAAGTGGAGAGACTCCGGCAACACCGACCTCTCTATCTTTATCTTGTAGAAGTGGACACTGTACGAAAGTGTCCTTGTATAGGAACTTTGTAATGCTCGGCACAACCAGCATTTAACATGGTCTCTGTTACTAGGTTGCATTTTCTATAGTGAAGAGTTGAGAGACTCCGGCACCCCCGACCTCTCTACTCATTACTATTGAGAGTGGACAATACCACTTGTCACAGGTAGTCTCAAAACCTCTGAGACCGCTGTGTTAGAGAAAGGGCTTGGGGAGATACCCCCAAGGGCACTCTGCAAATACAAGTCCTAGGTGCACGGAGTCTGTGGCATCCCATTAGACTGTGTAACTAAAAGGTTTAAACACCGCCCTGGGTCCTCCGAACCTCTTAGAAAGATCAGGACAATCAGTAAGAACACTTTTTACCAAACTTACTGCGTTAGTCTGATATCGTGCTATAATTGTTTTATCAAAGCACGATATTCAAGATCCTATTCCAAGAGTACCTTAACATAACTTCATCAATGGTTGATATACAGATCAGGATAGTAGAGTATTTCTCCAAACCTCTGAAATTCTCGCGTAATTCCGGTATGGTGCCCAACTGTAATTGCCCGACAATTACTATATGTTACGGAGCCATACTCAAGATCTCAAGCCCATCAACCCAGCTGTAACTATCTTCATACAGCAGGCCCACCTGGACGGCCCACAGAGAAGCAGAAGAATAGAGCCAGCCACCATCATCAGAAAGCAGACAAGAGAAGACATCGAAGCAGAGAATCTAGGAAAGAGTAAAAAGTGACTAAAACCGTAATCTACCAAGTGAGCGTAAATAAACAGAGTCCCCTAAGTGACTGTCTGAAAACCCAACTTTCCAAGATAATAAACAGTCCCACTAAGTGTCCTAAAGTTCACAAATCTTTCAAAGTGTTAATAATCGGAAGTAAAAGAAAAGGATTACTTTTACCCACAGTGTAAACTCTGCGGAAGTGTTTCTACCCCTAACAAATGAATTCCAAATTTGTTCCATTTAAGCCGATTTTGGAAGCTAAGCGACTCTGCCATTTTTCCAAACCAAGTGAAAATATTTTATAGTCCACCATCGACTCTACCGTTTTCTATAGAGGAAATATAAGTACAAAGCCGAAGTTCAGTTAACCTTGAACTCACTCTCATACCAGTGCGCATGGTAGACAACAACAAAGATACGTATAGTACTAAAATTATTCTTTTTCCATGTAAGCTCGCAGGTCAAATCTTTCTCAAATATAGGGATTCATTATAGCAGAAGTTATTATCAGTGATTACCCTCTATGTTCAGAAGTGTTTATATATTCTAGATAAACGGAATATAGTGAAGCTGTGCTGAATACCTGCACTCTATCCAGATCTGCGATTGTGCTCGGAGATAGTAAATAGTTTTAAGGATAATTCACTAGTTGTGTTTACTAATTTACTTTCATACTATTTTGTGTATTGGTGATTAACACCCTTATTGGCGGCCTAGGCAGTCTATTTGACCGTACCGCACAGCATTTTTTTTTAACCCTAAATAGGGTTGTTTACGTGATAATTTTCATGCCTAAATAAGACCCAGAGTGTAAAACAAGTATCTATCCCTGAAAGGGCGTAAACAGAGCTTTCCAATGACACCCGAACCATCCTTGTACGACCACTGGTTCTCTTGCAACGATCGTGCAACACGAGTGCAAAAACCCTGAAATAAGGTCATTTCCTTACATAATTCCCTGTGTAGCGAGTGAGAAAGGAGGGGGGAAAGTAGAATACAGTTCAGTATGTCGACGGTGGTCGTGGGGAGCGGTCATAGGGTTGCTACGCTCGTCCCACCGCTCAGCTCTCTCTCTCAGCAACATTACGTCCTGAAAATGGCGTCGACAGATGTCGTGCACCGCCACATAGTCCAAATTTATTTCACTCGACATAGGTCGCGCGCCGCCAGTTAAGGGTTAAGAAATAAAACTATTTCCTAAACCATATTTTGTGATATATACTGTATATCCTCTGTTATCTTTTATTATATGTACTTCTATGAACTCGGAAGTCCCAGTATAGTAGAACTCACCTGTATCAATCGTTAATCCTGAATAAAATCAGGGCATAAAAAAAAAATCTGGGCGAGCGTTAGCGAGCTTGCACGGGATCCGGACGGGACATTTTTCAACCACAATTTTTATTTAGCTTGTAGGTGGTCTGGATGGCGTTATTATTATTATTATAATTATTATTATTATTATAATTATTATTATTATTATTATTATTATTATTATTATTATTTTTATTATACAGAAGTCTCTCAGTGTAAATGGGATCTGAGGGGGCGTTTTTCTTAGTCTTAGGGCAAGCTAATATTATGTCTCTAAAATGGCCAAATCAATCATTACCATCATTAATATATATACCGTATATATATATATATATATATTGATTAACCCAGGAATGGCGCCGAGACTCAAGAGGTTTAACTGGGTGAAAGTGACGGGACTCTTAAGATCCAAGGCCAAAAAAAAAACCTTTTAAAAGACCCCAGGGGCACTCATAACAAAGGAATATGTAATTAAGAGGGATAATTCCCCTCTATACCTCCTATCACTCCTCTACATGTGTCCAAACCTCCCCTTCCCCCCCTTCAATTATCATATATTTGTTTCTCTTATTCCCTTGTTTATCGGTTTATTTTCCACGCCAATATCCCCCACCCGGGTTCAAGGTCAAAGAGGAGGCATATAGAGATTGTAGCAAGAGAGAGACTTCACTAGCAAGATATCAGTGTCGATCGATAAGTGAAAGAGGGATGGAGTGTGCCGCGGAGGCTATCCTCTCATGAATGAACCGGCCGGCAATAATACGTCTTTTTCACCCCCCCAATACTATTCTCACTTGTTTTATTGCTGTTACATGTTAATATTGCTGTTACATGTTAATATCTTAATATTAAACATAAAATAGGCGCATATGAATAAGTAATAACGATATTTATGGTAAAATGACGATTTTCGTCGGGAATGAACCAAAATCTCTTCGCCTGGCGGGCACTTTCAAATACCATAGCTTCGCCGTTTAAAGGTTAATATCATAGTAAACCCCAAGATGTCGCACCAGATAGTGTTAAGGGAGTATGGCCGTATTTATTGTTCATCTATATATATATACATATTTTTATTATTTTGTTAGTTTCCTCCCGAGACATGATTAACCCATCGGATCCGGGGGGCCTCATATTTTTTTCTTTTCCTTTTTTTTTTTTAAGAGACAATGAACGGAGGAAGGAAAAACACAGATAAAACAAAAAGGTCCATGTGCCTAAAGGCATCCTCCATTCATAAAATGTTTGTAACAACTGGATTTAAACATTTGTAGATTGTAAGTTTGTGGAAAGCAACTCGAGAGAAGTGAATTCCAAAGAGTTGTAGCTCTGGGGATAAATTAATTCTGATAAGCAGAAGTTCTGCATTGTGGAGGAGAAAGTGTAAATTCATGGGCGCTCTCAGCTGCCCTAGTTCTACGGGGAAAGATGTGGAGAGGCGGCACAATTGAAGCAAGTTCCTCGGAACAAATGCTGTGAACAAATCTGTAGAATAATGCAAGGGATGCAACTTTTCTTCGTATGGATAATGTAGGAAGGTCCTGTGTGATTGCAGGGTTATTGATTAATCTAATGGCTTTATTTTGAATTTTGTCCAACTGCCTCAATGCAACCACTCCACTTCCACCCCCACAGAGGTGAACAGTAATCCATCTGAGAACGCACATGACTTTTATATATTACGGCCAACTGCTCGTCAGTGAAGAATTCTCGAACTCTGTACAGGAGTCCCAGTTTTTTTAGAGGCATTCTTAGCAATGCTTCTAACATAATGTGTCCAGCTCAAGTTAGTAGTTAATGTTACACCGAGAATGTCAATACTAGGGGAAGTGGGAATATTTACATCATTAAAAAATATATGGGAGTCCGTGAGATTCTGTCGGTTAGAAAATTGAATGTACTTGGTTTTCTGTGCATTAAAGGAAATATGATCCCGATCGCTGTGTCCGGGGCCATTTTCGTACAGTCAAGCTTCATATTTGTTTGCAAATTGTAGAACTGTTTGTTGTCTGTAGACTGCCGTTGAGATGACGTCGCTACGACGCGTAGTTGCCGAGTTATAATGATTTTAGCCTCGATTTTTAGCTGCGCATTTTGCCTCATATGAGACCTCCCGGATTCCTTCCAATATTTTTGTTTGCCTCATATGAGGCCTCCCGGATTCCGAGGGTTAAGCTTAAAAAAAATACCCCAAGAATCCCCCTTCAAGATAAATTTGTACATTTTTTTATAGAAAAATGTCCCGGCCAGAGGCCGGTTACTATTATCCTACAGGCTCGCTATCGCTCGCCAGGGGAAAAAAAGGCACCTAAATTTTACGAAAGGTCATAATATTGACAAAGAAATGGGGTGAAAGGTCTTAAAACTGCTGTGACGCATGTCCAGTGTGAGCATGCTGTACACAACGCCTAGTCATGCCCCACTCTCGCTAGGATCGTCAGGGCAGGAACTTTGGCTGTAGTCTATGTAGAGTTTCCTAACTTAGTTCATGTGAGCCGTTGTACTATAAGTATTATGAATATGTATTTTGTTTTCATCTGAGTCAACGAGTTCTATTTTATATCATTAGTTATAAGTATTGTGTGTAAAACTTATTTGTAATGATGGGAGGAGAAACAGCCACATTTGGGGGTCAGTGGGTGCACCAGGCGGGAGGTGGGCCTAACTCACTAGCACTCCCCCCCCCCCCCCCCCTCAGTGCTAGGGGAGCCTTTGTCTATCCCAGAGGAGAGAGAGAAATTACGTAATGGTTGTCAGTGGGCGGTCCTTAGCAGTTCACGTTGGGCTCACTAGAGGGCCGGGTATAAAAAGGGAAGTCTAGCCATTTTTTCATCAGAACTCATTAGGCAGAGCGACTTCTCATTTCCCTTGCTAACTATATATATTCTTCTGACTGATGTGAACTTTCTCTACTACCTTACATTCTTATCTCCTCTTTTCCCTACCCTTTTTAACTTCCATGGTCCCGTTGGTGCAGAGCTAGTCAGCCAACGTATTATCGCTTGAGTTCTCACGAGATACTTGCCTATTAGATAGCCTATTTTGGAAGGGTTAACTTAGAATAGGATTGATTTATGTTTGTTGCACTTGTATATGCATTTCCCTGTGTGTTATTATTATTATTCCTGTTTTCTGCTGGTCTAGGTAATGCTAGACTGGGGTAAGGCTTTTCTGTGTTAAGAGTTGTTGTTTGATGCAGTGGTTAAGCGATAAACCTGCATACTCGTTTCGGTTCAGTGAAGCCTAGGTTGTCTTCGCGGCTGACTGTGTTGAGTTAATAATTTACAGTGCGTGAGGGCAAGAGCCTAACCACCCTGTATTTTATTAACAGTTTGTTTTTACTTTGTCAAGGAGCCGGGAGAAAACCAGATACAAGGGATCTGGATTTCTCAAAGTGCACTTGTCAGTTTTAACGTAATACTTTAAACAGTTGTGAGGACTTCGCTAGGCTACGAGCCGTTTTTGCTCAGTCACTGCTACCTTTTGCCCACAGTACCCCAGCTAGACTTTACTCGATTAGTAGATTCAGAATAGTATTGAAGCTTTCCTTATGTATGATATTGTTTATGCACTATTGATTTCATGTGTTGCAAGCTTGGCTACTTTAGTGATTAGTGGCCCACGAGCACAATCCGAGTAGGCTATTGCCGTTGCATTTGCGGAGTACTTCTTTTTAATGTTTGCCATTTACTATTGCATATTCTTTTAATTATTCTTATGCCAATTTAAACCTTTAATAGTATTTAATTGCCAGTGTTTTTGCTTATTGAATTACTGTTCAAAATCCGATAAGTACTTCTTACGAGCATCCGAGAAGCATCTAACTTTTTTCAGAAGATTCCTTGCTCGATGCTTAAGGACTATTAATTAACGTAACGTAATAGTGCCGATCCGAAGTAGAGGGTGGAGGACTTCTTAAGTTCTTAGTCAAGGGTGGATTACTTCGGCTTCGGCCAACACTATTCTTTGGTGTTGTTGTTTCTTACTTCATTGTTTGATTGTTGACCAGACTAGATAATTCCGGTCTCTTTATTAGTCTGTTGTTGAACACTAGTACCGAGTTCTTGTATACCCCGTTATAGCAGATTGAACTCTGGAGGGTATTGGTGTTTTTTGTTCGGCTGGCAGTACTCAGGGGTTGGGATCGTGTGTTTCCGTTGTGGCAGCGAGCCGTATTCGAGTCCTGATTGAGAGCCCTTGTGTACCCGAGTACCAGTTCGTAACAAATGGCGACCTTGCTTAGGATTTTGTGAACAGTATACATTTTTGCAGAGTTTTACAACATTTGTTTGTTTGTATTTTAGCGTGCATATTGAAGAATATTTTTTTTGTAATGCAATTAGTAAAGCATTTAAGAGACTCCAGTTAATTTAGTAATTAGTGCTTGCATAGGAAGTTTAACACTTTTGTCTCGAGAATTTTGTTGTGGACTTCAGTATGTCGTGCATTAGCACTGACGATGAGCGAGAGATGTCATTTGAAGGTGTGCCGTTAGTAACCAGTGAGGAGGATGCTAGAGTTTTTGTGAGTAAGCGGTACCACGTGACGGAGGAGAGGCTGACTGGGGTGGATGTTTGTGGCTTGCACCTGATAGCCAAGGTTTTGGGCATTTCCAATGTAGTAGGGATGTCCAAGGGGGAGCTGATTTCCTGGGTGTTGCGTGGGCGACATGGGGTTTCGGAGGAGAGGGCGTTTGGGGGGGTTCCTCCCCATCTCCCCTCTCACTCGAGTCCCACAGTGCCGTCCACTCAGTTACCAGAGGTTAGCACTCTCCCACAGAGGGATGAGAATTGGCAGATTGGAGTGCCCTCGGGTGGTGCACATGGTGGTTCCCCAGTTTTTTCCCCCCCTCCTTCAGTAGTGGCAGCTCCCTCTTCCTGCCTGTCTCCAGATATGGTATTTAGACTTGAGCTTGCTAAGATTGAGGCTAGGAAGCAGGAGAATGAGACCAGGAGGCAGGAGATTGAGGTTAGGAGGCATGAGGCTGAGCTTAGGTACGACTCGGAGAAATATTGTGCTAAATTAGATTTAGATAAGACTCGTGCAGAGTCGACAGGGACTCGGATGGGCCGTGAGGGCCAAGTAAGAGAACAGTCCTTGGCCCAATTAGTCAAATTGGTGCCGGTATTTAGTGAAACTGAAGTCACAGAATTTGTTAATCGTTTTGAGAAGAAGTGTAGGGAGCATAATTGGCATGAAGAGAAGTGGACAGCTCTAGTCTCCTCAAAACTTACGGGTAAGGGTCTGAAGGCTTATGATGCACTGCCTTTAGAGTCTTGCATTGACTATCCAGAATTGAAGAGAGCTGTCCTACGGGCATACGAGTTGCCACCGGAAACATATCGATTGAAGTTTCGGGGTGTTACAAAGACTAGGGAGGCGACCTTTCTTGAACATGCCCGGGACTTAAAAGATGCACTTAAAAACTGGACACGTTCTGAGAAAGCTGAGACGGCAGAACAGTTGACTGAGCTGTTTCTGCTCGAGCAGTTTTATAAGTGTACTGGTGCAGAAATGACTTTAACTATTAAAGAAAAGAACCCAAAAACTCTACAGGAGGCAGCTGAGATGGCTGACCTCCGGCTATCACTAATTCGTGGGTGCGGGTCTGCCCAGCGTAGTGAGGCAGGTAACAAGGGGAGTGACGCCCCACCCCCCGAGTTAGTGATATACCTTATGTAAACCAGTACAAGAGCCATGATACCAAGACTGACCACAAGACTAGCACCGTCCCATTTAAGAAGGGGCCGGGCCCTTCCCAGTACCAAGGGAAGCCCAAAGGGGAGTTGGAGTGTTATCATTGTCATAAAAAGGGGCACTTTGCAAGAGTCTGTCCTAGCAAACCACCTACAGCAGCTGTGTCTTTGGCCTGCAACATTGGTGTGCGTCTCCGAAGTCATCTGAGTTTGCCCGGGGCAGTTCATCAGAGGCTGAGGCACCGCCAATGCAGAAACACCTGGGAGGCTCGAACCCTGCTCGGGATGTTTTTTGCGACCATAGAGGGCGGGGTTGCGTGATGTGGGCGGGGCGCAAGCATGGAGTAGAGGTCTTGCGTGATACAGGTGCTTCCCAGACTCTGATGAAAAACTTGACTGGCTACCCTATAAACGCGGCTCGGGTGGTAGTGGTGCAGGGTATTAATGCAACTCGGTCATACCCGCTGGTGCGGTTGGAGTTGGAGGTGGATGGTGTGGCACGTGAATTGGATGTCGGGATTGTGGAGAAACTGCCAGTGGAGGGCGTCGACCTTCTTCTCGGCAACGACTTTGCAATGCCCGCTTCTGAGGTTCTACCCTTAGTCGTTGCCGAGAGGCCGGCCGACGTGAGTAGGGAAGAGCAAGAGTGGGTCGAGCGGTGCCAGACACAACCCATGGCGTGTGTTGTCACCCGAGCTCGGGCAGCTAAAGTGCCACAGCCTAGTCCTCCGTCTTCAGACCAGCGGAGGAACGATCAACAGGAGGAGGCTAAAGCTGGAGTTGGTTTTAAGAGTTTTGACTCGGCGGCTCTCCTGGGTGATTCAGTATTAGCACCATTACTTAATTCTGGAGTAGCCCCTGGGCCTGTCATCGAGAGTGACGAGGCTGGGCATGACGAGTCTCCACGACAGCAACGTTATGTACAACGAGAGAGACAGAGGGAGCAGCCCAGTATCGGGGAAGGTCATGCATTGCTCCGGGAGCAGTTCGATCGCTTGGCACCCTCAGATATACGTCGGTTGCAACTAGAGGACCCTGAGCTCCAAACATGTGCTAATGGAGCTGTAGAGCTCGACGAGGACGGCGATGCACAGCCAGGAGATTTTTTTTATTTAGAAGGCATCCTCTATAGGCGTTTTCAAGACCCTAAACGTAGTTGGCAAAAGGGGTCCGGAGTAGTGGACCAGTTGGTGGTGCCACGGGAGTGCAGGGATAGCCTACTGAGGTTGGCGCATGACATACCACTGGCAGGACATCTAGGGGTGAGAAAAACGGTGGCGGCTTTGGGGAAATTGTTTTGGTGGCCGGGGATGAAGTCTCATGTGCAGTCATGGATAAACTCATGTGATATTTGTCAACGTGTCGGGAAACCGAACCAAGTTATTCCTAAGGCTCCGTTACACCCTATTCCTGTGATTGGGCCACCCTTTAGTAAAATTATTGTTGACATGGTTGGTCCACTCCCTCCCACTAAGGCTGGAAATATATTTTTTTTAACCATAATGGATGTTGCCACTAGATACCCCGATGCATACCCTATGAAAAATGGAATGGTTAAGACGGTAGTCAGTAACTTGTTGTGGTACTTCTCAAGGTACGGGTACCCGGAGGAGATTCAGTCTGATCAGGGATCTAATTTCACCTCCAACATGTTCAAGCAAACAATGCAACAGCATGGTATACGAGCAGTAGTATCGTCAGCGTATCACCCTGAGAGTCAAGGGGTGCTTGAGCGGTGGCATGCTACACTTAAAAGCATGCTCAGGTGTTATTGTGCTGACAACGGTATAGATTGGGATCTTGGATTGCCTTATGTGCTGTTTGCTGCTCGGGAGGTACCTGGTGAGAGCCTGGGATTTAGTCCAAACGAGCTGATTTTTGGACACCGTGTCAGGGGCCCCCTTAACATGCTGAAAGAAATTTGGGAGGGGACTATGCAGCCTTGTCCATTATTAAAGTATGTGCTTGAAAGCCGTGAGCGCATGCTTAAGAGTCTGGAGATGGCAGGTAGAAATTTGACAGAATCACAAGCTTTGATGAAGGACAGGTATGATCGCAAAGTGGGGCTCCGGAAGTTCACTGTAGGACAAGAGGTATTAATTTTGTTGCCTTTGGTTGGTAACCCCCTCTCTGCGAAGTACACTGGACCTTATAAAATTGTGGAAAAAATGTCAGACTTAGATTACCTTGTTGCCACTCCAGACAGGAGGAAAAAGCACCAGTTATGTCACGTGAACCTTATTAAAGAGTATGTGAGGCGCCCCTCTGAGCCTCTCACTGTCCCTGTGTTGGCTTGTTGCGGCCGTGGTGGAGAAGGAGAGGGGGACAGTCAAGCTTCAGAGGAGGATAGCTGGGATCAACATGTTTCAGCAGATCAGTGGGCGGGGAACTAGAGCCTTAGGGCTGACGAGGCTATAGCTCATTTGCCTGAGCCGCATTTTGATGCTATCCGTCAGTTGTTCGGTTCATACCCCACTGTATTTGCTGAACACCCAGGCCTCACTACTCAGGCTATGCATGATGTTGACGTGGGGGACCATCTACCCTTTAAGTCAATCCCGTACCGTGTGTCCCCCTTAAAACTACCAGCTCTGAGGGATGAGTTGGAGTATATGCTCGGTAGAGGGTTGATAGAGAAAGGCACAGTTAAGTGGACTTCCCCCGTAACACTGCAGCCTAAGCCAGATGGCAAGGTACGCTTTTGTATTGATTTCCGTAGGTTAAACGGTTTGACTCCAACTAACCCATATCCTCTTCCTCGGGTTGATGATAGTGTTGACAAAATTGGTAATGCTCGTTTTTTGTCTAAAGTAGATTTAGTAAAAGGTTACTGGCAAGTACCTTTGTCCGAGCGTGCTAAAGAGGTATGTGGTTTTGTTGTGGACGGGAGTACCTACCGGTGCAATGTTATGCCTTACGGACTTAAGAATGCACCAGCAACGTTTCAGAACCTGATGAATGAAATTGTAAAGGACATTCCAAATTGCACCGTATATATGGACGATGTAATAATTTATGATGACGACTTTGAGAGCCATTGTGAGCACCTTGAGACCTTGTTCCGGAAACTTAGTGAAGCAGGTCTGGTAGTAAATTTGGCAAAGTGTGACTTCGTAAAAGCCACTGTGCAGTACCTTGGGTTTGTAGTGGGAAGGGGACAGGTGTGCCCTCCTCAGAACAAGGTACAGGCTATCAATAAATTTCCGCACCCAACAACCAAGAAGCAGATTATGAGATTCTTGGGTATGATAGGCTACTACAGACGCTTCATAAAAGGTTACTCAACGGTGTTGGCACCTCTCACAGATTTGTTATCTAAAGACAAAAAGTTTTTGTGGGCACCTGAGTGTGAAAAGGCTTTCACTTTGGTGAAACATTTGCTATGTACTCACCCGATACTCAGGGCCCCAGACTTTAACAGGCCTTTTCAGCTGGCAACAGATGCTAGTGGTGTAGGGGCTGGTGCCGTCTTGCTACAGACAGACAATGAAGGTGTGGAACACCCAGTAAGTTTCTTTTCTAAGAAGTTCAATGCTGCACAAAAGAACTATTCTACTATAGAAAAGGAATTACTGGCGATTGTGCTGTCGCTCAGGCACTTCGAGGTGTATGTTCCAGCCTATGGCCCAGTCGTGGTTATCTACACTGATCATCACCCTTTGAGATTCCTGAATCAATTTCACAATCGCAATATGAGACTGACCAGATGGTCTTTGATGTTGCAGGAGTATAACCTGGACATCCGTCATATTGCTGGATGTGACAATGTGATCGCGGATTGTTTATCAAGGGTGGATGATCAGTCGTAGGCTATCACAGGTGTGTGGGTTTGAGTGGAGGAAAATAGGCTGCCCTTATAGTGCAGCCGGGAAAAACATATTCAAATATAAAAATCATATAAAAACTCTTTCTTTTGATATAGATAATCGTATAAGTTTGTCATAGCCTATAGAGTTTGAGTAGTCCACGAACTATCAAACGGCTGAGCTGCTGTAAGCTCGCTCTGGGAGCATGATATTGTGTCTTTTTGCTATTGTTGGGAGGAGTTATAAAATGTGATTTTTTTTTTTTTTTAATAATAAAATGTGTTTTGGTGATAAACTCAGCTTTGTTTTAGTGCCATGCGGTCGCTGGGTGTGAGGGGCTTGATGGGATTCTGTGTTTGTCAGATTTTAGCTCAGGGTTGAGCAAGTAAAATCTTGGGGGAGGTGTGACTCATGTCCAGTGTGAGCATGCTGTACAGAACACCTAGTCATGCCCCACTCTCGCTAGGATCGTCAGGGCAGGAACTTTGGCTGTAGTCTATGTAGAGTTTCCTAACTTAGTTCATGTGAGCCGTTGTACTATAAGTATTATGAATATGTATTTTGTTTTCATCTGAGTCAACGAGTTCTATTTTATATCATTAGTTATAAGTATTGTGTGTAAAACTTATTTGTAATGATGGGAGGAGAAACAGCCACAGTTGGGGGTCAGTGGGTGCGCCAGGCGGGAGGTGGGCCTAACTCACTAGCACTCCCCCCCCCCCCCCCCCCCCTCTCAGTGCTAGGGGAGCCTTTGTCTATCCCAGGGGAGAGAGAGAAATTACGTAATGGTTGTCAGTGGGCGGTCCTTAGTAGTTCACGTTGGGCTCACTAGAGGGCCGGGTATAAAAAGGGAAGTCTAGCCATTTTTTCATCACAACTCATTAGGCAGAGCGACTTCTCATTTCCCTTGCTAACTATATATTCTTCTGACTGATGTGAACTTTCTCTACTACCTTACATTCTTATCTCCTCTTTTCCCTACCCTTTTTAACTTCCATGGTCCCGTTGGTGCAGAGCTAGTCAGCCAACGTATTATCGCTTGAGTTCTCACGAGATACTTGCCTATTAGATAGCCTATTTTGGAAAGGTTAACTTAGAATAGGATTGATTTATGTTTGTTGCACTTGTATATGCATTTCCCTGTGTGTTATTATTATTATTCCTGTTTTCTGCTGGTCTAGGTAATGCTAGACTGGGGTAAGGCTTTTCTGTGTTACGAGTTGTTGTTTGATGCAGTGGTTAAGCGATAAACCTGCATACTCGTTTCGGTTCAGTGAAGCCTAGGTTGTCTTCGCGGCTGACTGTGTTGAGTTAATAATTTACAGTGCGTGTGGGCAAGAGCCTAACCACCCTGTATTTTATTAACAGTGTGTTTTTACTTTGTCAAGGAGCCGGGAGAAAACCAGATACAAGGGATCTGGATTTCTCAAAGTGCACTTGTCAGTTTTAATGTAATACTTTAAACAGTTGTGAGGACTTCGCTAGGCTACGAGCCGTTTTTGCTCAGTCACTGCTACCTTTTGCCCACAGTACCCCAGCTAGACTTTACTCGATTAGTAGATACAGAATAGTATTGAAGCTTTCCTTATGTATGATATTGTTTATGCACTATTGATTTCATGTGTTGCAAGCTTGGCTACTTTAGTGATTAGTGGCCCACGAGCACAATCCGAGTAGGCTATTGCCGTTGCATTTGCGGAGTACTTCTTTTTAATGTTTGCCATTTACTAATGCATATTCTTTTAATTATTCTTATGCCAATTTAAACCTTTAATAGTATTTAAATGCCAGTGTTTTTGCTTATTGAATTACTGTTCAAAATCCGATACGTACTTCTTACGAGCATCCGAGAAGCATCTAACTTTTTTCAGAAGATTCCTTGCTCGATGCTTAAGGACTATTAATTAACGCAACGTAATAGTGCCGATCCGAAGTAGAGGGTGGAGGACTTCTTAAGTTCTTAGTCAAGGGTGGGTTACTTCGGCTTCGGCCAACACTATTCTTTGGTGTTGTTGTTTCTTACTTCATTGTTTGATTGTTGACCAGACTAGATAATTCCTGTCTCTTTATTAGTCTGTTGTTGAACACTAGTACCGAGTTCTTGTATACCCCGTTATAGCAGATTGAACTCTGGAGGGTATTGGTGTTTTTTGTTCGGCTGGCAGTACTCAGGGGTTGGGATCGTGTGTTTCCGTTGTGGCAGCGAGCCGTATTCGAGTCCTGATTGAGAGCCCTTGTGTACCCGAGTGCCAGTTCGTAACACTGCCAAACTAATGGACCAAATGTCTTCCAATCTGAAAACTAATAGGGCAAACAATGAAGGAGAAGGGGGGCCATACAAACAATGAAGGAGAAGGGGGGCCATACAAACAATGAAGGAGAAGGGGGGCCATACAAACAATGAAGGAGAAGGGGGGCCATACAAACAATGAAGGAGAAGGGGGGCCATACAAACAATGCAGGAGAAGGGGGCCATACAAACAATGAAGGAGAAGGGGGGCCATACAAACAATGAAGGAGAAGGGGGGCCATACAAACGAACCATCCCCCATTAAGTACCTCAATATATCCTACCTAATTCACGATTGATTCTTTGGTTGATTGATTGATTGGGAATATTGCCAATATGTCAACAACTAAGATCAAATCTGAAAGCACATGTAAAGTGATCACTTACTAGAATATCGACTAATGAATACATTATAAATAGTACATGTAAAGTGATCACTTACTAGAATATCGACTAATGAATACATTATAAATAGTACATGTAAAGTGATCACTTACTAGAATATCGACTAATGAATACATTATAAATAGTACATGTAAAGTGATCACTTACTAGAATATCGACTAATGAATACATTATAAATAGTACATGTAAAGTGATCACTTACTAGAATATCGACTAATGAATACATTATAAATAGTACATGTAAAGTGATCACTTACTAGAATATCGACTAATGAATACATTATAAATAGTACATGTAAAGTGATCACTTTCTAGAATATCGACTAATGAATACATTATAAGTAGCATAATGGTACTGACATTGCTAACATAATTCATAAGCTAATCGTAAGAGACGGTCAGGTGCAAAATCTGAAAGTGTACATGTAAACTGAACACTTACTAGAACCGAAGGGAATCTGCAAAGCCTGGAACCTCAGTTTAAATCCCTCTCTGGTAACAGACCCATCCGAGTGGAAAGTGACTTTCAGTTTATTGCCGCTCGTTATCCAAGAGCTGGCGTTCAAGAAACTAAGCGACCCGCACAACTTTTGTCTGGAAAATATAAATATAAGATTGCTGGTGGTGTAAATGTTTAGATACTTATGTTCTGGGTGTAGTGTCCCGAGTTCGAATCCCGGGAGCATCATATGATTTCATTAATATTTTAAAGTACATTGAGGTTAGTAATGGAGGATTAATTACACAAATTACACTAAGTTATACCTGTTTTTGCTTTACCCATTTATCCTTTCAAATTTTCTTTTGGTTATCAATATAATTATGATTTATTCAGATTAGGAAGGATATCTTTTGAGTTAGAAGGCTTCACTATTCCTCAATTAGGTCGCCATAAGATCATGCATAACATTACAAACATTGTGTGAAATTAACAAGCAAGTACAAAAATAACCAATTAATCTTACTGAAGCTTTTACTGTGTTAGGTAATTGAGACTGACAAACCATAAAGTGGAATTACTAAATATTTCTAATGTCCTTGAGGTCTACCAAGTTATTTAGAATTCTTGATTGATTGTGCAACTAATTTTATAACTAGTAGGACCAAGTTTACCTTATCTAAGTTATCTGATCCTATAGCTAACTCAGAACAATGGAATCTGACTGTGTAAGTGTACCCCAATATGTATGGTTGGCCAAATAAGTCGTGTCTCCGCTGTCATTACGTTTTGCTCGCTGTGTGCTGTAATAACGTCTGTCAGAATTGTCGAATAGGGTTTGTAAAGATAGGAACATGTTTGTATATCTCCCTAGAAACAATGAATTAATGTTTAGATATTGCTGATACTAATTATTGATCGAAATAAACTTGGTGCCGCGACTTCACTAGCACATCACTTATTTGTCCAACTGTACAACTCTCTAATCAAAGAATTTACACTTTTTTTTCCAATGCGATCTCTGGGAGTTTATCGGCTCAAGTTATATCCAATACATTTAACAATATGTGTAATTTTGTGTTATGGTATGTTCAGGCTAATGAGCAGAATTTGTTTATGAAACATTTGGTGACATTGTAAAATAAACCAACTTACCCGTATACCAGCTCATTAGGTCGACATAAGTCCACGACCCTGTGTAGAATAAACCAACTTACCCGTATACCAGCTCATTAGGTCGATATAAGTCCACGACTTTGACCCAGTCATTATTACAGTCGTTGTGATCCTCTAGATGAAAGTAGATCCATTGAATATCCAGCACCGACCCCTCTGGAGCCACTATCGTCCACTCACAATCCTTGTTGTCGATGTACATGCTCGAGGGCAGCATTAAGATGCCTGATGTTCTACGCAACTCTGGAACAAATTACAAGAGGCTGCTATCGACGTGTTCTTATTATATGATTGTGAACGGTGGCTAGCTTTGGTCTTTGGGCCTGAGGAAACGTTAAGTCATCTGATTTTAAGATTTAAATGCTCGCATGGAACATTGAAAACTGGGTTTATTGCAGTAAAATAAATTAAATGGAATAATTTATTTTGCATCAAATTTTATATGCAGAGGTAGTGTTGGTCAAACCCTTTTGGGGGTTGAAGATATATAGCTCATAACACAATATATATTATGAACGGAAAATTGTATCTGTGGTGGGCTGGATCTATCGGAGTGAGGCTTATTTGGTGTCCTCTACTTCCCATAGCCAGTTCTAACTTTATCTTTTTCATCATTCTTATTTCTACCTTTTTTCCTAAAAATGGTGAAGGCAGTGGGGCCATAATGGTGTGCCCCATAGTTACCTAGTGTCTTACTCCCACAGCCCACTGGCACAAGTCGGCCTTTCTCTCTGGCGTAGGGATGCAGCGACCCCACCGCCCACCACTTCGGTGGTGCAGTCAGCCTCTGTAGCAGTTATGGTGATTTCTTATTACTGCCTTATTGTAGCACGGGTAAGGCTGGTGTGGTGCGATTTTGCCAGGCGCAAGTGCTTCAGGGGGACTTTGCTGAGTCTTGCTGAGACACTGTTAGCACTATAACAACATCGGCCACTGTGATGACATGATGAAGCTGTGTTGTGGCAAGTCTGTATTTTACTGTACTACAGTAAAGATTACTTGGTGAGAAAAAGGCTGCTGTATGTCCTGCTAATTCTTAAAGTATGTATATTGGATTAATCAAGTAAGGTGGATAGTGCGGGACAGCTATGTTATGAGAACAAATTTACTTGAAATAATACACAAATTCAGTGACATATTATATGTGATAGATATATCTATGATAATATATTTGTTATAGGATTGAGTGCATACACTGTAAACAAATATGGATATGAAAAGAATATATAAAGTATCCAAAATGATCAACCCTGTTATTGGTACATTGTCAGTGATAACCCTTCTTATACCAATTAGGAAGGTAATTCACTGTCAATATAGCCACTGATCTTATATATCTTTACCATACCCTTTCCTTACCCTTTATATTATACACTGCATATAATAGTACAATATAAACGATCAATAACTTACCCTTGATTCCCGAGCACATTGAGGCTTCAATGTTATTCCAGGTGTTGTCTGAAAGGATAACACTAATTAGTGTGAGTGTGTGTGTGTGTTTTGTTTTTGTTTTCAACTATATAGGTTCTTAGTGTCCTACATCATAAAAAACACCATTTCTTTGGCCACATGCAACTATTGAATCACGTTTACTTTGGTTGAATTGAAACTACTGTAAATGTTCTAAATACTATAATTAGGGTAGACTAATACTTACCACTTTCGGAGAATTTAATCACAGTCTGAAGCGTTGTAGAAACTTTCTGGATCTCTCCCTGATTCACTTGTGGCACTTCCTGTCCTGAAAAGTTGTCGGTTAAATTAAACAAATCCATATAAAAAAAATCTTTCAATTCTATGAAACTATAACTTATTGCTTTGAGATGTCAGTGCCTCTAATATGTATTAGTTAATGACTTACTTTAGCTTAATAAATTTATGATAATCAACAATCACTGTTAGGTGAGCGATGCAGTTGGCCAAGGTTTGTTGGTGGGTCTGTCATTCTACCATACCTGTCGTCTGTACCAGGCTCCTCAACCTGATTCAGTTGGCCCAGCCCACTGAACATGATTGCCATGAATCATTTTGAGGCTGACCAATAGAGCATAATACCCAAGACCCCTGAGCTCAGAGGTGGAATGTCCCCCTCCCCCTCCCCCCCCCGGCCAAACCTTCAATATTAAAGGCAATCACTGCAGCGCAGACTACCCCTGGAGGTGTCGCTAGGTCAGGATTTTGAACATCCTAATTTTTACGGATGAAGACCTAGTAGAGTATTAACCACTGTTCTGAAGGGTATAATTTTGTACATGTGAACATTATTCTACATGTAGCTATGTTATTCTGTACAGAGTCCTCCCTCAATTAGTGTGATCATACTAGTCTGCAAGGTAAGTAAATTTGTGGTGATTTATTTTCATCAAGTTTAACTTGTACAGCGTTACGTACCTAAATATATGTGCTCTGAGCATCAACTATGTAGAATTCATGCACCTAAAACTACATGCAAATTTATACATATTGGCACTAAACACGGGCTGCAGGGATGGTGTGGTGGGTGTTGGCACAATGTGGCACAATGGCGAGCCCTGACTGTGGGCCTATAATCAGGCGGGTGGTTAGCGGTGTAGCGGTGGTGGTGAATGGATATGGAGGGTTAGGTAAAAGTTGCTAGATGCCTCGGTGATTGGCTACATGAGCTAACGGTATACAATGGAGCTAGTGACACACGTGACAACACTGACAACACCGCACACTTTCACACACACACACTCGGGGGGGGGGGGGAAATGGTTCCTCAGTATTGTCCAAACAATTAGAACGAGAACCTATCAGCACGCTAGCAATAATCTTGACTTGAGAGGAAGGAAGGATGTGGAGGAAAACTTTGATGAAAGAGAATATATATATATGACAGAAAAAGGGAGATGGGAAAGGGGGAGGAAGGATAGAAAGGAATACATGAAAGAGGAAGATAGGTAGGGAAGATAAAGATACAGAATGAAGGATGGAGATGGAAGAAAGAATGATTGATTGAAAAGAAAGAATGACACACACACATGTGGGAAGAAAAATCAATAATCGACTGGTCAGTAATGTCCTTGCAATGAGACCAAGAGCATGTCATGCATGATAACGATAATCTACACTTGGCAGAAAGGAAGAATAGAGAGAGAATGAGCAGGAATAAAGAGGAGAAAGTGGGAAGTATAAAGGATGTATAGGGAGGAAAGACAGATAGAGAGAAGAGAGTTTAGAGAGATAAATGAGATAGAGATGGAAAAACGGAAGACTAGAGAGAGAAGCTAGTATTTAGAGTAAAGAAAGGAGGATAGAGAGGGAGGAATATAAAGAAAGGAAATGGGGAAGTAGAATAAATAAAGAGAAAGGAAGGACAGAAGAAAACAAAGAAAATGAAAGGATAGAGGAAAAGGGTGAAAGAATCAAGAAAGGATGAGAAAAGAACTTAGAAGGTGAAGTAAGGGGAAAAAAGGATAGAAAGGATAGCTATATTCCATAACCACACATATAACCTTATTGGAGCCTGCATGGAGCAGGGGTAGCATATTAACCTATACAGCACTGGTGACATCTTTCATATTTGGTTTTAGCTTCATTTAGACAATTTTATGAAGCTTAGGGAGAATATTTGGTAACTAAAAGGATTCATTGAGATATTCTGTAGTGTTTTTTGTTATAGACGTCTCTCCTTAGGTAAATAAAATCGTCCAATTGTTGCCAGAATATAATGGCAAGGACGTCACCAGTACTGTATGGGTTAAACACAAACACAGAAAGACCGGGAAAGAACCCTCACTGGATGAGTGCTTATTTATCACTCATCCTATGGCCTCCTACCCCTATCTGCAGAGACATACATCAGAGGTGCAGTAGACCAGTATTGCGTTTAATATGTGAATGCTTGCATTTTTTTCATCATTTATGGTTACAGACTATCCCAAGGCGTGAAATGGCTGCGGTATGATATATATCGGAAAGAATTTCCACATTGAGCACTACTAATTAACTAATCTAAAGAAATCTGCACTCACTGTCTGCGGTGTCTTGGATGTCGTTGATAATCTTTTGGATCTTGGTCTCCAGTGAGGCAGTGGCTGTTTGGACCTCCCTCCTACAGTGCTGAAGAATATCCTCTCCGGTCTCGTTCACTGCCACACCTGTAACGCACAGTCCATAATATACGTAGTTCATTAATTATATAAAAATAACCAATCTCATTTTACGCCAAGATGAGAAACAGTAGCCAGACGCCCAGGGTTAAGGTTGGAGATTGAGCTCCGTTATGGTCAAGGAATAGATCAGAGTTGGGTGAAAAGATGCAAGTCCATGAATGTGGAGGGAGCTGCACCAAGGGGCGGACCAAGAAAGACGTGGGATCGGACTTTGCAGTCTGATCTTAAATCAAAGAACCTGACATGTGAGGTAGCTCTTAACAGGGTTGCCTGGAACGCCGCCATTAGGATGTGAGACCGGAACGGCGCTGTGTGTGGAATAATCTGCCTTTAAATTTGTGTGTATGTACTGTATATGTAGAGTACGGTATATAGGTGTGCATGAAATTGGGAAAGGAAAAACCCCACAAGACAACCGATTTGATTTTCCATCAACCCCTGTAGATGGGGCCCTTAGTAAACCGGCAAGGGCATAGTATTTTAAAAATGCTCACTTACAGATTGAACAATATTATGCAAGAGTCTATGCATATAGATTTATTATTTCGGTGATCACTAGACGTATTATTTCAACATAGTGAATGGCCCAACCACCCAGTACTACTAATATTTGTGATATTAAGTATATAGAGTATATATATATATAGCCTTAGCCTATCCATTTGTTTGTTAAATTATGTTTGTATGTTTCATATCTCTATAAATATAAATACCAAACATCGTAGATGGAAATTAAGCAAGCTACATGCAAAAATAAATATATAAATAATGTCAATAGGAGTTACATCTTAATGTTATTTATGATTATACCTGCCACTCCGATTGTCTACAAAATGCATATATATTTTTTTAAGCCACAGGCAGCTAATCAGTCATGGTACCTTCTATTACACTGGACCATGATGTATGCATAACAATTTGTTAAGGGAAACAAATATTTGGCTCAATTAAACTTACTATTTTGGCTGAGTTGGATCTCGTTCTGATTGATTCGAGCTTCAAGTGCTTCGCTGGCAGCCTGATCTTCATTCCACTGCTGCATCACTACTTGTCCTGAAATATTAGTAGTTTATTAAACAACAGCATCGTAATTAATGTTCATTTACATTGAAGACACCATGGTTTTCGAGATTTTGGTGTCTTGACAGCATTAACCCTCAGACCCAGAAGGACTTTTAGGTGGACATCAGCTATTTCCACCGTGGGGCCCGGATGGCCTCTGAGCAGCCTAAGGGTTAGTCTAAGGCTTAAAACCACTTAAAACTGCACTAGAAAAAGTGTTGTTGTCTTTTCGTGTCGTCTGTATAACCAACAAGAACAAGAACACACAGCCAGCCAATCATGTGACTCCTGCTTGCAAGCAAGCCTTAAGAAAGCTTGTATCGATTTTCCTGAGTCCCAAACAATGCATGAGAGCAGACGACAGTGTCTTAGGAACATTTATAATGGTGAAATATAGCAGTCATCAATAATCAATTATCAATATAATCAATATTATTACATATTACCTCTGCTGCCCAGGGGGATCATCTGGGTCGACATACTGACAACACTCACACTCTTTTTACACTCCAACCTCTACCAATGAGGTGTAGAGTCCGCTCAAAACAAGTGGGGATAGAAACAATTCATAAATCAAACAATGTGGATCGACGAAACTTGCACACAACCTACTCAGGATTGAACCCTTGACACTTTGATCAACAGTCAAGCATGTTCCCACCACACCAACACTGGCCGTACAAGAGTTGCTGGTCATTCAAGCAACTATGACAAATATTATATGCATTAAATTCATCTTAGGTATATATACATTTGCTGATAAATAGTTTATCAGAAATTAGAGCTAGTGAATTATAGCTTGGAATATTAGACTGGCGGGAATTGTCAACATAATTATACCAATTGAACTGATATGCCAAAAGAGAAGACAGCTCCCCCTTGAGGAGCGCTCCCCCATTATTCCCAGTTATAAAATAGCTCCGTTCCCCCTCCACGGACAACAGCTCCCTCACCGGCCCGATGTACAACCACCACTCCCCCCGCCCAAAAAGCCATGTCTGGCAGCCCGACCGGAAGAGGCGGCCACCATCACCATGAAGTCACCAGCCGTGATGTCACAAGACAACACAGAGCAGGATTAGTCCCTGGAGTGGATACGAGAGCATATCAGGAGGGGTCTCCCACTCCTCTCTCTTCTACCCTCAACTCCACGGCAGAAAGGACATAACAGCCTCACCGAGACTCTCTGTCGCCGTGCCAAATAAGAGGGCAGAAGGAGCTGCAGGAGACATCTCACTTCCCCCCTCCCTGACATCAAGAGTGTATTTCAGCCTCAAGGGTGATATTCGGCCCCACAGAGTGTTAATCGACCTCAAACAGTGCTTCTTAGCCTGACCCTGAGAGCTATTCGGCCTCTCAGAGTGTTATCCGATCTCAACCAGTGCTATTCGGCCTTAGCCAAAGTGCTATTCGACCTTACAGTGTGTTATTTGACCTCAATCAGTGCTATTCGGCCTCGCAGAGTGTTCTCCGACCTCCACCAGTGGTTCTTAGCCTGACCCTGAGTGCTATTCGGCCTCGCAGAGTGTTCTCCGACCTCAAACTGTGTTATCCGACCACAAAAAGTGCTATTCGGCCTTAGACAGAGTGCTCTTCGGCCCTACAGAGTGTTATCTGACCTCAACCAGTGCTATTCGGCCTTAGGCAGAGTGCTCTTCGGCCTTACAGAGTGTTATCTGACCTCAAACAGTGCTATTCGACCTGACCCAGAGTGCTATTCGGCCTCGCAGAGTGTTATCCGACCTCAACCACTGCTATTCGGCCTGACTCAGAGTGCTATTCGGCCTCACGATCCTATACCAGCTAAACCTGGATAAGGGAATAACTTACGAGATGTGTAACTTAACCTCGACTTTGTTTTCAGGTTCCTTTTAATGAGTTGCAGTTGGGATGTGTGTACATGCTTAGATTGATATGCAGGATTCGAAGTTGAATAATAAATCGTACAGTGTCCACCAACCTTTAACTGTCTTCGTGGTGCGATGTATAAGGTGTTGATTTTCGGTGTGAGCATCCTGGGTTCGAGTCCACGGACTGCCACATGTGTTTGTAAATTTCATTAATCGATTTTAGGAGTATGGTTGGTTGTTGGAAGGAACATAATAATTGATATTGGTTCAGGAGTAATTTATCGAGAGGACTTCCCTAAGTGGTTAAGGCCCCATTAATTGCTCTTTCCATTCACATCTGCATAGCCTACGTGAGTTGCAGTTGGGATGTGTGTACATGCTTAGATTGAAATGCAGGATTCGAAGTTGCATAATAAATCGTAGGCAGTGTCCACCAACCTTTAACTGTCTTCGTGGTGCGGTGTATAAGGTGTTGATTTTCGGTGTGAGCATCCTGGGTTCGAGTCCACGGACTGCCACATGTGTTTGTAAATTTCATTAATCGATTTTAGGAGTATGGTTGGTTGTTGGAAGGAACATAATAATTGATATTGGTTCAGGAGTAATTTATCGAGAGGACTTCCCTAAGTGGTTAAGGCCCCATTAACCCTTTCACGCTCATATGACGCAGAGGTTGCCAGATTAGCAATAAGAAATAGAGTTCTCTCACTCTTATAATTACCTCTCCAAAATTAGTTTTCTGCCCACAGCTAACTCAAAGACAACTGCAGAGGATGAAGTAACTAAACTAAAGGTTTCTAATACCCCTGATGGTAACAAACGCTTTAAAGTATCCCCAATAGGCTCAAAATCGCGTCATATGTCGGAGAGGGTTAATTGCTCTTTCCATTCACATATGCATAGTCTACGTGAGTTGCAGTTGGGATGTGTGTACATGCTTAGATTGAAATGCAGGATTCGAAGTTGCATAATAAATCGTAGGCAGTGTCCACCAACCTTTAACTGTCTTCGTGGTGCGATGTATAAGGTGTTGATTTTCGGTGTGAGCATCCTGGGTTCGAGTCCACGGACTGCCACATGTGTTTGTAAATTTCATTAATCGATTTTAGGAGTATGGTTGGTTGTTGGAAGGAACATAATAATTATGTACCATTGCTAAAAACACACATTCACTATATCATTAATTTTGCTTATTTCACTTCTATATATTATATATATATATATATATATATATATATATATATATATATATATATACGGTATATATATACTGTATATATAATATTGCTTTAACACACACCCTATTCTATTGTCTGCCTCGTAAAATAAATGATTTAATTATATGATGGAGCTCATAACAAAATATTACATTTAATTGACCTCAGCCTTGAATGTTATGTATAATACTACAATATGTTATTGTAATACTTTATAAGGCTATTTAAGGATTGAATTTGAATTTGAACACTTGTATTTAGCTAGCCTACCATCTCTAGATATTGTATATAACTACGTTTCCTATTTATGTTGTACCAATCCATTTATATGTAAACCTATTACAATCCATTATATTCACACTCTGTAACTTGACTTAGACCGTTTTTCTGGACCCCCTTCTCCCTAATGTTTAGCCCCACTAGTTTTGAGATTATAAGACGTTAGGCCCATTAGTTTGGCGATATTAACACCTTTCGCCCCATTTCGTTGTCAATTTTAAGACCTTTCGTGCCATTTAGGTGTTAATTTTTTCCTGGCGACTGATAGCGAGCCTGTAATTTTAAGAGGAATCGGCCTTCGGCCGGGACATTTTTCTACCCAAAAAATTACAAATTTATCTTGAAGGGGGTATAGGGGGTGTTTTTCTAAGCTTGATGGAGGTCTAGGGAGGAAACTAAAAAAATATATGAATAAATTAATTAATAGACCAAACAAACCCGTCTCCCCTTAATAATATAACTTATATGACTTGTACACTCACCATTGTATTGTTGGCATATACGGTATACGGTATACGGTATACGGTATACGGTGCAGCTTACTTCAACCCCCATCATCGATTATTGTGGTTGGTATCTCATGAACATGTATTTCGGCAATCAATAGACATATTATTTCAACGTAGGAAATGGCCCAGCCATTGTAGATGGCAATTAAGCCGTTTACATGCAAAAATTAAATATATAAATAATTTTCAATAAGAGTTACATCTTAATGTTATTTATGATTATACCAACTATTCAGATTCTCTACAAAACTTATATATTTGTTCTAGCTACAGGGAGCTAATCAGTAATGTTTTTGTTTTGTTTTGTTTTCTATGTGAGTGAGGAAGACCGAAGGCAGAACTGCCTATAGCGAGTGCCTCCCACAGAGTTGAAAGAGTGACAGGGCCAAAATAAAGGGACGTTCGAGCCAAAATGCCTGAACACGCAGAGTTTGAAGCAATCTAAGTCATAGGAAGAAGGAAAAACTTATTCTAGGAGAGAGTTCCAGAGTTCAGCTGTTGAATAGAAGAAAGACTGAGAAAAACGTTTCACTCTTGGGTTGGAGAGTTGCACAGAGTAGGGATGGGATTGTGTTGTAAGATGGGTGCTACGTGCTCTACGAAGTGGGGGTGGTATACACTGAGAGAGATCTGAGGAACACTGATTATTGTAATAGCGGTAGAATAGTGAGAGAGATGCAACATTGCGGCGAAGAGAGAGAGACTGCAGAGAATTGGTGAGTGGACGTGAGTTAATGAGTCGGAAGGCTTTCTTGTCTACTTTATCTAGAAGTGCTGTGTGAGAGGATCCACCCCACATGTGTGAATAATACTCAATACATGGATGCACTGTGCCCCTGTACAGAGAAAGAAGCTGTGTAGGTGTAAAGAACCCCTTGAGGCAGTTGAGCACACCCAGCTTCTGGGAGGCTGCCTTGGCAAGACTGGTAATATGGTCCTTCCTAGAGAGAGCAGAAGATAAAGAGACACCGAGAATTCTGAGAGAGGATGAAGGATTGATTTTAGTATTGTTGAGGTATAAGGGATAGTCTTCTGGGAGTTCACGACGTGTAGATAGATGGAAAAATTGGGTATTGGATGCATTAATGGCAACAAGGTTTTCTCTGCCCCAATTGGAGATAATAGTTAAATCAGAAGATAAGTGTTGTATGGCTTCATTACGTGAGTTTTGAGTTCCTGCTGTGTATGTTATTGAGGAAGTCTAGTTGAATAGTGTAATGTAGATTCGTCAGCATATGAGTGAATGGAGCTGGAGGTGCAGTTGAGAAGCTCGTTAATTAATAAAAGGAAGATAATTTGATATAGGACACAATCCTGAGGGACACCGGAGTTGATAGGTTGAGGAAATGAACGGTGGCCGTCCACAACCACTGCTATGGAACGACCAGAGAGGAAATTAGAGACAAAGGCACAGATGGAAGGATAGAAGGGATAGGAGGGTAGTTTGGAAATAAGGGATATGTGCCAGACTCTATCGAAGGCCTTCGATATGTCTAGCGCAACAGAAAAAGTCTAGCCTACTATTACACCTACCTACTATTACACTGGACCACGATGTATGCATAACAATTTGTTAAGGGAAACAAATATTTGGCTCAATTAAACTTACTAGTTTGTCTGAGTTTCATCTTGTTCTGATTGATTCGAGCTCCATGTGCTTTGCTGGCAGCCTGAGCTTCAATCCGCAGCTGTAGCACTGCTTGTTCTGAAATATATGTAGTTAATTAAACAACAGCATCGTAATTAGTGTTCAGTTTCATTGAAGACACCATGGTTTTCGAGATTGTAGTGCCTTGACAGCATTGATAAGCCTATTTTATTAATCTGTTAAAACTTGATAATACCACAACCAGTCTATTAAATAATTAGTGAAAGGCACAATTTGGGGCCAATGAACTGTTGTCAAGCCTGTGAGATTATGTCACCTTAGTTCTGGTGCCAGTGTACCACACAGTGCCACAAGGGAGAGGGAATAGTTGGGGAGGTGAACAAGGATAGCAGGTGAACGTAAACTCAAGCATAAGCACAGGGTTAAAGGTTGTTGTTGGTGACGATGCTTTTATTTTATACTAAACAAAAAATGGCAGCTACAGATAAAGGTGGGAGGAGGGGTGTAAGACAATGGCTATAGGCAGGCACAAATATATAATAATAATAATAATAATAATATTAATAATAATATTTTCACACAACCCACCCGGAATTAAACCCTTGACACATTAATCAACAGGCAAACATGCAATCACCATACCAAACAGGCTTTGAAAGAGTTGTTGCAACCTAACAGACATCTGCTGCCCAGGGGGGTCATCTGGGTCAACATACTGACAACACTCAGTCCCTTTTTACACACCAACCCCAACCAGTGAGGTGTAGAGTCAGCTCACAGTAAGTGGGGATAGAATCAATAATTACATCATGCAATATGGATCGAGAAAACTTGCACACAGCCTACCCAGGATTGAACCCTTGACACTTTGTTCAACAGTCAAGCATGTTCCCACAACACAACACTGGCCATATAAGGGTTGTTGGTAGTCTAAGCAAATATGACAAATTTGATTAGCATTAACTTCCTCTGAAGTATAAATACATTTGCTGAATAAATAGTCTCAGAAATTAGAGCTAATTATGTATAGCTTGGAATATTAGACTGCAAGGAATTGTCAACATAATGATAACAAATAAACCTTTATTTCGGCAATCAATAGACGTATTATTTCAACATAGGAAATGGCCCAGCCACCCAGTACTACTAATATTTATATTTTGGTTATTAAATGTAAATAAACAAAACAAATAAATGTATAGCCTTAGCCTATACATGTGTTTGTTAGATTATGTTTCTATGTTTCACATTTCTATATTTATATAGTACAAACATTGTAGATGGAAGTTGAGCCGGCTATATGCAAAAATAAATATATAAATAATTTCAATACGAGTTACTTCTTAATGTTATTTATGAGTATACCTACCATTCTGATTATCTACAAAACTGTTATGTTTTCTAGCCACAGGCAGCTAATCAGTCATGGTACCTTCTATTACACTGGACCACGATGTATGCATAATTTATTTTTAAGGGAAACCTATATTTGGCTCAATTAAACTTACTTGCTTGGCTGAGTTGGATCTTGTTCTGATTAACTCGAGCTTCAAGTGCTTCGCTGGCAAACTGAGTTTCATTCCGCTGCTGCAGCAGCAGCACTGTGTGTCCTGAAATAAATATAGTTAATTAAACAATAGCATCGTAATTACTGTTCATTTACATTGAAGACACCATGGTTTTCGAGGTTTTAGTGCCTGGACAGCATTAATATTGTATTGATCTGTTAAACCTTAATATTACATAAACAGTCTATTAAATAATTAGCGAAAGGCACAGTTGGTGCCAATGAACGTTTTCCAGCTTGTGAGGTTATGTCACCTTAGTTCTGGTGCCAGTGTGCCACACAGTGCCACAAGGGAGAGGGAATAGTTGGGGAGGTGAACAAGGATAGCAGAGGGAAATGTCTTGTACAGTACAAGTTTGACCCTCTGTATCAGTTCTCATTATGCACCATGTAAATTGACATACATGCCAAACTAATATTTACCCTGTGAATCACTGTACAGCGTGTAGTGCAGTGTATTGTTTTCACCCCCATGTTGCTACGACCGGGGATACGAATAAAACAAGGGCACTTAAAGATTGGACTAGTAATAGGGCACTATGCAACAACGGTACGCTAGATCCAAACCCTTGAACTTATATGCCGGCGAACAAAACACCTATACCCTCCAGAGTTAATCTGCGATAACGGGGTATCCTTAACTGGGCATAAATGTACTCTACTTCAGGCTAACCCACACTGGTATAGCCTGATAACACACAGGATGCAAGTTACGTTAAAATGCATAAACAAGAATCTAGGGAAAGATCAATTAAATCACTGCAAGATTTAATACAATGAAAAGATGCTTTAATACAGTTACTCTAAACAACGATAAACGCTTCACTCCTATCTGAAAGAAAGTGAAGTATAGTCCTACAGCATAGACCTGGAAACTTCTGAAGAATGTCTGATGCTCATAAGATGCTCGTATCTTAAACTATATAAAGGCAGGAGGCAGGACACCACACGTGTAAATGGAATACACTAAAAGATAGGACATATAATGTTAACTGACACAAGAATACTATAACTGCGCAACGGTAGTAATGCTCGACACTAGAAGAAGTACTTCCTTATCAACGAAACACTCTACTATGGTTGTGCAACTCAACAACAACCTAGACTAATAAATGGTTGTGAATAATAATGCATACATATCAAACGAGCATAAGTCCTAACTAGTGTCTGCTAGGCGAATAAAGTCTAGCTGGGATATCAAGGTTAGGAAACTGTGGCTGAGAATGACAGGCTCATAGCCTAGCATTGTCCTTAACCCTTAATTAGCGGCGAGCAACATAAGTCGAGTTAAATAAAGCTGGACTATGTGGCAGTGCTCGACATAGGTCGAGTGGCAATTTCAGCACGTAATGTTGCTGAGAGAGAGAGACAAGTGGTGGCAGGAGAGTAGCGAGCGTATGACTGCTCCAGACCACCGCGGCGAACCTACTGACACGAATCTCACCTCCCTCCTACCTCTCACTCGCTATATAAGGAATTGTATGGGGAAAGTGCCTAATTACATGCTTTTTGCACTCGCGTTGCACGGTTATTGCAAGAAAACTAGCCATCATAAAAGGATCGTTATGGTGTCATTCGAAAGCTCTGTTTATGCCCTTTCAGGGATAGATACTTGTTTTACGTTCTGGGTCTTATTTAGGCATGAAAATGATCACGTAAACAGCCCTATTTTGGCTAAAAACACCCCGCTGGGCGGTACATATAAATAAACCGCATACGCCGCTCTTAAGGTGTTAAGGCGGTATGATTAAAGTTACGTTAATGACGGGGATGCTCTCTTGGTAGATCCAGATCTCAAGTATCTGGCTCTACCCTGGCGATCCCTCTAAAGTCAAGCAAAGAGGCAGCACTGTGTTATAAGGTAGTAGGCTAATGCCCTCTTACAACACGATGCTGCGCTCGCGAAAGACACAACCTAAAGGACGACCTAGGCTACCACAGAAACCGTCGAAGTCGTGTAGGTATAAACAAACCATACACATATCGGTGACAACGACAACAGAAACCTCATCCCAGTCTAGCATTAAATAACCGAGCAGAGCACTACTGATAATTAGGGAGACACACACAAAGAGTAATCAAACTTCCATAAACTAAGGACACTGAGGGAGACACACACAGAGTCATCCAACCTCCATAGACTAAGAACCCTTATAGCCTATTGTAATACATGTAAATATATCTGAGAGCGACGCACACAATACGATGGGCCGATATGAAATCGTGTACAGAACCCAAAGGGAGTGCTGTGATGTTAAAAGATTAGCGGAATGAAAGGAAGGAAGTTGAGTCAGAGAGACAGTATCAGAATGGTGGGGATATGGGGGACAGTTGTAAAAAGGATGTTAGTCGTGTGCGCCCCTGGCCTGCTCTGAGGAGAACATCTCCCGTGGACCCTCGCACAGAAGGCAAGTCACAAAGGTGCGATGATCGGCCAATCACAGGCCGATACGTCACAAGGCAGTAGGCCCCTTGGACGCGCCAGGAACCACCAGCCAATCAAGGGCGTGGAAAAGCCCCCGCGAGGGAGGGAGAAACTCCTCCGGGAGGAGGAGGGAGGAGGGAGGCAACACTCACTACCCTCTCGCTGCCCGCTCTCTCTCTCTCCTTAACTTCACACTACAATGCATCTTATATTCTATTAACCCGGCGGACTGCGGGGAGACTCTTAAGAGTCAGAGAAAAAATAATAAACTTTTGACATCGATTTTTTTTTTTTTTGGCCCCTGAGCCATGCAAAATCTCAGTCCTCTACCTCCCCTCCTTCCCCACTTTCCTCCTCTCCTTCAGTTATCACCTATTTTCCCTGTTATTCCCTTATTCTGAGGTATATTTTCGTGCTAACATTAGAAATCCGGTTGCAGGGTGTGGTCATCACTGATAGCAAGCGAATGCAAGAGAGAGAGAGAGAGAGTATCGATCGACTGTGTCTCAGTGGCCTTGGGGGAAATTGGCGGGAAAGCAGCTTGCCTCACCCATACATTATACAACTCGCGGGCTATATCTCAGATTTTGACCATCCAAACGCTGTTTTCACTCGTTTTATTGTTGTTTCAGGTTAATACCTTTATAATCAACCCATAATAGGCGCATATGGATAAGTATTAATGCTATTAATGGTACAATGAATATTTTAGTGACGGAAACACCTCAAATACATGCGCACAGGGAGAGGTGTCTAATTACCCCCATGCGCACTTCAGAGGTTAATGATATAAAATACTTCCCGTTGTCACAGACGAAAATAAAGACCACCACTGAACTGTCTGTGACAATATGATTGCTAGGAAAGAAAGAACAACATTCTCTGATAACTGTAGCCCACTTCAATGTCCCTGGCGAGCGCTAGTACAAAGGAGTACAAAGGAAATCAAGCAACAACAGATCTAGTGACCCTTCTAGGTTGCTTGTCCTCCAAAACACTAAGGATCAAGTGTCCAAACAGTGGTTTAGAGTGGGTAAGGGAACATTGGAAAGGGAATTACTGCCCTGGAACTAATGTCCGTGGCAGGATTAGGAAGTTAGTAGGGGACAGATGGGGTAGTAACTGAGGGGGGGATAAAATTAAGTTATTAATTTACAAACGCAGTCAGTCGCGGGTTTGATGCGAGATATTTGTCTACGTGGAGTTTAAATGAATCAACGGTGATGCAGTCTATAACGTTTCGGGGAAGCCCATTCCACAAGTTGACAACTCGATTGAAGAAGAAATTCTTAGATTCGGGTGAGTTAAAAGATTTACCAATAATTTTGCAACCGTTTCCCCGCGTGTAATTAGATTGGTCGATAGTGAAGTACTTACTACAGTTCATATTGTCGATGCCTTTGATGATTTTGAAGACTTGAATTTAGTCACCTCTTAATCTGCGCTGGGTTAAAGGAAATAGATTTAATTCTCTAAGACGCTCTTCGTATGGTTTGTTCTTTAGGCTAGGTATCATTTTGGTAACTCTACGTTGAACTCGTTCTAGCTTGTTTATATCTTTTTGGTAATAAGGGCACCAGGATTGAATGCAGTATTCCAGAAGAGGGCGGACTAAGGAATTGTAAAGGGTTAGGATAACTTCTTTGGATTTATGCTCAAATGACCTGCCTATAAAGCCAATTATTTTGTTTGCCTTCTTAACAACTTCTGAACATTGTTGACTCGGTTTTAGGTTACTCGATATTGTTACTCCCAGATCGGTTTCTCTGTTTACATTCTTAAGCTGAGTGCCATTCATCGAATAGTTTGCTTTCTCATTTAGGTATCCGATATGTAGTACTTTACATTTATCCGCATTGAAACTCATTTGCCAAATTTGGGCCCAACATGACAATTTATCTAGATTGTGTTGCATATCGTCAACTTGTTCTTTTGAGAGTACGCTATTTGCAATTTTTGTATCGTCAGCAAATTTTGAGATTGTACAGGTGAGACCCTCATCTATGTCGTTGATGTAAATTAGAAAGAGAATTGGTCCTAGTACCGATCCCTGGGGTACCCCGCTACTTACATTGGTCCATTTAGATGCCTTACCGTTTATGACTACTCTTTGCTTTCTGTCGCTGAGCCAATTTTCTATCCATTTCAACACACCGTCTTGTATTCCATGCGCTTTTAGTTATAGCAGTAAACGTTTATGGGGAACTTTGTCAAAGGCCTTTTGAAAATCAAGGTATATAATATCTACAGCTTTACTCTCATCGTAGAGGTTGAGGATATCGTGGAAGAAGTCTAAGAGGTTTGTTAAACAGGAACGTTTTTTACGAAAGCCGTGTTGAGTATCTTTAAGTATGTTATTTTCCTCTAAGTGATTTACGAGTCTGTCTCGTATGACCGTTTCTAGCATTTTACATACAACTGAGGTTAAGCTAATTGGACGATAGTTACTAGGTAGGGATTTGCTGCCTTTTTTTAATATCGGTGTTACGTTGGCTAGCTTCCACTGATCAGGCATAGTTCCAGACTGCAAGGATTTATTGAATAGTAATGTCAGTGGTTTGGAGAGCTCATCCTTAGCTTCCTTTAGAACTCTAGGCGAGATTGTATCATGTCCAGGCGTTTTATTTACCTTGAGTTTATCTAAACAATTCAATACTTCTCTCTCTGTAACGGTGATATTGCTTAAAACATCTGAATTATCAATCTGAATCGGCGATGGTGTAGGGATATCACTGAGGTCTTCTGTTGTAAAAAGTGATGCAAAAAAGGTATTCAGGGCATTAATCATTTGTACTTCGTCTTTGGTGTATTCTCCATTTTCATCGACTAACGGTCCAACAGTTGAAGTAACTACTTTTTTCTTTCTGATATAACTATAGAATTCTTTCGGGTTTGTTTTACTTTGATTCGCAATATGTAACTCTAAGGTCTTTTTACTTTGCTTAATTAACTTTTTGGCTTTGCGTCGTAGCTCTACAAATTTCACCCGTTCTTCATCATTTTGTGAGGATTTTAATCTATCATTAGCAAATTTTTTAGCAAGCAGGCAGTTTGAAATATCTCTATTCCACCATTTGGGCTTATTATTATGGCCTGGACGCCGTATTTTCGATGGTATGCAGTCTTGCACTGCTTTTAGGTAAGTGGTTTCGAATAACTTCCAAGATGTATTTATGTAGTTATTGTTAATTAAAAAGCTCCAGTCAGTTTCTTTAAACATAGCTCTAAGTTTATGGAAGTTTGCTTTCTTGAAATTAGGGACTTTTTCGATGCTACTATTTGGTTCGTTACTAGTAAACTTTAAAGTGAAAGTTATCGTACGATGGTCGCTGTTACTGAATTCATCACCAACATTCAAATTCTCTATTAATTCTTCTTTTGTTGCAAGTACAATGTCAAGAACGTTATTACCACGGGTCGGCGTTCGAACAAATTGATAAAGCGAACTCTCTTGCAAGTTCGTATACAAGTCATGTCCGGAGTGTGAAGTAAGAGTATCGCCCCACTTGGTCACAGGTAAATTAAAGTCGCCAAAAATTACGGTATATTGTGAGTTACTTACATCTGCAATTTGTTCGTAAATTTCTCTGTCAGTTTGCACTGATTGAGCTGGAGGTCTGTATATTAATGCAAGTATTATTTTTGTACCTTTATTATTCTATATTAGCACAAAAGATGCGTCGACGTTCACAATTTGAGGTTTTGACAAGAGGGTAGGGTTAAGACTTTCTTTGATATCAAGTAAAACGCCACCTCCATTTCGATTTATTCGGCTTTTCTCAAACATTACATAACCGGGAAGTGAATACTCTGCTAAAAAGTCTCTATCTTCTGTATTGAGCCAAGATTCTGTTATGCCAATCACATCATAATTTTCTGTAAACACTAGCTCCTCTAAATCTGAAAATTTATTGCGTATGCTACGAGCGTTTGCATAGAAAACCTTTAAATTTGTTATTTTAGAACTCACGGAACGCTCTTTACTAATATTTTTGGTTTTTGTCAGATCTACATTTATGTTCAGTGGCTACCGAGAGGCGATTCTGCCTACGCTGGTAGGCGTCACACCCCGCCCAAGATATAGGACGCTCAACATTAGGCAAGCACGATATCTGACAAGGCAGAATGCCGACAAGACCCGCCACACTTAGCCACTCCACCAGAAAATGAAATGCAAAGCTCAATCTTAAATAAAAACAACACATTAGCATAAAGAAAATCTTATAACCCCTCCCAAACATAATAGTATAATTTTAGCCTACTATGCTCCCTGAGCGAGCTTCATAGAGCCCAGCCTCCTAAGTGAAAGACAGGTTCAACTTACGATATTAGCTATAATATTGGCAACTTACAATTAACTATCAAAAAGAAAGAGTTTTTATGTGATTTTTGTATTTAATTTAAATTTTTTTTGACGGCTGCTCTACAGGGGCAAGCCTGATTTTTCTCCACTCTCAACACACACTGACTGAACGGCGAGGGTTCTCCTGCAAACAAACCCTCCTGTGACAAACAATCAGCCAAAACATTATCAGTGCCCTTAGCATGCCACACATCCAACTTGTGTTCCGGCAGCAAAACAACACCTGACACTGATAAACTGCCCAGTTCATCACAAGACTGGCACTTCTCTTTGCTCTTTCCGGCAACGGGGCCTGCCAATAACCTTTCACTAGTTCTACCTTCATGACGAGCGAGGCAGGCCCGATACGGTCTATGGTATCGTCAACTCTAGGTAATGGATAGGCGTCTGTCAGGGATAATGCTTCCACACTCTTGCAATCACCATACACACGGATCTTGCCACTCAACTCAGGTTGCAAACTCACTGGTAACAACCACTCACGATATCCTTTATCCCTCAGACCCTTTTTCCACATGTCGTCTAGCTCTGTTTTCACGACAGGCTGTTGAGCAGGATTTATACGGTACGGAACTAACTTGAGCCTTGCACTGTCTCCAGCCTCCATGTCGGATTCTACCCCATACATCAGGCCTGGAGAAGCAACAAACATGCGGATGTACTGCCACAGCCTAGTAAACAACATCTCTTGGCGCTCAGACACAAGAGGTTGCAACTTATCTCGAAGAACAACATGCCTCGGGCCCTTCCACAACCCAGCCGAGACCGCAGCTTCTAAACTAAAGTCTCCCTCCTTCTCCACCTTCGTCCCTAGAACAGCCAGGTCATGAGAGGGACAATCAGTACCACCTGTGCAGTCACTCCCATAGTTCATAATTGCTAAGGCTTCCCCGCCGATACCGTACATGCGCACCCCCGCATTCCTTACGACTACATCTGCCTGCGCAGCATCACCGCCTTCAGCGACATGGCCAGATACAGTCGGTCTATGGTAGGGCTGTTGCATTCGACTAGAGCAGCATTGGGAGGCTATGCGACGACCAGGAACATCCACTCCACAGCCAACCTCACCAATCTGCTCAATGTCCTCCTTCTGACCACCACCCTTGGCAGCCATGGGTCGACCCTGACCTGACAACCATGTCAAAGCCTCGTCGCCCACCTTGAACCACCGAAACAACGAGGCTAACGGTCTACAAACACTCAAGTGACCTGCCCGCGGAACATCTTGCACCGTATGAGTTGTGAGGCTCGGGTGCTCGGCACGACCAGTGGGGTATGAACCGAGCTGGTGCTGGAGCGCTGCACACTGCTGCTCAAGCAGGTGCTCTAGCGCTTCCACAGCCACCAGACTCGTGTGCTCCGCCGAGACAAGACAATCCCAACTCTCCTCCACCTGTGCCCTACTGCCCCCCTCTCCTTCTCCACCTTGGCTGCTGCAGACCAACGCAGGGACAGTAGGCTGCTCAGGTGGTTGCCTCACAAACTCCTCCAACAGGTTTACATGACATGTTTCCCCGTCCTTGTGTTCAATAGCCCTGTTCCCACAACTCTCCTCCACCTGGGAACTACTAAGTCCCGGAGTGCCATCACGCCCAACCATGTCACTAGGGGTGACAGGTTCTGGGGCCACTCCGGAGCTCACCTCTGGGTCAAGTACTAAGTCGCTAAGGAGAGCCGCTGGAGCAAAACTCGCAAAACTCCCAACTTTAGCTTGCTCCTTCCGACCGCTCCTCCGCTGGTCTGGAGACTGAAGAATAGGCTGTGACACTTTAGATGCACGTGATCGGGTGACAACACACGCCCTCTGCAGTGGTTGACACCTCTCGACCAACTCCTGCCCCTCCCTACTCACGTCGGCCGCCCTCTCGGCAACGACTAAGGGTGGAACCTCTGAAGTAGGTACCGCAAAGTCATTGCCGAGAAGAAGGTCGACGCCCTCTACTGGCAGTTTCTCCACGATTCCGACATCCAACTCTCGTGTCACACCTTCAACCTCCAGCTCTACTCGAACCAACGGGTATGACCTTGTAGCATTAATACCCTGCACCACACCACCCGTGCCGCGTTTATAGGTTGTTGTTGTTGTTCCCCAAGCTGCCTGGCCGAACAGCCCCAAGGCCCCGAGCAAGGCCAAGGCCATAACCGAGCACCCCCACAGAACCCTCCCCGCCGACCACAATAAAGCCTGGGTGACCGAAGCCACTCCATGGCGGGAAGCTTGAGGAGGGTGCGGAAACACCCGGGAAACCAAGGCCCCACCCAGGGCCCTGTGCCCCTCAGCAATTATGAAGAGAAAGTTGAGGGGCAAGGGAAAAATGTGACGCTTTGGCTTCCAATCTTGGTAGATTGGGAGGTCAATCCACGTTAGAGATGCCGTCACTTGAGATCTAGAAAATATATAAGTAAAAGGAACCGTCAGAGTAAGCTATGGGTATGGCAGAGATTGCTCAGTTCTCACTCTGATAGACCAGCCCATCACCACATGACTAGAACCCAATCCTCTCAGCATCAGCTAGGAAAGGCCCTAGAAAGCCGCCTTTGGCGGGGGGATAGCTCCCCTATTTCAACCCTTTTCGGGGTTGGGCACCCGCCCGCGTTTATAGGTTGTTGTTGTTGTTGTTGTTCCCTAAGCTGCCTGGCCGAACAGCCCCGAGTCCCTGAGAAAGGCCATGGCCACGATCGGGCTTTCCCACAGAGCTCTCATTGAGTGTAGATTGTGTTGTTGGCGTAAGTGGTTGTGTGAAATGCAGTCTTCTATGATGTGTTTAATGGTATGGGGTGCTGTGTTACATCCCGGGCAGGCGTCGACAACGGAGTCATCCAGTCTCTTCTGATAGCTCAGGAGAGCTGGATGGTGTCCGCATCTCAGCCTGGCCAGGTGGACTCTGTCCTCGCGAGGAAGGGAGGATTCGGAAGGATGGATTTCGGGAGGTCGTGCATGCAGCTGCGTGTTGTCTGTGAGTGAGTGGATGGATCGGTGAGAGATACGAGTATGGATGTGCTTCTGGAAGTTGGTTCGGGGTGGGCAGGGAGGGAGAGAGGACAATAATTGTGTGTGATACCGTGTGCTGGGTGTTGTTTTGATATTTCTTGGTCTCTGTGGGTGTGTTGCCATGTAGTTTAGTGGGTGGTCTTGGTTCGTGGAGGCTGCTGCCAGGAATTGAGTGCCTCTCATGTCCAGATGGTCTTTGACTTTGAGGATTTTGGTTTCTTGATGTAGGTGATCTGTGGGTGCAGTAGCTGTGCAGCCTGTAATGATCTTCAGGGCTTTGTTTTGAATAGTCTGTAAGGTCTTATGATGTGTTTCAGCTAGGTTAGAAGCCCAGGCTGGGCTTGCGTATTCCATCACTGATCTTATGTATTGTTTATATACTGTGGTGGTAGTTTCTTTGTTGTGTCCAAATTTTGTGTGAGCAAGTGACCTGAGGGCGTTAAGTCTGGGTGTCAGTTTCTTTTTAATGTTTGTGGTGTGCTGTTTGAATGTCATATGAGTATCATATGTTACTCCTAGGATTTTGGGTGTGTGTGTATGTGTTATGGGTGTGTTGTTTATGATGAGTTGAGGGATGTATTCGTGTTCTCCTGTCCAACTTGTGAGCAGGGTTGCGGTGGATTTGGCTGGGGCTAGATTAAGTCTGTTTGTAGTGCACCAGCCATGTAGTGTGTTGAGATAGGGTTGAAGGAGATCTGTTGCTCTTTTTGGGTCATGGTGTGTGCATGTGAGACTTTGTGAGTGTTATGTCATCTGCATAGGAGGCTAAGTTTATTTGGGGCGTATTGGGTGTAGTTATATCGTGCATGTACAGATTGAAGAGTGCGGGCGATAGGACGGATCCTTGTGGGACTCCGTTTGGAAAGTTTCTGATTTTAGATGACTGACCGGCAAAAGATACGTGTGCACATCTGCCTGCTAGGAAGTTGGCCAGCCACCTTTTTGTGTTGTTGTGCATATTTGTGTTGTAGATTTTGTTTGTTAGGTTGTGGCGGGGGATGGCATCGAAGGCTTTACTAATGTCGAGTGTGGCTAATAGTGATCTGTGTGGTGGTCTAGCTGAGTTGATGCCGTCGAAAGCTCTTTCTGTAAGGTCTGTGAGAAGAGTGTTTGTGGAGTGCCGTGGCCTAAAGCCATGTTGTGTTGGAGCTAGGGGTAAGTGTAGGTCAGGTGTAATTAGTTGTAATACTAGGCGTTCCATGACTTTGGAGAGGGAGTAAAGGAGTGTGATGGGGCGGTGCGAGGAGGGTAGCGAGGGGTCTTTGTTGGGTTTGGGGAATGTGATGATGATACCATGCTTCCAAATGTCTGGTATTGTGTTGTGTGAATAGCTGTAGTTTGATATGTTTGTGAGTGCTTGTGTGCCTTGTGGTCCCAGGTGTCTGAGGTGTATGTTGCTTATGTTGTCTAGGCCACAGGCAGGTGAGCGCTTGAGATTGTTGATGATATGCTTTGTCTGGTGATTGGTGAAGGGTGTATAGTCAGGGTCTGTGGGGAATTGTCTCTTACGTCGGATGACACGTCGGTCGTCTTTGTGAGGTTTTAGGTGGCTGACATGTGAAAAGTGATTGATGAGAGTGTTTGCTTGTTGTTTACATGAAGGAGTAGAGTCTGTTGTTGTGATTGCAGCATGTGATTGTGTTGTGTTGCTGTTGGAAAGTGTGATGCTGTTTAGTGTTTTGTAGAGTTTTTTGGGGTTTGTTTTGTGATCAAGTGTTTGTAGGAAGTTATTCCAATTTAGTTTTTGTTGTTCTTGTATTTTGTTGTTAGTTTGGGTGTTGAGTGCTTGAATTTGTTGTGTGATGTCTTGTGTGTGGGTGCTGGGGAGTGTTTCAGTATGTCGCGTTGTCTGATGAGGTTTTGAATTTCTGGTGTGAATTTGGAGTTGTGTCTTTTTCTGTTACCTCTTGGAATGTGTTTCTTGTCAGCGTTTTGGATAGTTTTATTGAGTATGTGTACAGCATTGTTGATGTTAGTGATGGGTGTACTGTTTAGAGTTGTGAAGTGTTGTTCTGTCTCATTTGTGAATGCTTCCCAGTTAGCTCTTTTATAATTGGTGTATGTATGTTTGTGGCTAGCTGGGGTGAGTCTGGTTTTGGTGGTGATAATGATCGGGAGGTGGTCAGAGCCTAAGGTTCTGACCACCCTCCAGGATGTTGTGGGGGCGAGTTCTGGGGAGCAAAAGGTGATGTCTGGAGATGATGGGTTATAGAGGGCTTGGTGAGGAATATGGGTATGTTGATGGATGTCGTTAAGGATGATGAGGTTATCGTTTATAGGTTGGCCTGTATAGTTCTTCATCAAAGTCTGGGATGCACCTGTATCTCGCAGCAACTCCAACCCATGCTTGCAACCAGCCCAACTCACGCAGCCACGCCCTTGATGGCCACAAAAACCATCGCGGACAGGTTTTGAGCCTTCCGGACACTCCTTCACTGGCTGTGCCCCCGCATCTGACATATCACCCCGGGTAAATGCAGAAGACCTTAGAGACACCCCAATGTTGCGAGCCAAAGACACGACTGCTGTAGGTTGGCTACTAGGACAGGAACGTGCAAAATGCCCCTTATTATGACACCGAAAACACTCTACTTCACCCTTGGACTTCCCCTGAGGTGGGGAAGGGCCCTGACCCTTCTTAAACGGGACGGTTTTAGGTTGGTGATCAAAATTGGTATCATTGCTCTTATTTTCGTTGTTATATGGTGTATCACTGACTCGGGGGGTGGAGTGTTGCGCCCCTTGTTACCTGCATCGTTCCGTTGTGCAGACCCGCACCCACGAATCAGCAATAGCCTACGGTCAGCCATCTCAGCTGCCTCCTGTAGAGTTTTAGGATTTTTCTCTTTGAGGTTCAACGTCAGGTCGCCGCCTGTGCACTTGTAAAATTGCTCTAGAAGGACTAACTGCTCAAGCTCCTCGAACGTCGTCACCTTCTCTGACCTCAGCCAATTTCTCAATGCATCAGACAGTTCCCGGGCATGTTCTAGAAAAGTGCACTCACGACCCTTCGTAACACCCCGGAACTTCAACCTATAAGTCTTTGGTTGTAACTCATATGCCCGCAGGACAGCCTTCTTCAATACCTCATAATCGATGCAAGACTCCAAGGGCAACGCATCATATGCCTTGAGTCCTTTGCCAATCAACCTAGAGGAAACAAGGGCTGCCCACTTAACCTCGGGTCATTGGTGCTCCCGGCACTTCTTCTCAAAATGCAAAAAAAAATCGGTGACACCTGACTCATCAAATACAGGGACTAACTTGAGCAGGTGCGATAAAGACTGATCAAGACCTCGATTCCCAGAACCGAGACGCTGCCCTGTCGACTCCACCCGAGACTTCTCAAGATCTATGTCTGCACAGTACTTTGCCTTTCTCTCCTCGGCCTGAATCTTAGCCATCCCAAGCTCAACCTCTCGCATGGACTTTCTCTCCTCAGCCTGCTGGTTAAGTTTGGCGAGCTCGAGCTGAAACAACATCTCGGCAGACAAACCCTGAGGAGAGGGTGCTACTATCGGGGACCCACCCCGTGAGCCACCTAGAGGCATACCCAACTGCCAGCGGGTATCAGCCTGCGGAAACGTACCCGGCTCCGGAGCCCGAGGGGGCGCCATGGTAGGAGTCGAGTGGAATGGGGGCTGGGCAGAAGGTGCCCCAGCTCCCGCTCCACCCGAAGCCCCACGCACCCCACCGAGCACACAGGTAACCAGCTCACCTCTCGACAAACCGCTAGTACCGGGAAACCCTAAGACCGTGGCTACACACTGTAGTCCGTATCGGTCTAGCCCCAACACCCGATCCGCCGACACAGGCTCCTCCAAAAATATCCGAGCATCCTCCTCGCTGTCCACCACCCGAGTGCCGCTAGACAACTCCACCTTCTCCACCTCCTCGCCTGTGCCCTGACTGTACACTGATCCGTCGTTCGACATAGTGTCCACCGGAAATTCTCAACGTTTATAAATAAAAGAAGTACCCACTCTCATGTAGCACTATTCACTCAAAAAATGCTTGACGACAACTCAAGTGCTATACCACGTTGCCCAAAAAAATTCCCACGTGTCCAAAATATTCCTCACAAAAACAAATGTCCAAAATCCTGCAATTATTTCTTAGTTCACTAGGTTGTTGTGACGACTAAGATAAGCTACTAGGCAAGGTCGCCATTTGTTATCTTAGTCGTTTAGTTTATCTTAGGCAAGGTCGCCATTTGTTACGACCAGGGCTACGAATAAAACAAGGGCACTTAAAGATAGGACTAGTAATAGGGCACTATGCAACAACGGTAAGCTAGATCCAAACCCTTGAACTTATATGCCGGCGAACAAAACACCTATACCCTCCAGAGTTAATCTGCGATAACGGGGTATCCTTAACTGGGCATAAATGTACTCTACTTCAGGCTAACCCACACTGGTATAGCCTGATAACACACAGGATGCAAGTTACGTTAAAATGCATAAACAAGAATCTAGGGAAAGATCAAATAAATCACTGCAAGATTTAATACAATGAAAAGGTGCTTTAATACAGTTACTCTAAACAACGATAAACTCTTCACTCCTATCTGAAAGAAAGTGAAGTATAGTCCTACAGCATAGACCTGGAAACTTCTTAAGAATGTCTGATGCTCATAAGATGCTCGTATCTTAAACTATATAAAGGCAGAAGGCAGGACACCACACTTGTAAATGGAATACACTAAAAGATAGGACATATAATGTTAACTGACACGAGAATACTATAAATGCGCAACGGTAGTAATGCTCGACACTAAAAGAAGTACTTTCTTATCAACGAAACAGTCTACTATGGTTGTGCAATTCAACAACAACTTAGACTAATAAATGCTTGTGAATTATAATGCATACATATCAAAAGAGCTTAGGTCCTAACTAGTGTCTGCTAGGCGAATGAAGTCTAGCTGGGATATCAAGGTTAGGAAACTGTGGCTGAGCAAGACAGGCTCATAGCCTAGCATTGTCCTTAAGGCGGTATGATTAAAGTTACGTTAATGACGGGGATGCTCTCTTGGTAGATCCAGATCTCAAGTATCTGGCTCTACCCTGGCGATCCCTCTAAAGTCAAGCAAAGAGGCAGCACTGTGTTATAAGGGCTAATGCCCTCTTACAACACGATGCTGCGTTCGCAAAAGACACAATCAAAAGGACGACCTAGGCTACCACAGAAACCGTCGAAGTCGTGTAGGTATAAACAAACCATACACACATTGGTGACAACAACAACAGAAACCTCATTCCAGTCTAGCATTAAATAACCGAGCAGAGCACTACTGATAATGAGGGAGACACACACAAAGAGTCATCAAACCTCCATAAACTAAGGACACTGAGGGAGACACACACAGAGTCATCCAACCTCCATAGACTAAGAACCCTTATAGCCTATTGTAATACATGTAAATATATCTGAGAGCGACGCACACAATACGATGGGCCGATATGAAATCGTGTACAGAACCCAAAGGGAGTGCTGTGATGTTAAAAGATTAGAGGAATGAAAGGAAGAAAGTTGAGTGAGAGAGACAGTATCAGAATGGTGGGGATATGGGGGACAGTTGTAAAAAGGATCTTAGTCGTGTGCGCCCCTGGCCTGCTCTAAGGAGAACAGCTCCCGTGGACCCTCACACAGGAGGCAAGTCACAAAGGCGCGATGGTCGGCCAATCACAGGCCGATACGTCACAAGGCAGCAGGCCCCTGGGATGCGCCAGGAACCACCAGCCAATCAAGGGCGTCGAATAGCCCACGCGAGGGAGGGAGAGAGAAACTCCTCCGGGGGGAGGAGGGAGGCAACACTCACTACCCCCTCGCTGCCCGCTCTCTCTCTCTCTCCTTAACTTCATACTACAATGCATCTTATATACTATTAATGATATAAAATACTTCCCGTTGTCACAGACGAAAATAAAGACCACCACTGAACTGTCTGTGACAATACGATTGCTAGGAAAGGAAGAACAACATTCTCTGATAACTGTAGCCCACTTCAATGTCCCTGGCGAGCGCTAGTGGCTACCGAGAGGCGATTCTGCCAACGCTGGTAGGCGTCACAATGTGTATCTCACTGTCTGTAGTTATGTGTCTGCGTGTGACTTTGTGTGTCTTTTTACTTGCTCTATACCACAGGAATGAATCTTGGATTTCGATGAAACTCGGTTAGTCCCCTCATTTGGTATCCAAAATTATCCCATTACCTTTTCGTTAACATTGGATGACGTCCTTATCCTCTGTTTCCCCATTTTTGGACCACCCCAACAAAAACAACCCCCATGATGGTTGTATGTTGCAGTGTTATAGTCCATTCACAAAAGGTAGGACAACAATCTTGACTATAACCTCTTGTAACTCAAAAAGGGCTAGAGCAAAATTAATGGGCTGTAAGTGTCCACAACTATTCCCTGGCTGACTCTTCCCAAATGGTAGAAATATTAGCTTGATTAGGCTAGTCGCTTTTTAGTTATACAGGTCAGTGGTCAAGAGTTTTTGCCTACCTATAATGAATGGACTATAGTACTGGGCATTAGTTTCCATCAGTTTCTGGACGGGCTTTCATTTTCCTAGCAGTTTGGTTTGGGTCAAGTCCAAAATTCTCACATGATATTACCGAGCGTAGCTTCCTCCACGTTCACAGATAGGCATTTCTTCACCCAGCTCTGGTCATCCATTCTCTCCACATGTCCAAACCAACCAAGTCGGCTCGTGTTCATGACACTCCTGATGCCCAGACACGATACCCTTACTGTACCGGAGGATACATTAATAAAAGTCCCCCCCAGTCCCAAGCAATGTGGCCAAAATGGCATGATAGAACAACCTTCCACCTCAAGAGATGAAGGAATACTGACTCCCCCAGCCTTCAGAGGGTTGTATATAAGCTGAGAAGTGTTGCCATATCGAGAGCAGTGCTCAGACGGTCGTGGTACCAGGCACAGCATGATACAGGCAGTTACAAGGAAAGTACATTACTGACGGCTCCCTGCCGTCACTGGGACTGGGGATGACTTATATACTGACGGCTCTCAGCCGCCGCTGGTATTGGACGGGTTAATTCCTCCGTTGATACCCGTCCCTAAGGTTTACCCCACATATCCATCTCATCATTCTCTTTTTACTCCGTTCCATTCTATTAATATCCTCCGCTTTAACGGCAGGTACAGATAAAAAATTATGATAATAATAATACAAATATTCTCTCACAACCAACCCGGAATTTACACCCTTGACACATTAAGCAACATGCAAACATGCTACCTAACAGGCTGTAAAAGAGCTGTTGCAACCTGACAGACATCTGCTGCCCAGGGGGATCATCTGGGTTGACATACTGAAAACACTCAGATACTTTTTACACACCAACACCAACCAGTGAGGTGCACAGTCAGTTCACAGTAAGTGGGCATAGAATCGATAATTAAATCAAGCAATATGGATCGAGAAAACCTACCCAGGATTGAACCCTTGACACTTTGATCAACAGTCAAGTAAGTTCCCACCACACAACACTGGCCAGACAAGAGTTGTTGGTCATCCAAACAACTATGACAACTATTTTTACTATTACCATTAACTTTCAAGTTTAGATATAATTGCTCAATAAATAGTTTCTCAGAAATTAGAGCTAATTATTTATAGCTTGTAATAGTAGACTGCTGGGTATTGTCAACATAATGATACCAATTAAACCTTTATTTCGGCGATCAATGGACATATTTTTTCAACGTAGGGAATGTTCCAGCCGCCCAGTACTACTACTATTTATGATATTTTTGATATTTTGTGTAGATAAAGTAACAAGTAAATATATAACCTTAGCCTATCCATTTGTTTGTTAAATTATGTTTGTATGTTTCAAATGTCTATATTTATAAAGTGCTAAATGTAGGAATTGGAAGGGAAGCAGTGATTGAAACAGTGGTTGATGGAGATAGGTTACTCAGGGCACCCAGGTGGCAGGGAATGAATGAAAGGATCGGGAAAAATTAGGTGAAAGAAGCAGTGAGCCAAATGAGAGTGGAAAAAACAGAAGGTATGGATGGTATTGCTGTGGAGTGTAATAAGAAGGGTGGAGATGTGATAATAGATTGGCTGGTGAGACTATTCAATGTGTGCTTTGTTGTGTCAATGGTACCAATAGACTGGAGGAGTGTATGTATTGTGCCGTTGTACAATCGGGTGTATTGAATGTTGTCATAAATTCCAGTGGTTTTCGTTCAAAAAGTGTTATTGGTATCTTTATAGTTACTGGGAAAAGTGCTTACCCCTCAGAGTATTAGTCAGTGTCCGAAACTTTGTGAAATATCTGAGAACACTTATTAACCTCGACTTGTACAAGGGGAAGGGAGACCGCCACGAGTGTTCAAGTTATAGAAGTACCGGTATTAGTTTATTATCAGTGGTTGGACAGCTGTATGGCAGGGTGTTGATAGAGAGGATAATAAAGGGTACGGAAGGTGCAATAGAAGAAGAGCAGTGCGGTTTTAGGAGGGGAATAGGGTGTGTGGATCAGATTTTGCAGTTAGACAGCTATGCGAGAAGTATTTAGAATAGCATAAGGAGGTATATTGGGCTTTTATGGATTTGGAAAAAACGTATGGTCTTTAGGATAGAGAAGCAATGTGGAAGGTACTAAGGATTTAGGGAATTGGAGGACATGTGTTGAAATCAGTTAAGAGTTTTTTATGAAGAGAGCAGTGCGTGTGTTAGAGTAGGAAATAATGAATTGAGTGAATGGTTTGAGGTGAATGTAGGTCTGCGATGGGGTTGTGTAATGTCACTGTGGCTGTTTAATGTATATATGGATGGTGTGGTAAGGGAGGTGAAAATGAAAACTATGGGTAGAGGGTCGGGATTAGTAGGAAAGAATGGTAGAGATTGGGAGTTGAATCAGTTGCTGTTTGCTGATGACACAGCGTTGGTGGCGAATTCTGAGGACAAACTGCAGCGAGTAGTTAAAGAGTTAGGTGTGATTTGTGGGAGGAGGAAGCTGAAGTTTAACGTCAATAATAGTAAAGTGATGGTGTGTAATAGGGGTGATCGTAGGGTGAATCTAGATGTTAGGCTGGATGGGGAAATACTTGAACAAGTACAGTGTTTTAAATATCTAGAAGGAACGATGAGCAGGAATGGAGGTATGGAAATGGAGGTAAAGCAGAGAGTATGTGAAGGAAGGAAAGTTTTGGAGCAATGGGAAGTATGTGTAAGGTGAGAAATCCCAGAATGAAAGTTAAAAGTGCAATGTATCAAGGGATTGTTGTACCGACAGTGATGTATGGAGCTGAGACATGGGCTCTGAAGATAAAGGAGAGAAGAAAGGTGGATGTTATGGAGATGAGCTGCTTGAGGAGTATGTGTGGACTCTGTGGAGTGCCTCGTAGAGACAGCTTGAGGAATGAAGAGATACGTAGGAGAGTGGGGCAGCAGGAACATGTTTTGGCCAGAGTGGACAGAAGGGTGCTTAGCTGGTATGGTCATGTAGAGAGAATGGAAGATGAAAGGCTTACAAAGAGAATATGTGAGTCAGATACAAGGGGAGATAGAGGGATAGGAAGACCTCCATTGAGATGGAGAAATTGTGTAGGACAAGCATTGGAAGATAGAGGAATGACTATAGATCAGGCAGGAGAAGTGGTAATAATTAGGAATGAATGGAGAATGCTAGTGAATAGATAAGTGTAAACTCGATCGTTTGAGAGAGAGGGTCGTACTCTAGTTGGACTAGACAATAGTCCGTCAGGCGCCTGGCCCGGGGAACCGGTAGTAATGAAGGGTATGCCTGGATGCATGGTAGGCTGGCTTGTGGTGGTACAGCATGTCTGCCTGCGGAAATGGAGCCTCTCCGGGAGATCTGGGACCTGAAAATCTAGCTGGAGACATCAAATGGGCCTTGGTCTCTGGGTATTTCTCCTGGACGACCTAGATATGTGTGATTTTATGTTTTGTTTTGTTTTGTTATGTTTATCTGTTGTGTTGTCATTGTCCCTGTTCAGGTTCTGTCTAGAATCGCCCACCCCAAATAGAAAAAAAAAATATATATATACTGTATATATACAGTATATATAATTATATATATATATATATACAGTATATATATATATATATATATATATATATATATATATATATATAATGTTTCAAATCTCTCAGTGGGGTTCGAACCCCACTGAGAGATTAGAAACATTTAGTGGCTCACGTGTATTTGTGATATATACTCAATATATATATTATATATATATACGGTATAATAATAAAAAAAAAAAAAAATTTACCAGGGCATAATATTATACATACATACATACAAAAATAGTAGATGGAAATTGATCTGGCTACATGCACAAATAAATAAATAATGTTATTTAAGATTATACCTACCATTCAGATTCTCTACAAAACTTTAAAAACAATCTAGCCACAGGCAGCTAATCAGTCATGGTAGCTACTATTACACTGGACCACGATGTATGCATAACAATTTGTTAAGGGAAACATATATTTGACTCAATTAAGGTGCGTCCACACTGGCAACAACACATGTCGGAAACACAAAATACAACATAGTAGGCAACAACCTGTTAAGTTGTTAAAGATATAGTGTTGCTGACATGTTGGTACTACACATTAGTACCAACATGTCTGCAACACTCTATCATTAACAACTTAATACGTTGTTGCCTACTATGCTGTATTTTGTGTTGTCAACATGTTGTGTTGCCAGTGTGGACGCACCTTAAAACTTACTAGTTTGGCTGAGTTGGATCTTGTTCAGATTGATTCGAGCTTTAAGCGCTTCGCTGGCAACCTGAGCTTCATTCCTGCACTGTTGTAGCACAGCTTGTCCTGAAATAATTGGTAGTTAATTAAACAACTTCATCGTAATTAATATTCAGTTACATGAAGACTAGTTTTCGAGAATTTAGTGCCTTGACAGCATTAATATTTGATTGATCTGCTAAAGCTTGATATTACAACAACCAGTCCATTTAATTATTATTGAAGGGCACAGTTTGGGGCCAATGAATGTTCTCCAGCCTGTGAGGTTATGTCACCTTAGTTCTGGTGCAAGTGTACCACACAGTGAATAAGTAATAACGATATTTATCGGATAATGACGATTTTAGTCGGGAGTGTATGAAAATATCCTCGCTTGGCGGGAACTTTCAAATACCATAGGTTCGCCGATTAAAGGTTTTAAGGGAAACAAATAGTTGGTTTAATTAAACTTACTAGTTTGGTTGAGTTGGATCTTGTTTTGATTGATTCGAGCTTCAACTGCTTCGCTGGCAACCTGAACTTTATTCCGCTGCTGAAGCAGTTCTTGTCCTGAAATATAAGTAGTTAATTAAACAACAGCATCGTAATTAATGTTCAGTTGAATTTAATTCACCATGGTTTTCGAGTTTTTAGTGCCTTGATAGCATTGATATTTAATTTATCTGTTAAACCTTGATATTACAAAAAACAGTATATTGAATAATTAGTGAAATGCACAGTTGGGGCTAATGAACGTTTTCCAGCCTGTGAGGTTATGTCACCTTAGTTCTGGTGCCAGTGTACCACACAGTGCCACAAGGGAGAGGGAATAGTTGGGGAGGTGAACAAGGATAGCAGAGGGACATGTCTTGTACAATACAAGTTTGACCCTCTGTAACAGTTCTCATTATGCACCATGTAAATTGACATACATACCAAACTCTCTTTTACGACCACACCAGAGAGTTCTAACCTCACCCCTAGGCTCGGAGTTCTAACCCCTGCTGCCTCCGTCTACTACTGTACCTCCCACCGTGAGTTCCTACTTAGTAAGGCTTCAGCTTGCAGGATCGTGAGTTCTCACATAGGCAGTAGACCAGTACCAAATCTGGCCAGTTTAGTTCCATCTAACTGTAGAGGGGTTGTACGTGTGGACCAGAGCCCTGTGACCTGCACCAGCAGCGCAAGAACAACCCTTGAGCAGACCAGTGTGCTCTCACCTAGCAGGACACCCTACACCACGCCCACCGAGCCCCTAGGACCAACTGAGACACCAAGGAAACACAAAGATTCTGGTAACGTACCCCGTACTCCGGGCAAGAGTACACCGGGCAAGAGTATTAATAATTGAATTACTGTATAAAGCACTCGCTTCATATCCTCTTGTTCTCTGTATGTTCATATTTAAAAAAAGAAATAATACACTGTTCGGAATTTATATGTTCGATAGTTTCCTCAACGTTCTATGCTAAGATTCAATCGTGCTCATAATGATATAATTCACATTCGTTATATATTCATCACCCTACTTGATACAGTTCCTGAATACGTAAAGTCACTCTGCACCGTGAGTAACTCTACGGGCCATCATATTGATTACCATTGTGATGTCCATATATGTGCTTTCCACGCCGAAGTGTTCTATGTCTGTTCTGTCCTATTGATTATAGTGCCGGTGCGTATATATAATTCCTGTGGTTGAAAATAACCCACAGATGACCCGAAAGTGATTCTGATTAAAGTGATATAGCACGATTAACCCTTTCACGTACGTATGTACACAATCGCGTCCTTAATCCCTTGAGTAGCAGCGACGCATGTTATGTGTCGCCTATGTATGCAATGCTAAACCCCAGCGATGCAATGGTTGCGTTCGCGTTAATAACTCTTGTCCTATGGCACCTAGATGGTTCAGATTTGTATGGGAATTGCTTTAGTATCCCACGCAACAATATATGATTGTTGGAAACCCTCTAAGTCTAGCCGCGTGCGTGTGAGTGTGCGTGGGAGTGATTTTTCAGTATTTTGTCTACCAATTTCCCCATGTTAATTGCGAATTTCCGCTGCCCCGCAGGACCCCTAAATTACTTAGGTGAACGTATTTTGTTGTGGTTTTTCCTTCCTTACTAACCCATGCCATCTGTTTTCAGGAAAAACAAAAAATTACAACCTGCTGGTCCCTCATTGTACCTTTATTATAAATTTGCTAGTGCTCAATGGGTTAAGGGATACTTTAAACCTTTGTGACCATCAGGGGTGTTTAGAAATCTTTAGTTTAATTAGTTCAATCTCTGCAGTTGTCTTTGAACGAGTTGTGGGCAGAAACTAATTTTGGAGAGGTAATTATGAGAGAAAGATAATTCTATTTTGAATACTAAACGGAAACCCCTGGACCTGAAAGGGTTAATGTATCGCCTTGATTCAACTTATTCTTCGCCACACCACGAGTTATAGAAATAGAGACTGTGTATAAGCCATTACGAAGTCTTATTGTATGTTATATATATTCCATGCTATTGTCCACGTGCATTTATGTTATTCAGTGTCCTATCATACGATGAATGTATATATCTAATATTCCTGAGAGCTAACTAAATATTTATCTATATCATCTAGACTCGTGTGATTTCCCAGTAACATGATCCTCCATACGCGTGTGACTCGCCTGTTTACCTGAGTCGACCCAGCTAATCTGCAGTACCGTTAAGCTGATAAAGCCTTCTGCCTGCCCCTTGTCCACTACACCACAGTGAAATATTGTAGTGCTTTGTATATTTAGTCATTCATTCATTCCCGATCAATGATACATGCATTTTGGGTCATGATTTGAGAATGTTCTTTTGCGTAACACGTGTGACCATTTTATGTATTGAGCGCCGCCACATTGTTTCCCAAGCGCATCTAGTTACCCTCATTAGGAGCAAGCACATACATTATAATTACTCTAACTCATTATATGATAATTCAGCCAGCGTGTGTATTACTAGTATTAATTAGTATTGTACTGGATAGGGAATAAATATTGTGAACCTTATAACTTGTGTGTCTCTTGATACTCACATGTTAGATAAGTGTATTAACCCCTCATTGGCGGGGCCCAACTTAAGGCGGTCTAGATAACCAAGGACTGTGTGGCGGGGCCCGACTTTAGGCGGTATGCAATTTTGAACACATAATTGGCTCTGAGAGAGAGACGAGTGGTGGGAGGAGCGTAGGTTGACTCTGACCATTCGGCACGGCTCCCGCGCCAGCACTGGGCCCACCTCCACACACATCCACACCCACTACCTCGCTAGACAGGGAATTATGTAAGGAAATTACCGTATTTTAGGGATTTTTCCTTCGTGTTGCACGATCGTTGCAAGAGAACCCGTGGTCGTAGAAGGATGGTTCTGGTGTCATTGGAAAGTTCAATTAACGCCCTTTCACGGATACTTAATTGTATTACGCTCTGGCTCTTGATTATGCATGAAAAAGAGCACGGAAATAAGCTCGTTTAGGGGTAAAACTACCCGCTTGGCAGGTAGTAGAAGTTACAGACCTATCCGCTCGAGGAGTGTTTAGGGGAGCGTCCGCCATATTTTTCAAAATAGTCCGATAATTTTCATTATTATACAGAATTAGATACCACTTCTAGGAACAACATATCCAAAATAAATATAAGCGGACCAATAGTTTTTTCCCTACCTCGGATTTTAACATTTTTTGCAAAGTTTAACACCTTACGAGCGGCCTATGCGGTTTATTTATGTGTACCGCACAGCGGGGTGTTTTTAGCCAAAATAGGGCTGTTTACGTGATCATTTTCATGCCTAAATAAGACCCAGAACGTAAAACAAGTACCTATCCCTGAAAGGGCATAAACAGAGCTTTCGAATGACACCATAACGATCCTTGTATGATGGATAGTTTTCTTGCAATAACCGTGCAACGCGAGTGCAAAAAGCAGGTAATTCGGTACTTTCAGTACATAATTGAGTATGTAGCGAGTGAGAGAGGGAGGAGGGAGCTGAGATTTGTGTCAGTAGGTTCGCCGCGGTGGTCTGGAGCAGTCATACGCTCGCTAGTCTCCTGCCACCACTTGTCTCTCTCTCTCAGCCACATTACGTGCTGAAATTGCCACTCGAGTTATGTCGAGCGCCGCCACATAGTCCAGCTTTTTTTAACTCGACTTATGTTGCTCGCCGCTAATTAAGGGTTAAGAACGCTAAAACTTTTGTATTTTTGGTCTAATATTAATAAGTAGGATATCATTGGAAAGAGGAGAACAAATGCAATAAACGTTTGAGACAGATTTTTGATACACCCTTTAGTTTTATATAACGGCAAAACTAAAGGGTGAATAAAAAAAAAACTTCAAAAAAATGTATTTAATTTTCTTCCCTCTTTCCAATGTTATCTTATTTGATAAAATTAGTCCAAAAATAACAAAGTTTTTGGGGTTTTAAAATTAGCTAAAAATGCGAAAACCCGAGGTAGCAAAAAAACTATTGGTCCGATTAGATACATTTTTGGATATGTTGTTCCTAGAAGTGGTATCTATCACCTGTATAAAATTAGATGATCGGACCATTTTGAAAAACATGGCGGACGCTCCCCTTAACTAAGACTTCTCCAGTTACCCTAAACCCATCATAAATACCTGCTAATTTATAGTATTTCAAAATTCAGTAAGAGTTACATCTTAACCCCTTCACACTCATATGACACAGAGGTTGCCAGATTAGCAATTAGAAATAGAGATCTCTCACTCTTATAATTACCTCTCCAAAATTAGTTTTCTTCCCACAGCTAACTCAAAGACAACTGCAGAGATTGAAGTAACTAAACTAAAGGTTTGTAAATACCCCTGATGGTAATGAAGTCTTTAAAGTATCCCTAATAGGCTCAAAATTGTGTCATATGTCGGAGAGGGTTAATGTTCTTTATGATTATACCTATCTGAACACAGATTCTCTACAACACTTCTATTGTTTTCTAGCCACAGGCAGCTAATCAGTCATGGTACCTTCTATTACACTGGACCACGATGTATGCATACCAATTTGTTAAAGGAAACAAATATTTGGCTCAATTAAACTTACTAGTTTGGCTGAGTTGGATCTTGTTCTGATTGATTCGAACTTCAATTGCTTCTCTGGCAGCCTGAGCTTTATTGACATCTTGTCCTGAAATATAAGTAGTTAATTAAACAACAACATCGTTCATAATACAACAAGCAGTCTATTGAATAATTAGTGAAAGGCACAGTTGGGGCCAATGAACGTTGTCCAGCCTGTGCCACCTTAGTTCTGGTGCCAGTGTACCACACAGTGCCACAAGGGAGAGGGAATAGTTGGGGAGGTGAACAAGGATAGCAGAGGGACATGTATTGTACAGTACAAGTTTGACCCTCTGTATCAGTTCTCATTATGCACTATGTAAATTATTACGTGCTAAATTTGACAAACATTCCATACCAATCTTTACCCAGCGCGTCCCTGTACGGTGTTAAGTTCAATTAATTATTTCCCCTCTGTGTATCTCTGTCTGTGGGTATGTGCCTATTAATGTGTCTGTCTGTCTTCTTGCACTATACCACAGGAATTAATTATGGATTTCAATGAAACTCGGTCAGTCCCCTCATTTGGTACTCGAAATTATCCCACTACCTTTTCGTTAACATTGGATGACGTCCTTATCCTCTGTTCCTCTTTCCTCTGTTTGGGTTATGCCCAACATTTTCGCACGATATTACCGAGCCTAGCTCCCCCCACGTTCACAGTCGGGCATTGCTTCACCCAGTTCTGGTCATCCATTCTCTTCACATGTCCAAACCAACCAAGTCGGCTCGTGTGCATCACTTGACTGACACTCATAGTGTCCAGACGCCTTCTAAATTTCTCTGTCAATACCCATCCCTGAGGTTAACCTCACATATCCATCTTACTATTCTCTTTTCATTTCGTTCCATTCTATTGATATCCTCTACTTTAATGCCAGGTACAGATAAATAATAATGAAACTAATATTTATGATAATATTATCACACAACCCACCCATAATTAAACCCTTGACACATTAATCAACATGCAAACATGCTACCACTACACCTAACCGGCTGTAAAAGAGTTGTTGCAACCTAACAGACATCTGCTGCCCAGGGGGGTCATCTGGGTTGACATACTACCAGCACTCAAGACACTTTTTACACACCAACCCCAACCAGTGAGGTGTAGAGTCAGCTCACAGTAAGTGGGCATAGACACAATCCTTAAATCAAGCAATATGGATCGAGAACACTTGCACACAACCTACCCAGGATTGAACCCTTGACACTTTGATCAACAGTCAAGCATGTTCCTACCACACAACACTGGCCAGACAAGAGGTGTTGATTATTCAAGCAACTATGACATATTATTTACATTAAATTCCTCTTAAGTTTACATACATTTGCTATAAAAAAAAAAAATCAAAAATTAGAGCTAGTAAATTATAACTTAACATATTAGAGTGAAAGGAATTGTCAACATAATGATACCAATTGAACTTATATTTCGGTTATCAATAGACGTATTAATTCAACGTAGGGAATGGCCCAGCAGCCCAGAACTACAAATATTTATATTTTCGTTATTTCATGTAGATAAAACAAAAACAAGTTATAATCGCCTTAGCCTATCCATTTGTGTGTTAAATTATGTTTGTATGTTTCACATTTCTATATAAATAAATCACAAAAATAGTAGATGGAAATTGAGCCGGCTACATGCAAAAAATACAAAAATAGACAAATAAATAAATAATATATATATATATAGGCTATATATATATATATATATATATATATGTATGTATGTATGTATGTATGTATGTATTTTTCTTTTTTTCTTTTTTACTTTTTCTTTTCAATAAGAGTTACATGTTAATGTTATCAATGATTATACCTCCCATTCTGATTCTCTACAAAACTTATAGTTTTCTTCTAGCCACAGGCAGCTAATCAGTCATGGTACCTTCTATTACTCGACCACGATGTATGCATAACAATTTATTAAGGGAAACATATATTTGGCTCAATAAAACTTACTAGTTTGGTTGAGTTGGATCTCGTTTTGATTGATTCGAGCTTCAACTGCTTCGCTGGCAGCCTGAGCTTCATTCCGCTGCTGAAGCACTTCTTGTCCTGAAATTTAAGTAGTTAATTAAACAAAACTATCGTAATTAATGTTTAGTTAAATTGAATTTACAATGGAGTTTCTAGTGCCTTGATAGCATTGATATTAAATGTATCTGTTAAACTTTGATATTCTTGATGTTATTAACGTTCACTAAAACATTTTGCTTTCCATAATGCAGTTAGGTCTGAGTGCAGGATTAGATTGATATCCAAAATTCGAAAATGGATATTGATCGTGATCATGTACTAAATTGATTGAGAGAGTGAGAGTGAGAACGGAGAAATGGATAGGCGACGAGCAGAGAGGTTTTAGGAAGGGAAGAGGATGTGTAGATCAGATTTTTACCCTGAATTGTGTTGTGGAGAAGTATCTGGAGAAGAAACAAAAGGTGTATGTTGCCTTTATTGACTTGGAGAAGGCCTATGACAGAGTGGATAGAGAAGGTTTGTGGAAAGTACTTAGAATATACGGAGTAGAGGGCAAGTTGCTGAAAGCAGTGAAGAGCATGTATGAGGGTGCAAAGGCGGCAGTACGTGTGGAGAGTGAGCAGAGCGAGTTCTTTGACCTGAATGTTGGTTTGAAACAGGGGTGTGTGATGTCCCCGTGGTTGTTTACTGTATATATGGATGGAGTTATGAAAGAAATACTATCAAGAGCAGTGGATGTTGGTGTATCGCTGAAAAGGGAGGGAATTGAGTGGAAGCTACCTATACTGCTGTTTGCGGATGATACAGTTCTGATGAGTGATAATGAATGGGAGTTGCAGGGTCTGGTAAATGAGTTTGGAACAGTGTGCGAAAAACGGAATTTGAAGGTAAATACGGGGAAGAGCAAGGTTATGGTCTTCGAAAGGGGTGAAGTCACAGAGTGTGAGGTGAAGCTGAACGGTCAGGCTATGGAGATCGTCAACTCTTTTAAGTATCTGGGCAGTGTGTTGAGTAAAGATGGGACTATGGATGAAGAGGTGCGGGAGAGGGTACAACAGGGGAAGAGGGTTGTAGGAACGCTAAAAGCAGTAACAAGAAATAGGGTGGTCAGTATGGAAGTGAAGAAGTCCTTGCATGACAGTGTGGTAATCCCGACACTGACTTACGGAAGCGAAGCATGGACGTTGGTTGAGAGACTCGGACCAAGAGTGAGAGCAGTGGAAATGAATTACTTAAGGAGTGCGTGCGGAGTTACATGGAGGGATAGACAGACTAATGAGGAAGTAAGAAGGAGGTGTGGTGTGGAGGTAGATGTGCTGGAAAGTGTGAAAAGGAACAACTTGAGATGGTTCGGCCATATGGAACGTATGGAAAGCGAGAGAATGACTAAGAGGGTGTACGAGAGCGAGGTGGAGGGACAGAGGGGGAGAGGTAGACCGAATATGAGGTGGAAGGATGGAGTGAGGAAGTACATGAACGAAGGCGGTGCTGGTTGGGGGGAGGGGCGTCGACTGACTGGGGCGGTTCGTTCGTGGCCACCCCTTCGGGGATCACGGCGTCAGGCAATAGATAGATAGATAGATGTACTAAACCTTAAACTGTGTTGGTGGTGTAATGGTGTTCTGGGTATGATGTCCCGAGTTCGAATCCCGGGAGGACCATATGCTTTCATTAGTTTATTCAAGTACATTGGGGTTTGTAAATGATGATTAATGTTAAGAACGGGGTGTTACTTATTACAAAAACGAGTCTATTAAATAATTAGTGCAAGGCACAGTTCGGGCCAATGAACGTTTTCCAGCCTGTGAGGATATGCCACCTTAGTTCTGGTGCCAGTGCGCCACACAGTGCCACAAGGGAGAGGGAATAGTTGGGGAGGTGAACAAGGATAGCAGAGGGACATGTCTTGTACAGTACAAGTTTGACCCTCTGTATCAGTTCTCATTATGCACCATGTAAATTTACATACATGCCAAACTAATATATACCCTGTACGTCACTGTACAGCGTGTTGTGCAGTGTATTGTTTTCACCTCTTTGTATCTCTCTGTCTGTAGGTATGTGTCTGTGTGTGACTTTGTTTGTGTGTCTGTTTGGTTGCACAATATTTCAAGAATGAATTAATGGATTTCAATTAAACTTGGTCAGTCCCCTCATTTAATACCCAATATTATCCTATTACATTTTCATTAACATTGAATGACGTTTTTATCCTTTGTTCCCCAATTTTTGGCCACCCCAACAAAAACAGCCCACGTGATGGTTGTATGTGGCTGTGTTAGTACCGGGCAGTAGTTTGTGGCAGTGTTAGTACCGGGCATTAGTTTGTATCAGCTTCTGGATGCTTTAGCAGTTTGGTTTGGGTTAAGTCCAAAATGTTCACATATTACCGATCGTAGATCCCCCCACGTTCACAGTCGGGCATTTCTTGACACAGTTATGATCATCCATTCTCTCCACATGTCCAAACCAACCAAGTCAGCTAGCGTGCATCACTTCACTAACACTCCTAATGCCCAGACGCCTTCATAATTCCTCTGTCGATACCCCGTCCCTGAGGTTAACTCCACATATCCATCTCATCTTTCCGTTTTCATTCTGTCCCATTCTATTAATATCCTCCGCTTTAATGGCAGGTACGGATGGGATAAATAATAATGATAATAATAATATTCTGATATCTATCACCTGTATAAAATTAGATAATCGGACCATTTTGAAAAACATGGCGGACGCTCCCCTTAACTAAGACTTCTCCAGTTACCCTGAACCCATCATAAATACCTGCTAATTTATAGTATTTCAAAATTCAGTAGGAGTTACATCTTAATGTTATTTATGATTATACCTATCACACAGATTCTCTACAAAACTTTTATGTTTTCTAGCCACAGGTAGCTAATCAGTCATGGTACCTTCTATTACACTGGACCACGATGTATGCATAACAATTTGTTAAAGGACACAAATATTAGGCTCAATTAAACTTACTAGTTTGGCTGAGTTGGATCTTGTTCTGATTGATTCGAGCTTCAGTTGCATCTCTGGCAGCCTGAGCTTTATTGACATCTTGTCCTGAAATATAAGTAGTTAATTAAACAACAACATCGTTATTAATGTGCAGTTACATTGAAGACACCATGGTTTTCGAGATGTTAGTACCTTGACGGCATAAATGTTCAATTGATCTGTAAAACCTTGATAATTAATACAACAAACAGTCTATTGAATAATTAGTGAAAGGCACAGTTGGGGCCAATGAACGTTGTCCAGCCTGTGAGGATATGCCACCTTAGTTCTGGTGCCAGTGTGCCACACAGTGCCACAAGGGAGAGGGAATAGTTGGGGAGGTGAACAAGGATAGCAGAGGGACATGTCTTGTACAGTACAAGTTTGACCCTCTGTATCAGTTCTCATTAGGCACCATGTAAATTATTACGTGCTAAATTTGACAAACATTCCATACTAATCTTTACCCTGCACGTCCCTGTACGGCGTTAAGTGCAATTAATTTTTTCCCCTCTGTGTATCTCTGTCTGTGGGTATGTGCCTATTAATGTGTCTGTCTGTATTCTTGCACTATACCACAGGAATTAATTATGGATTTCAATGAAACTCGGTCAGTCCCCTCATTTGGTACTCGAAATTATCCCACTACCTTTTCGTTAACATTGGATGACGTCCTTATCCTCTGTTCCTCTTTCCTCTGTTTGGGTTATGCCCAACATTTTCGCACGATATTACCGAGCCTAGCTCCCCCCACGTTCACAGTCGGGCATTTCTTCACCCAGTTCTGGTCATCCATTTTCTTCACATGTCCAAACTAACCAAGTCGGCTCGTGTGCATCACTTGACTGACACTCATAGTGTCCAGACGCCTTCTAAATTTCTCTGTCAATACCCATCCCTGTGGTTAACCCCACATATCCATCTTACTATTTTCTTTTCATTTCGTTCCATTCTATTGATATCCTCTACTTTAATGCCAGGTACAGATAAATAATAATGAAACTAATATTTATGATAATATTATCACACAACCCACCCATAATTAAACCCTTGACACATTAATCAACATGCAAACATGCTACCACTACACCTAACCGGCTGTAAAAGAGTTGTTGCAACCTAACAGACATCTGCTGCCCATCGGGGTTGACATACTACCAGCACTCAAGACACTTTTTACACACCAACCCCAACCAGTGAGGTGTAGAGTCAGCTCACAGTAAGTGGGCATAGAAACAATCCTTAAATCAAGCAATATGGATCGAGAACACTTGCACACAACCTACCCAGGATTGAACCCTTGACACTTTGATTAACAGTCAAGCATGTTCCCACCACACAACACTGGCCAGACAAGAGGTGTTGATTATTCAAGCAACTATGACATATTATTTATATTAAATTCCTCTTAAGTTTACATACATTTGCTATAAAAATAGTTTCTCAGAAATTAGAGCTAGTAAATTATAACTTAACATATTAGAGTGCAAGGAATTGTCAACATAATGATACCAATTGAACTTATATTTCGGTTATCAATAGACTATTATTTCAACTTAGGGAATGGCCCAGCCGCCCAGAACTACAAATATTTATATTTTCGTTATTTCATGTAGATAAAAACAAAAACAAGTTATAATCGCCTTATGCCCCTTTCACACATACAGGACTAGGGTGCCGCATGCAGCAGAGTAGCTACTCTGCTGCATGCGGCACCCAAGTCGGCACCTAGTCCTGACCATGCGGCTGTAGTCGTCTGTAGTCTGGTGAAGTCCTGGCAATGCGTGTCAAGTCGTGGCCCCAGAACAAAATGTTTGTGAGTTTCAAAATTTCATCCAGACTTGACATTTGTCTGGTGGATGCGGGGAGTAGTCTGCGCTAGTCGGCGCTAGTCGTCACTAGTCTTCTGTATGCGGCTGTAGTCCTTGAGTATAGCGTAGCGAATTGTGTGTCATGTGTAGCATGAAGACTACAGCCGCATACACCAGAATACACCCGACAGACACGAGTACAGCCGCATAGGTCTACTTCCTTTCCTCCGCCTTCTCTTTCCTTCTCCTCCTCTCTGCTTCTCATTCTCCTCCCTCCCTCCCTTCTCCTCCTCTCTGCTTCTCATTCTCCTCCCTCCCTCCCTTCTCCTCCTCCTCTCTGCTTCTCATGCTCATCCCTCCCTCCCTTCTCCTCCTCCTCCACTCTTCTTCTCATTCTCCTCCCTCCCTCCCTTCTCCTCCTCCTCTCTGCTTCTCATTCTCCTCCCTCCCTCCCTTCTCCTCCTCCTCTCTGCTTCTCATTCTCCTCCCTCCCTCCCTCCCTTCTTTTCCTCCTCTCTCCCTTCTTTTCCTCCTCTCTCCCTTCTTTGCCTCCTTCTCCTCCTGTCTTCATTCTTTTCCTCCTTCTTCTTCTCCTCCACCTCTTCCCTCCCTCACTACCTCCCTACTACCCCCTGTTCTTCTCTTCCTACTCTCTTCCCTCTCATTTAACCCGCTGAGTGCCAGCCAATTTTGACGGTGTGCTTCTGCCAGTGCCAGATTTTTTTTTTTTGGCTAAATCTATCAAGTTGGGAGAGAAAGGAAGGATAATGGTAAAAAATACACTCCCCTTGTCCATTTTCGCCAGAAATCAGGTCCCCGATGGTCCCGAAAGTAGCTGAAAAGACACTATAGACTACAGAGACTTTTATGGTATCGGAATGTATGGGTGGGAGGGTGGTGGGAGGGTGGTTTTGGGGTTGGTGGGGGGAAGGTAGAAGGGTAATTGACTTGTGTTACACATATGAAGCCGATTGGTGAGGTAGTTTCGCCACCACGGATTTTCCTTTTTTTCCTTTTCTTCGTACGGATACGCTGGAAGTGGGTGGTGGGAGGCAGTTGGGGGTGTGGTGGGGGGAAGGCAGAAGGGTAAGGGACTTTTCACACAAATATGGAACCGATTGATGCAGTCGTTTCGCCGCCACACATTTTCCTTTTTTTTCCTTCTGACGGGACCGACAGTCAGCGAGTGGGTGGGAGGAGGGGTTTGGGATTTTTGTGGTGGGTAGCCAAAAGGGTAAGGTACATGTGGTAAACATATGAAAGCCATAGGTGCAGTCGTTTCGCTGCTACGATTTTTTTTCGGCGAGGACGTAGTCGACTGTAATGATGTCCACCCCTGGTCGAGCGCCCTTCATATACCTCCGTTGGCCACAGAACCTGTATGTGTCGGCTTTATGCCAGTGTATGCGGTTCGACTCTGAAGTCGATCGTCTGAAGTCTTATAGATGCGGGTGTAGTCGGCATGTACAAATGACCGTTATTTCCATTGTCGGTTCGAGTCTCAAGACTTCTCCGGAGTCAAGACGACAACGTCGGCTGTATGCGACTGTAGTCTTCTGTAGTCTGGTGAAGTCCTTTGGATGCGGCATTACCGAGCCAGCTCCACCAAGTCGGGGAAAAAAACGCCACGACTAGCTACTCTGCTGCATGCGGCACCCGAGTCCTGTATGTGTGAAAGGGGCATAATAAAAAAACGCCACGACTAGCTACTCTGCTGCATGCGGCACCCGAGTCCTGTATGTGTGAAAGGGGCATTATGCCCCATATTGGGTTCCGGGTGTTGTCGTACATGTGCACTCCTGTCAATGTGGTTGGAGTCCGCTGTGATGCGGGTGCTTGCTGCTGAAATCATCTCTTGTCGGTTGTACTCGGTCGACTCATATTATTGCATAATTATATGCAAATATATGTAAATATATGTAAATTGATGCACACGACTTCAGCAGACTTATGCGGCTGTACTCGTGTCTGGCGGCTGTACTCTGGTGTATGCGGCAGTAGTCTTTATGATACACATGAAACACAATTCGCTACGCTATACTCAAGGACTACAGCCGCATACAGAAGACTAGTGACGACTAGCGCCGACTAGCGCAGACTACTCCCCGCATCCACCAGACAAATTTCAAGTCTGGACCAAATTTCGAAACTCACAAACATTTTGTTCGGGGGCCACGACTTGACACGCATTGCCAGGACTTCACCAGACTACAGACGACTACAGCCGCCTGGTCAGGACTAGTTGCCGACTCGGGTGCCGCATGCAGCAGAGTAGCTACTCGGCTGCATGCGGCGCCCTAGTCCTGTATGTGTGAAAGGGGCATTAGCCTATCCATTTGTGTGTTCAATTATGTTTGTATGTTTCACATTTCTATATAAATAAATCACAAAGATAGTAGATGGAAATTGAGCCGGCTACATGCAAAAAAAAAAAAAAAATAGAAAAATAAATAAATATATATATATATATATATATATATATATATATATATGTATGTATGTATGTATGTATATATGTTTTTTTTTTATTTATTTTTTTTTTTTTTTTCAATAAGATTTACATGCTAATGTTATTAATGATTATACCTCCCATTCTGATTCTCTACAAAACTTATAGTTTTCTTCTAGCCACAGGCAGCTAATCAGTCATGGTACCTTCTATTACTCGACCACGATGTATGCATAACAATTTATTAAGGGAAACATATATTTGGCTCAATAAAACTTACTAGTTTGGTTGAGTTGGATCTCGTTTTGATTGATTCGAGCTTCAACTGCTTCGCTGGCAGCCTGAGCTTCATTCCGCTGCTGAAGCGCTTCTTGTCCTGAAATATAAGTAGTTAATTAAACAAAACTATCGTAATTAATGTTTAGTTAAATTGAATTCACAATGGAGTTTCTAGTGCCTTGATAGCATTGATATTAAATTTATCGGTTAAACTTTGATATTCTTGATGTTATTAACTTTCACTAAAACATTATGCTTTCCTTAATGCAGTTAGGTCTGAGTGCATGATTAGATTGATATCCAAAATTCGAAAATGGATATTGATCGTGATCATGTACTAAACCTTAAACTGCGTTGGTGGTGTAATGGTGTTCTGGGTATGATGTCCCGAGTTCGAATCCCGGGAGGACCATATGCTTTCATTAGTTTATTCAAGTACATTGGGGTTTATAAATGATGATTAATGTTAAGAACGGGGTGTTACTTATTACAAAAACCAGTCTATTAAATAATTAGTGCAAGGCACAGTTCGGGCCAATGAACGTTTTCCAGCCTGTGAGGATATGTCACCTTAGTTCTGGTGCCAGTGCACCACACAGTGCCACAAGGGAGAGGGAATAGTTAGGGAGGTGAACAAGGATAGCAGAGGGACATGTCTTGTACAGTACAAATTTGAGCCTCTGTATCAATTATCATTATGCACCATGTAAATTGACATACATGCCAATCTAATATTTACCCTGTACGTCATTGTACAGCGTGTTGTGCAATGTATTGTTCTCACCTCTGTGTATCTCTCTGTCTGTAGGTATGTGTCTGTGTGTGACTTTGTTTGTGTGTCTGTTTGGTTGCACAATATTTCAAGAATGAATGAATGGATTTCAATTAAACTTGGTCAGTCCCCTCATTTAATACCCAATATTATCCTATTACATTTTCATTAACATTGAATGACGTTCTTATCCTTTGTTCCCCCATTCTTGGACCACCCCAACAAAAATAGCCCAGGTGATGGTTGTATGTGGCTGTGTTAGTACCGGGAAGTAGTTTGTGGCAGTGTTAGTACCGGGCATTAGTTTGTGGCAGTGTTAGTACCGGGTATTAGTTTGTATCAGCTTCTGGATGCTTTTGCAGTTTGGTTTGGGTTAAGTCCAAAATGTTCACATATTACCGATCGTAGATCCCCCTACGTTCACAGTCGGGCATTTCTTAACACAGTTCTGATCATCCATTCTCTCCACATGTCCAAACCAACCAAGTCAGCTAGCGTGCATCACTTCACTAACACTCCTAATGCCCAGACGCCTTCATAATTCCTCTGTCGATACCCCGTCCCTGAGGTTAACCCCACATATCCATTTCATCTTTCCGTTTTCACTCCATCCCATTCTATTGATATCCTCCGCTTTAATGGCAGGTACGGATGGGATAAATAATAATGATAATAATAATATTCTAATACAACCAACCCATTATTAAGCCCTTGACACATTAATCAACATGCAAACATGTTACCACTACACCTTACTGGCTGTAAAAGAGTTGTTGCAACCTGACAGACATCTGCTGCCCAGGGGGGTCATCTGGGTCGACATACTGACAACACTCAGACACTTTTTACACACCAACCCGAACCAGTGAGGTGTAGAGTCAGCTCACAGTAAGTGGGGATAGAATCAATAATTTAATCATGCAATATGGATCGAAAACACTTGAACACAACCTACCCAGGATTGAACCCTTGACACTCTGATCAACAGTCAAGCATGTTCCCACCACACAACACTGGCCATATAAGGGTTGTTGGTAGTCCAAGCATCAACGACAACTATTTTTTGCATTAAATTCCTCTGAAGTATATATACATTTGCTGATTAAATAGTTTCTCAGAAATTAGAGCTAGTGAATTATAGCTGGGAATAGTAGACTGCTGGGAATCGTCAACATAATGATACCAATTGCAAATTTATTTTGGCAATCAATAGACGCATTATTTCAGCATAGGGAATGGCCCAGCCGCCCAGTACTACTAATAGTTATGATATTTTGGTTATTTGATGTAGAAAAACAAAACAAATAAATGTATAGCCTTAGCCTATCAATGTGTTTGTTAGATTGTTCGTCTATGTTTCACATTTCTATATTTCTATATTACACAAATAGTAGATGGAAATTGAGCCGGCTACATGCACAAATAAGATATATAAATCATTTCAATACGAGTTATATCTTAATGTTATATATGATTATACCTACCATTCACATTTTCTACAAAACTTCGATTTTGTTTAGCCACAGGCAGATAATCAGTGATGGTACCTTCTATTACACTGGACCACGATGTATGCATAACAATTTCTTAAGGGAAACAAATATTTGGCTCAATTAAACTTACTATTTTGGCTGAGTTGGATCTTGTTCTGATTGATTCGAGCTTCAAGTGCTTCGCTGGCAGCCTGAGCTTCATTCCGCTGCTGAAGCGCTTCTTGTCCTGAAATATAAGTAGTTAATTAAACAAAACTATCGTAATTAATGTTTAGATAAATTTAATTCACAATGGAGTTTCTAGTGCCTTGATAGCATTGATATTCAATTTATCGGTTAAACTTTGATATTCTTGATGTTATTAACTTTCACTAAAACATTATGCTTTCCTTAATGCAGTTAGGTCTGAGTGCATGATTAGATTGATATCCAAAATTCGAAAATGGATATTGATCGTGATCATGTACTAAACCTTAAACTGTGTTGGTGGTGTAATGGTGTTCTGGGTATGATGTCCCGAGTTCGAATCCCGGGAGGACCATATGCTTTCATTAGTTTATTCAAGTACATTGGGGTTTGTAAATGATGATTAATGTTAAGAACGGGGTGTTACTTATTACAAAAACCAGTCTATTAAATAATTAGTGCAAGGCACAGTTCGGGCCAATGAACGTTTTCCAGCCTGTGAGGATATGCCACCTTAGTTCTGGTACCAGTGCGCCACACAGTGCCACAAGAGAGAGGGAATAGTTGGGGAGGTGAACAAGGATAGCAGAGGGACATGTCTTGTACAGTACAAGTTTGACCCTCTGTATCAGTTCTCATTATGCACCATGTAAATGTACATACATGCCAAACTAATATTTACCCTGTACGTCACTGTACAGCGTGTTGTGCAGTGTATTGTTTTCACCTCTGTGTATCTCTCTGTCTGTAGGTATGTGTCTGTGTGTGACTTTGTTTGTGTGTCTGTTTGGTTGCACAATATTTCAAGAATTAATTAATGGATTTCAATTAAGCTTGGTCAGTCCCCTCATTTAATACCCAATATTATCCTATTACATTTTCATTAACATTGAATGACGTTCTTATCCTTTGTTCCCCCATTTTTGGCCACCCCAACAAAAATAGCCCACGTGATGGTTGTATGTGGCTGTGTTAGTACCGGGCAGTAGTTTGTGGCAGTGTTAGTACCGGGCATTAGTTTGTATCAGCTTCTGGATGCTTTAGCAGTTTGGTTTGGGTTAAGTCCAAAATGTTCACATATTACCGATCGTAGATCCCCCCACGTTCACAGTCGGGCATTTCTTGACACAGTTCTGATCATCCATTCTCTCCACATGTCCAAACCAACCAAGTCAGCTAGCGTGCATCACTTCACTAACACTCCTAATGCCCAGACGCCTTCATAATTCCTCTGTCGATACCCCGTCCCTGAGGTTAACCCCACATATCCATCTCATCTTTCCGTTTTCATTCCGTCCCATTCTATTAATATCCTCCGCTTTAATGGCAGGTACGGATGGGATAAATAATAATGATAATAATAATATTCTAATACAACCCACCCAGTATTAAGCCCTTGACACATTAATCAACATGCAAACATGTTACCACTATACCTTACTGGCTGTAAAAGAGTTGTTGCAACCTGACAGACATCTGCTGCCCAGGGGGGTCATCTGGGTCGACATACTGACAACACTCAGACACTTTTTACACACCAACCCGAACCAGTGAGGTGTAGTCAGCTCACAGTAAGAGGGGATAGAATCAATAATTTAATCATGCAATATGGATCGAAAACACTTGAACACAACCTACCCAGGATTGAACTCTTGACACTTTGATCAACAGTCAAGCATGTTCCCACCACACAACACTGGCCATATAAGGGTTGTTGGTAGTCCAAGCATCAACGACAACTATTATTTGCATTAAATTCCTCTGAAGTATATATAAATTTGCTGATTTAATAGTTTCTCAGAAATTAGAGCTAGTGAATTATAGCTTGGAATAGTAGACTGCTGGGAATCGTCAACATAATGATACCAATTGCAAATTTATTTTGGCAATCAATAGACGCATTATTTCAGCATAGGGAATGGCCCAGCCGCCCAGTACTACTAATAGTTATGATATTTTGGTTATTTGATGTAGAAAAACAAAACAAATAAATGTATAGCCTTAGCCTATCAATGTGTTTGTTAGATTGTTCGTCTATGTTTCACATTTCTATATTTCTATATTACACAAATAGTAGATGGAAATTGAGCCGGCTACATGCAAAAATAAGATATATAAATCATTTCAATACGAGTTATAGCTTAATGTCATATATATGATTATACCTACCATTCACATTTTCTACAAAACTTCAATTTTGTTTAGCCACAGGCAGATAATCAGTGATGGTACCTTCTATTACACTGGACCACGATGTATGCATAACAATTTCTTAAGGGAAACAAATATTTGGCTCAATTAAACTTACTATTTTGGCTGAGTTGGATCTTGTTCTGATTGATTCGAGCTTCAAGTGCTTCGCTGGCAGCCTGAGCTTCATTCCACTGCTGCAGCACTGTTTGCCCTGAAATATAAGTAGTTAATTAAACAACAGCATCGGAATTAATGTTCAGTTACATTGAAGACACCATGGTTTTCAAGGTATTACTGCCTTGACAGCATTAATATTTAATTGATATGTTAAACCTTGATAGTACAACAACCAGTCTATTAAATAATTAGTGAAAACACAGTTGTTGTTTTTTCTATGTAAGTGAGGGAGACAAAAGGAAGAGCTGCCTGTAGCGAGTGCCTCTCCCATAGTTGAAGGATTGACAGGGTCAAAATCAAGGGACGTTCGATCCAAAATGCCTGGACATACGGAGTTTGAGGCAATTTAAATGATAGGAGGAGGGAAAGACAGATTCTGGGAGAGAGTTCCAGAGCTCAGCTGTTGAATAGAAGAAAGACTGAGAATAACGTTTCACTCTTGGGTTGGAGAGTTGCACAGAGTAGGGGTGGGATTGTGTTGCAAGACTGGTACCACGTACCCTACGTAGAGGAGGTGGTATACACTGGGAGAGCTCAGAGGAGCACTGATTATTGTAGTAGCTATTGAACGTTTTCCAGCCTGTGAGGTTATGTCACCTTAGTTCTGGTGCCAGTGTGCCACACAGTGCCACAAGGGAGAGGGAATAGTTGGGGAGGTGAACAAGGATAGCAGAGGGACATGTCTTGTACTACAGTACAAGTTTGACCCTCTGTATCAGTTCTCATTATGCACCATGTAAATTGACATGCATGCCAAACTAATATTTACCCTGTACGTCACTGTACAGCGTGAAGTGCAGTGTATTGTTTTCACCTTTGTGTATCTCTGTCTGTAGGTATGTTTCTGGGTGTGACTTTGTCTGTGTGTCTGTCTGGTTGCACAATATCTCAAGAATGAATTAATGGATTTCAATGAAACTCGGTCCGTCCCCTCATTTAGTACCCATAATTATCCCATTACCATTTTATTAACATTGGATGACGTCCTTATCCTCTGTTCCCCCATTCTTGGACCACCCCAACAAAAACAGCACACGTGATGGTTGTATGTGGCAGTGTTTCGACTCTCTCTGGAGTCCTCTTAAAGTGAACGTAAAATCAAGCAAGAGCACAGGGTCGAAGGTTATTGGCAGGTACAAATAAAGGAGAGAGGAGAGGTGTAAGGCCATGGGTATAGGCAAATACATACATACAAATGTTATAACCGTTTTGTCCATAGAGAATGTGGTTAGTCTCACATCCTAAATGTCGGCTTTCCAGGTGACCCTGTCAACGGCTACCTCTGTTGTCAAGTTAATTATTTTGAGATCGGATCAGGGTTCCTGATCCCACGTCATTCTAGGTCTACCCCTATGCGCAGCTCCCCCCACAATCACAGTACGGCATTTCTTCAACCAGTTCTGGTCATACCCCGTCCCTGAGGTTAACCCCACATATAGATCTCCTCATTTTCTTTTCATTCCGTTCCATTCTATAGATATCCTCCACTTTAACGGCAGGTACGGATAAATAATAATAATAATAATAATAATAATAATATTTTCACACAACCTACCCGGAATTAAACACTTGACACATTAATCAACATTCAAACATGCTACCACTACACCTAACCGGCTGTAAAAGAGTTGTTTCAACCTGACAGACATCTGCAGCCCAGGGAGGTCATCTGGGTCGACATACTGACAACACTCAGACACTTTTTACACTTTTTATATTTACCATTCCTATTCTCTAAAAATACTCCATTTATATATCTGTTTTCTAGCCACAGGCAGCTAAATAGTCATGGTACCTTCTATTACACTGGACCACGATGTATGACAAAAATGGAAATACTGTTCAACTCAAATAAACTTACCTGTTTGGTTGAGTTGAATCTCATACTGATTGATTCGAGCTTCAAGCGCCTGATTGATTCGAGCTTCAAGCGCTTCACTGGCCGCCTGAGTTTCATTCCTGCACTGTTGTAGCACCGCTTGTACTGAAATAATAAGTAGTTAACCGATGCAGTACCAGATACATCCTTTTATCATATTCTGGCATTTATTAGGAGTGTTTTTTCAGCTTAGGAAGGACCTGTAGCAATAATACGGATTCAAACTATCTCAGCCAACCCTTTTAACTAGCATAGATCCTTCCTAAGCTGTATAATATCATCTGAATGTAACTAGAATAAAATATAACACGTCGCTGGTACTCAAAGGGTTAAATATATAACTTAATCGTAATTAATGTTCAGTTACATGAAGATTAGTTTTCGAGATTTTAGTGTTTTGACAGCATTAATATTTGATTAATCTGCTAAAGCTTGATATTACCACAACCAGTCCATTAAGGAGGGATGGGTCGTTTTTAGGTCGATTTTTTCATGTATTAATTATGTTTCTAGTTTCCTCGTTAGACCTCCATTAAGCTTATCAAAAAAAAAATCCATTAGATCTCCCTTCCAGATTAATTTGCACATTTTTCGGTAAGTTGTTTTGTCCCGGCCGAAAGCCGGTTCTTCCAAAACTTCTGGCTCACTATTGTTCGCCAGAACAAAAATCGACACCTAAATAAGACGAATGGTCTTAAATTGACAAAGAAATGGGGCGTAAGGTCATAAAATCCACAAACTAATGGTGCAAGCATATTCAAATCTGAAAAGTAATGGGGCTAAACATGAGGGAGAAGGGGGTCTAGAAATACGACCCATCTCCCCTTAAATTATTAGTGAAAGTGTTACGACTGAGGTTTAAATATATCAGGGCTCTTATTCATTGGACTAGTAATGGCATAAATGCTACAACGGAAAGCGCTAGATCCAACCTCTGATGTATATTCCCAGTGAACAAAGAACACAAATACTCTCCAGAGTTCTATATGCAATAATAGGTTATTAAACTCTCAATAAATGTGCGTCTACTCTAGGCTTAATGTTATGTGAAAACAGCCTATTACTACCTATAACCGAAGGTGCTTGGTTATGGTATGCAAAGTAAGGTGGTAAGAGAAGTTACAGCTTACGTTACTTTAATCAATAAATGTCAGGCACTCCTGCATGAAAGAAAGTGCACTAAAGTCCTTCAACACCAACAAGGAATCTTCTTTAAATGTTAGATGCTATCAAGATGCTCGAATCGGAAATGGAACCCAAAAAGGCAGGCAGCGGAACAATGCTCGTGCAGGCTATGCACACAAAAAGGCAGGAGATGTAATGCAGTCGGAGCCAAGAATATCCTAAACGCCACAACAATAATAATAATCACCACGACAATGCAGTATTCCTATCAACAAAAAGAGCCTAAGTCGTTAGTGTCTCAATACATCAAACTAGGCTGTGAAATGCTTGTGTAATCATAAACGGGTAAGCATAAAAAGAGTAATTTGTTTAATATACTTAATGTCTACTGTGACTGATAAAGTCTAGCAAGAGTCAATGATACGAGATACTGGTGCGCATGGCATGCCGCATAGCCTAGTGCAAATCTCAAGTCTGTGCGTTAAATATTACGTTATAGGGAAGGGTAGCTCTCTTGAGAAACCTTAATACCGAAGTATTAAGCGTTCTCCTGGCGTACCTCAAAGACAAACAACGAGCTTAGAACAGTGCAGAATGGTATAGGGAAAAAGCCCTCATTCGTGCATCCTCTACTCTCAATGGCACACAGACTAAAATTTACCCAATCAACTCCAGTTCTCAGGTATGTCGTGCAGCTTTTAACTAAAGCCAGCACCCATCGGAAACAATACCTTATAGTATCAGACTCCTAGTCTAGCATTATCTAATCCAGCAGAACACTAATAATTATAGGAAGCGGTACTGAACAATATGAATGCCAACCAATGCTTCGTGATCAATTTATCTTAACAACTAACATACATGGGTTATATCAGACCTTAATGCACAATACAACTGGCCAGCATTAAGCTGATTATGCAGAGTTAACCAGAGGGGGTATAATATTAATAAAAGGTGGTGAAAGATATGGAAAATGAGAGAGATAGGCAGAGGAAAAGGTTCTCAGGTGCTGAGAGGGCGACAGGTATCAAAGGGATACGAGGGATGCGTTCTAGAAACCAGATCTGAGGGAGAGAGTGGCGAGGGAGCTGTATATATACTAGCACTAGCTCGCACTGCGTAGAAAAGCGGTAACAATTCCCTCAGCCAATGACAAAGAAGCCAGCCAAACATGATGTCACCAAGCATGGTAAAAAACTCCTCCAAGAGGCCAGCCAGCTGTGACGTCATCAAGCATGGCAAAAAACACTGCGCGCCTCCTCTTACTCTGTTCTACTCTACTCTCTCTCTCTCTCTCTCTCTCAAATCCTATCATTACTACTTAACCCAGTGAGACCCAGCGTCGCACGTGATGCGTCGGCAGTGATTGATCACCAACTCCCAGCGACGCATCACGTGCGTCCGACATATAAAAAACACTTACGTGGCTCGTAAGGTAGGAAATGGCGGGAGAATAGGAGGGGGAGGTACCGTAGTGTGTGTGGGAGCCGGGCCAGTAGGTGTGAGCGGGCCGAGATAGCCGCGCGGCTGGTGGTGGTGGGCTTAGTGGGGATACTTTACACCCTTAGTTCACCGCCACTTTGAACCTTCATTACTCCGGTCGTATGGGAGCTAGAGGCTTGAGATTTATGTGAGATACTCCTTAGGATGTATGCCGTACAATGCCATACTCAGTTTTTACCCTAGTGCTCCCGGGAGGGTGGTCATGCGGGGGAGACTAACTTTCTACCCCCCCCCCCCCTCCGCCCCCCAAATGACTGAAATGATTTTTTTTTTATTTTTGCCTTCATTTCTCACCATTCTCTTCCATTTTGGCTCAACAATTTGTTTTGAGGCTTCCCCCCCAAAAAAAAATGTCCGAGGTGATTTTTGTTTTTATTTTTTTTTTATTTTTCATCCTTGTCTTCCATTTTAGCAAACAAAACAAATAAGTGAAAATGGCTTGGGACTGGGGTGAACAAAATATTATAACTAGCCGGGGCTCAACGGGTTAATGATTAAACATATACTTTGCAATTAAATATATAAAGCCTTGACATGGGCGAAAACAAAGAGCCTTTCTGGACTGCCCATGACACGAGCTTTCATATGAAATAAAGCACACAATAATACATCAACTGTAGCCACATCCACTTCCCTGGCGATCCTAGCGAGTCACTGTAGGACAAGCCATGCGGTTCTAACGGAGTGGTTAACGTCACACCCCCCCCATGATTTTTCTCAGAGGCCCAAAGCTCAAAAAAAATCTGATTGTTAGAACCCATGCTATATCTCTACTTCCCATCACCCAGCGGCAGTAAAATATCTGGCACAGTTCTCAACAAAACATTTTACAAAATTATAACCTTCCCCAACACAATAGGTTAAATCATATGTAGTTATGCTCCTCAAGAGCGAGCTTCTCTAGCCCAGCATTCTGAGAGGAGTGCAACTCAGAATTACTGCTATAGCATACTGAAAAAATTCAACTATCAAAGAAAGAGTTTTTATTTGATTTTTATGTTTTTAATTTGTTTATTTCGGCTGCACTATAGGGGCAAGCCTAGTTTTTTCTTCTATACCAAACGCTCAACTCCTGCTTTACGACCCCATACGCTGGCTACAACCGCGAGCCAACAAGCACCAAGCGCAAAATACTATTCAAACTAAAGCAGGAGGCTACCCGTGTGTCAATCTACCCAGGATCATATACCCTTGAAAGACAATCTGCAACCACGTTGTCACAACCGGCAATATGGCGTATGTCCAGGTTATATACCAGTAACCTTAGTGACCACCTGGTCAGCCTCATATTCCGATTGTGAAACTGGTCCAAGAACTTGAGAGGGTGATGATCTGGGTAAACTACAACGACCGGACCATAGGCTGGAACATAGACCTCGAAATGCCACAGCGCAAGCACAACCGCCAGCAGCTCCTCCTCGACAACAGAGCAGCTCCCCTGGGCCGAATTGTACTTCTCCGAGCAGAAACTAACAGGATGCTCCAGCCCATCATCGTCCTTTTTCACAAGGACGGCACCAGCCCCCACACCACTAGCATCCGTTGCTAGTTGGAAAGGTAGGCTAAAGTCAGGAGCCCTGAGGATCGGGTGAGTGCACAACAGGTGTTTTACTACTCTAAACGCCTTCTCACACTCAGGCGCCCATTTGACTTTCTTATCCTTCCAGTTATCCTCCACCTGAGCTTGACTGTCCCGTTCTCCTTCTCCACCTTGACTGCTAAACGTCATCACAGGCACAGTGAGAGGCTCAGGGGGGTGCCTCACATACTCCTTCATGAGATTAACGTGACATAACTGATTGCGCTTACGTCTGTCTAGAGCGGCCACCAAGCAATCCAGGTCCGATAGCCTCTCAACCACCCTATAAGGACCAGTGTACTTCGCGGATAAGGGATGACCTACAAGGGGCAGTACAATCAACACCTCCTGACCCACGTGAAACTCCCTGAGTTTAACCTTGAGGTCGTACCTGTCCTTCATGAGGGCCTGAGAGCTAGTCAAATTACGGCCAGCCAACTCCAGACTGCGCAACATCTGTTCTCGACTGTCGAGGACATACTTGAGCATAGAACAAGGTTTTTCTGCGCCGTCCCATATTTCCTTAACCATATGGAGAGGCCCTCTGACACGGTGTCCAAAGACGAGCTGTGACGTTAACCACTCCATTAGAACCGCATGGCTTGTCCTACAGTGACTCACTAGGATCGCCAGGGCAGTGGATGGGGCTACAGTTTATGTATTAGAGTGTGCTTTATTTCATATGAAAGCTCGTGTCATGGGCAGTCCAGAAAGGCTCTTTGTTTTCACCCATGTCAAGGCTTTATATATTTAATTGTAAAGTATATGTTTTATCATTAACTAGTAATGATGGGATCTGGGAGAGAGAGAGAGAGTAGAACAAAGTGAGAGGGAGCGTGCAGTGTTTTTTCTCCGCTCGATGACGTCACGGCTGGCTGCCTCGTGGGGTTGGTGGAGAGAGGTCCTTACCATGCTGCTAGCTCCCTTGCTAGTGGCTAGAGGACTTGTAACCGCTTTTTTCCCACGCGTCTCGAGCTAGTGCGAGTATATATACAGTTCCTCGCCACTCTCTTCCTCAGATATTTTTTTTTTTTTTTTTTAAAGAGACAATGAACGGAGGAAGGAAAAACACAGATAACACAAAAAGGTCCATGTGCCTAAAGGCATCCTCCATTCATAAAATGTTTGTAACAACTGGATTTAAACATTTGTAGATTGTAAGTTTGTGGAAAGCAATTCGAGGGAAGTGAATTCCAAAGAGTAGTAGCTCTGGGGATAAATGAATTCTGATAAGCAGAAGTTCTGCATTGTGGAGGAGAAAGTGTAAATTCATGGGCGCTCTCAGCTGCCCTAGTTCTACGGGGAAAGATGTGGAGAGGCGGCACAATTGAAGCAAGTTCCTCGGAACAATTGCTGTGAAAATATCTGTAGAATAATGCAAGGGATGCAACGTTTCTTCGTATGAATAATGTAGGAAGGTCCTGTGTGATTGCAGGGTTATTGATTAATCTAATAGCTTTATTTTGAATTTTGTCCAACTGCCTCAATGCAACCACTCCACTTCCACCCCACAGAGGTGAACAGTAATCCATCTGAGAGCGCACATGACTTTTATATATTACGGCCAACTGCTCGTCAGTGAAGAATTCTCGAACTCTGTACAGGAGTCCCAGTTTTTTAGAGGCATTCTTAGCAATGCTTCTAACATAATGTGTCCAGCTCAAGTTAGTAGTTAATGTTACACCGAGAATGTCAATACTAGGGGAAGTGGGAATATTTACATCATTAAAAAATATATGGGAGTCAGTGAGATTCTGTCAGTTAGAAAATTGAATGTACTTGGTTTTCTGTGCATTAAAGGAAACTAGATTCTCTTGTCCCCATTCATTAATTCTAGAAAGGTCCTGGTTCAGAGAAATTGCAGTGTTTATTTTTGAATTTATAAGATCGGGTTGGGTGAAAGAATTGGTAAATGTGAAGGAACTGTGGAGTGTTGAGTCATCTGCGTAGGAATGTATTGGATTATGAGTGGTAGATATGAGATCATTGATATGAATGAGGAACAGAGTTGGGGCCAAAACTGATCCCTGGGGAACACCAGCATTTATTGAGTGAAATTGAGAATAAAGGCCATCTACCATTACACGTATTTTTCTGTTATGAAGATAAGAAGAAATTAGTGGAACTAATGATGCAAGGCCGTAGTGTGACATCTTCGACAATAAGGATTGATGCCAGACTCTATCAAATGCCTTTGATATATCCAGTGCTATTGTATGTGTTTCACCATGTTGGTCTGTAGCTTGGTTGATTTGATGCGTAAGAAGGCAAAGAATGTCTGCAGTTGATCGACATCGTCTAAAACCATATTGCCTATCACTGATTAATTTATTATTCTCCAGATGCTTAATTATGTGATTATTTAATATAATTTCAAAGACTTTACCAAGAGTGGAAGTTATAGCTATTGGTCTGTAGTTTGATGGATCTGAAGAGGCACCTTTTTTAGGAACTGGATGGATGTTTGCTTCTTTCCAGGGTACTGGGAAGCATGAGGTATGAGTACACAGACGGAAAAATTTTGCCAATACAGGAGCGAGCACCAAGGAGCAATTCTTAAGTACTATTGGAGGAATTTCATCTGGACCAGGAGCCTTATCTACTGAGATATTCTGCAAAATAGTTTTGACATGTCTGGTGTGGATCTTAAGTGAGGGAATTTCAGGTGAATTAAAATTAAGTACAGGGACATCTTGATTTATTTCATCTAAGGTTGAGTTGGTGGAGAAAATATCCGCAAGAAGGTTAGCTTTACCTCGTGGGTCACTTACAAGATTGCCAGTCGGAGATTTTAATGGTGGAATGGATGAAGCAGTAGTGAAGTTGGATTTGAATGAGTTAAGAGTAGACCAAAATATTTTGTTATCATTTGGATTATTTAGAAGTTTATTTGCCTGCTTATGGAGAAAGTTTGATTTAGTTAGGTTTAATACAGTTTTGGCATGATTTCTGATGTTTCTAAAGTAATTAAAGGCTTCATGTGTTTTTGATCTTGTGTATGCATTGTAGGCTATTGCTTTTTGTTCAGTTACTCTAGCACAATTATGGTCAAACCATTTAGGTGAATTAGATCTTTTACTGTACTTTTGATGAGGAATAAAAGTTTCCATTCCAATTTTTACAAAATCTTGTATGTGACTCAAGGTGGAGTGTGCATCATTAGAAAAGAAAGAGGTCCAGGGAATATCAATATTTGGTTTCTAGAACGCATCTATCTTATCCCTTGCTATCTGTGTCCCTCTCCGCACCTGAGAACCTTTTCCTCTGCCTATCTCTCTCATTTTCCATATCTTTCACCACCTTTTATTAACATTATATCCCCTCTGGTTAACTCAGCAAAATCAGCTTCATGCTGGCCAGTTGTATTGTGCGTTAAGGTCTGATATAACCCATGTATGTTAGTTGTTAAGATAAGTGGATCACGAAGCATTGGTTGGCATTTATATTGTTTAAGTACCGCGTCCTATAATTATTAGTGTTCTGCTGGATTAGATAATGCTAGACTAGGAGTCTGATATAATAAGGTATTGTTTCCTATGAGTGCCGGCTTTAGTTAAAAGCTGCACGACATACCTGAGAACTGGAGTTGATTGAGTAAATTCTAGTCTGTGTGCCATTGAGAGTAGAGCATGCACGAATGAGGGCTTTTTGCCTATACCATTCTGCACTGTTCTAGTCTCGATTGTTTGTCTTTGAGGTACGCCAGGAGAACGCTTAATACTTCGGTATTAAGGTTTCTCAAGAGAGCTACCCTTCCCTATAACGTAATATTTGACGCACAGACTTGAGATGTGCACTAGGCTATGCGGCATGCCATGCGCACCAGTATCTCGTATCATTGACTCTAGCTAGACTTTATCAGTCAAATTAGACATTAAGTATATTAACCTAATTACTCTTTTTTATGCATACCCATTTATGATTACACAAGCATTTCGCAGCCTAGTTTGATGTATTGAGACACAAACGACTTAGGCTCTTTTTGTTGATAGGAATACTGCATTGTCGTGGCGATTATTGTTATTGTTGTAGCGTTTAGGATATTCTTGGCTCCAACTGTATTATATATTCTGCCTTTTTGTGTGCATAGCCTGCACGAGCATTGTTCCGCTGCCTGCCTTTTTGGGTTCCATTTCCGATACGAGCATCTTTATAGCATCTAACATTTAAAGAAGATTCCTTGTTGGTGTTGAAGGACTTTAGTGCACTTTCTTTCATGCAGGAGTGCCTGACATTTATTGATTAAAGTAACGTAAGCTGTAACTTCTCTTACCACCTTACTTTGCATACCATAACCAAGCACCTTCGGTTATAGGTAGTAATAGGCTGTTTCACATAACATTAAGCCTAGAGTAGACGCACATTTATTGAGAGTTTGATAGCCTATTATTGCATATAGAACTCTGTAGAGTATTTGTGTTCTTTGTTCACTGGGAATATACATCAGAGGTTGGATCTAGCGCTTTCCGTTGTAGCATTTATGCCATTACTAGTCCAATGAATATGAGCCCTGATATATTTAAACCCCAGTCGTAACAGAGCTCATTAGGGCTGAATCCCAAACTTTCCCCAGGTACCTCCCGTGCAGCAAACAAAACATATGGCAGGCCAAGATCCCAACCTTTCCCACTCTCAAAGCAACAATAACGAAGCACAGATTCCAAGGCTGAGTGCCATCGCTCTAACACACCCTGGCTCTCCGGATGATACGCAGATGACACAACTGTAACAATCCCATGCTGCGGCACTGCTTGAACAAAGAGGCTAGAAGTGAAGTTGGATCTTTGGTCTGACTGAATCCCCTGCGGGTAACCATACCGGGAAAAATACACTAGCAAGCTTCGGACCACCGTCTTCGCTGACCCATTTCTCATAGGGTACGCGTCAGGATACCTTGTTGCTACATCTCCCGACTGTGCATCACTGTCCTACTTCAACTCGACAGCACCGGTACCACATTCAAGATCCTCCGGGTCTTCTAATTGCAATTTACGAATGTCCGAAGGAGCAAGCTTATCTAAGTGTTTGCGAAACAACTCATGCCCCCCTCCTACATTGAATTTAGCCTCCCGCTGCTCTCTCTCTGTGTATCGTTGCTGTCTCTTCGTCTTTTTAAGCCCATCCTCTGTCTTCTCAGTAACAGTTAATGGGTCTCCTCCAGACTCGAAAATTGGTCCTAATAATGAGTCCTCGAGAATGTCCGTTGATACTAAACTCTCAACCGCATCAACTTCCAACCCCTTCTCGGTACCTTTCCTCCGCTTGTCTAAAGACTGTTGACCAGAATGTGACTCCCTGGATGCAAGAGATCTGGTGACAACACACGCCATAGGTTGCACCGGATACTTCTCAACCCACTCCTGCTCCTCCCTACTCACGTCGACCGGCTTCTCGGTAACGACCAAAGGTGGAGCCTCAGAAGTAGGCCCCGCAAAGTCGTTGCCGAGAAGGAGGTCGACGCCCCCAACAGGTAACTTCTCCACAATTCCTACATCCAGGTCACAAGTCACACCATCAACTTCTATCTTCATTCTTACAAGCGGGTATGACCTTGTTGCATTAACCCCCTGAACCACAACCACCCGCACCGTATTTACAGGTTTACCAGTGAAATTCCTCAACAATGTTTGCGATGCCCCAGTGTCACGCAAAATTCTCACCTCATGTCTTCTACCCCCCCACTCCACACAATCAAGTCCCCTGTGGTCACTAAAGGCATCATGGACAGGGAATAAGCCTTCCGGATCCTTCTGCACTGGCAGTGTATTTACCTCGGAAGAATTGCCTCTAACAAACTCCGATGTCCTCTTGAACACTCCAATGCCGTGAGCAAAAGACACGGCTGCCGGAGGAGGTCGACTAGGGCATTCATTTGCCTTATGACCCTCCTGGTGGCACTTAAAACACATAAATTTCGGTTTCGGCTTATACTGTGATGTAAAAAGCCCCTGACTTTTCTCATACGGCGTGGTGTTAGGTTTGGATTCAGTTTTAGTTTCATTGCTCTTTTGTTTAAATGTGTCATTGCTACGGGGAGGGGGAGGATAACGGTCCCTAGCACTTGCATCGTACTTCTGTGAGGACCCGCAACCCCGAATCAACGACAGCCGTCGATCAGCCATTTCTGCTGCTTTGACTAGAGTTCTTGGGTTTTTCTCCTTTAAGTTCAAAGTTAGATCACCGCCCGTGCTCTTAAAGAACTGCTCCATCATTATCAACTGCTTAACTCCATCAAACGGTGTTACCTTCTCAGATCGGAGCCAGTTCCCCATAGCATCGGAAAAGTCCCGGGCGTGTTCTAAAAAGGTGCTATCTCTTCCCTTAGTTACACCCCGGAACTTCAAAAGGTACGTTTCTGGTTGCAGTTCGTAAGCCCTCAGGACAGCCTCCTTGAGATCCTCATACACAATACATGACTCCAAAGGTAACGCATCGTAGGCTTTAAGACCCTTGCCTATTAATCTAGAGGATACAAGTGCTGCCCATTTATTCTCTGGCCACTGGTGTTCCTGGCACTTCTTCTCAAAGCGTGCGAAAAATTCTGTTACACCACTCTCATCAAACACCGGAACCAGTTTCAATATGTGCGAGAGAGATTGATCATGACCACGGTTACCAGCCCCAAGTCGCTGTCCCGTTGTCTCTACTCGCGACTTCTCTACGTCCATGTCGGCACAGTACCTAGTCGACTCTAAATCAGCTTGGATTTTTGCTAGCTTGGCTCTCTCTTCTATCTTGGCTAATTCTAATTGCTGCTGAAGCTCACATGCCCTTTGTTGCTCTACAGATACCCTGATAGCCTTTCTCTCTTCGATCTTAGCTAATTCGAGCCAAAACAATAATTTTGGAGATAACCCTTGAGGAGGTGAAGGTGCTACAATGTTTGAAATTACCGGTGGTCCCCCCAGGGGCAACCCACCCTGCCAGTCACCACCCAACTGTGGACGCGTACTCGGGGTCGGCAAACTACTGGGATGGCTGGGAGTCGAGTGTAGGGGAAGCATGGCCGAAGGGCTCTGAGCACTCAACCCTTCTCGCTCACCAGTCACCCTGCCCAGTACACACGTTATCAAGTTATCCCTGGTCATGCTGCTAGTACCCGCATGACCGATTGCTGTGGCCAGACATTGAAGAGCGTACCGATCCATACCCTCCAACCGCTCGGCAGTAACAGGCCATTGCAAAAATATCCTAGCATCCTCCTCACAGTTCACCTGATTAACCATTTCATCATACTGTTGTTCCTCAGTTTCGACATTACGTACTGTGTCTCCATTCTCCTCTGATCCGGTATAAGACATGATGCTCACAAAAATTTCCCACCTCAATATTCAGAAAAGAAGCACCCCAAACTCTTATACCTCAATATACACACAAAAATTCTCGGAAATACTCAAGGGCTATACTATGTTGCAAACAAAAAATATTCTTGCTGATCCCCGCAAAATATTCCCCAAAACAACAAATGTTCCCTGCTAATAAATGTCTATCTATCTATCTATCTATATGCTCAGGCCCAATCCCCATTTTGGGGGTAGCCGACTCAAGACAGAGCATGAACAGGTAAAACACAAAAACAACATAAAACAACAAATAAACACAGATAAAAAGCACAAACTCACACACATCCAGGTCACCCAGGAGAAGACCCAGAGACCAGGGTCACCAAGGTCGCTCCAGCACTCCCCCGGCCCATGACCACCCGGAGAGGTTCCGATCTCGGCAGGCAGACATGCAGCGGAGCCAAAGCCACAAGCCCTCCCACCACACTTCCAGGCGCACCCTTCATATTAATCGTCTCCCCAGGCCAGGCGCCTGATGGACTATTATCTAGTCCAACTTGCGCCTGACCCCTTACTCCAAATGACCACGTGTTCACTCAACTATTCACAAGCATTCTCCATTCACTCCTGTCCACCACCACTTCCCCTGCCTGATCTATAGTCATTCCTCTATCATCCAAAGCCTTTCTTACACAGTCTCTCCATCTCAATGGGGGTCTTCCTGCCCTTCTATCTCCCCTTGTACCTGACTCACATATTCTCTTTGTAAGCCTTTCATCTCCCATTCGTTCAACATGACCATACCATCTCAGCACCCTTCTGTCCACTCTGGCTGACAAATGTTCCTGCTGCCCCACTCTCCTACGTATCTCTTCATTCCTCAATCTGTCTCTACGAGTAACTCCACACATACTCCTCAAGCAGCTCATCTCCATCACATCCAGCCCTCTTTCTCCTTTTTCTTCAGAGCCCATGTCTCAGCCCCATACATCACTGTTGGCACAACAATTCCTTGATACAGTGCACTTTTTACTTTCACTCCGAGATTTCTCGCCTTCCACATACTTCCCATTGCTCCAAAAACCTTCCTTCCTTCACACACTCTCTGTTTTACCTCCATTTCCATACCTCCACTCCTGCTTATCGTTCCTCCTAGATATTTAAAACACTCTACTTGTTCCAATATGTCCCCATCCAGCCTCACATCTAGATTCACCCTATGCTCTCCCCTATTACACACCATTAATTTACTTTTATTGACGTTCACCTTCAGTTTCATTGTAATAAATGTAGGTTCACCAAATCCTAGGTAAGGTCGCCATTTGTTACGACTGAGGTTTAAATAATAATCAGGGCTCTTATTCATTGGACTAGTAATGGCATACATGCTACAACAGAAAGCGCTAGATCCAACCTCTGATGTATATTCCCAGTGAACAAAGAACACAAATACTCTCCAGAGTTCTATATGCAATAATAGGTTATTAAACTCTCAATAAATGTGCGTCTACTCTAGGCTTAATGTTATGTGAAAACAGCCTATTACTACCTATAACCGAAGGTGCTTGGTTATGGTATGCAAAGTAAGGTGGTAAGAGAAGTTACAGCTTACGTTACTTTAATCAATAAATGTCAGGCACTCCTGCATGAAAGAAAGTGCACTAAAGTCCTTCAACACCAACAAGGAATCTTCTTTAATTGTTAGATGCTATCAAGATGGTCGAATCGGAAATGGAACCCAAAAAGGCAGGCAGCAGAACAATGCTCGTGCAGGCTATGCACACAAAAAGGCAGGAGATATAATGCAGTCGGAGCCAAGAATATCCTAAACGCCACAACAATAATAATAATCGCCACGACAATGCAGTATTCCTATCAACAAAAAGAGCCTAAGTCGTTTGTGTCTCAATACATCAAACTAGGCTGCGAAATGCTTGTGTAATCATAAACGGGTATGCATGAAAAGAGTAATTTGTTTAATATACTTAATGTCTACTGTGACTGATAAAGTCTAGCTAGAGTCAATGATACGAGACACTGGTGCGCATGGCATGCCGCATAGCCTAGTGCAAATCTCAAGTCTGTGCGTCAAATATTACGTTATAGGGAAGGGTAGCTCTCTTGAGAAACCTTAATACCGAAGTATTAAGCGTTCTCCTGGCGTACCTCAAAGACAAACAACGAGCTTAGAACAGTGCAGAATGGTATAGGCAAAAAGCCCTCATTCGTGCATGCTCTACTCTCAATGGCACACAGACTAGAAGTTACCCAATCATCTCCAGTTCTCAGGTATGTCGTGCAGCTTTTAACTAAAGCCAGCACCCATCGGAAACAATACCTTATAGTATCAGACTCCTAGTCTAGCATTATCTAATCCAGCAGAACACTAATAATTATAGGAAGCGGTACTGAACAATATGAATGCCAACCAATGCTTCGTGATCAACTTATCTTAACAACTAACATACATGGGTTATATCAGACCTTAACGCACAATACAACTGGCCAGCATGAAGCTGATTATGCAGAGTTAACCAGAGGGGGTATAATATTAATAAAAGGTGGTGAAAGATATGGAAAATGAGAGAGATAGGCAGAGGAAAAGGTTCACAGGTGCTGAGAGGGAGACAGGTATCAAAGGGATAAGAGGGATGCGTTCTAGAAACCAGATCTGAGGGAGAGAGTGGCGAGGGAGCTGTATATATACTAGCACTAGCTCGTACCGCATAGAAAAGCGGTAACAATTCCCTCAGCCAATGACAAATAAGCAAGCCAAACATGACGTCACCAAGCATGGTAAAAAACTCCTCCAAGAGGCCAGCCAGCTGTGACGTCATCAAGCATGGCAAAAAACACTGCGCGCCTCCTCTCACTCTGTTCTACTCTCTCTCTCTCTCTCTCAAATCCTATCATTACTACTTAATGATAAAACATATACTTTGCAATTAAATATATAAAGCCTTGACATGGGCGAAAACAAAGAGCCTTTCTGGACTCCCCATGACACGAGCTTTCATATGAAATAAAGCACACAATAATACATCAACTGTAGCCACATCCACTGCCCTGGCGATCCTAGCGAGTCACTGTAGGACAAGCCATGCGGTTCTAACGGAGTGGTTAACGTCACAAAAGTCACAGTTTGGGGCCAATGAACGTTTTCCACCTGTGAGGTTATGTCACCTTAGTTCTGGTGCCAGTGTACAGTCGGCCAAATAAGTGATGTCGCGGCACCAAGTATATTTTGATCAATAATTGGTATCCGCACTATCTAAGCATTAATTCATTGTTTCAAACGAGATATATATACAAACATGTTACTATCTTTACAAACCCTATTCAACATCTGACAGACATTAATACAGCATACAGGAAGCATAACGTAATGACAGCGGCGAGGTGAACAAGGATAGCAGCGAGACATGTCTTGTACTGGTTTGACCCTAGCTTTGTCTTAAGGGGGAGGTAGTCGCTTTTTCTGGACCCCCTTCTCCCTTATGTTTAGCATATTAGATTTGAGATTTTAAGGCGTTCGTTCCGTTAGCTTGGCGAGTTTGAGACATTTCGCCTCATTTCTTTTACAATATTAAGACCATTTGTGCCATTTAGGTGTCGATTTTTTCCTGGCGAGCAATAGCGAGCCTGTAATTTTAACCCGTACAGCCCCAGCGACGCGCCTGACGCGTCGGCGATGTATGTAACGCACAGCCCCAGAGACGCGCCTGGCGCGTCACCCTAATTGCGCCGACCGTAACCTCAGGTGTAGCCACTCAAGAGGGCTCAGATTTGTATGGGAACTGTGTACGTATCCCACGCAACCGTGCCGATGGTTGAAAACTCTCAAAGTCCACGTGCGTGCGCGGCGAGCGCGCGCAATAACCTGTTTTTTTTTGGGATAATTGCCTTCAATTTTTTACTCTTATAAAATCCGTTTTCGGGGGCTCTGTAGGACCATTTTTTAAGCTTTTTGAGCGGTTTTTCGTGGTTTTTCCTTCATTCCTAACCCATTCGCTATTGTTTCTGGAATAAAACCATTTTTTGAAAACCGGCCGGGTTCTGGTGCGCAAACATTACAAAACTAGCCGGGGCTCCACGGGTTAAAAGTACATTTGTTTACCGAAAAATACAAATTTATCTTGAAAGGGGGTCTAGGGGGTGCTACCTTTGCCATACATTCTTTACCATAATATTTAACCTGTGCGTTGCTGTACGGTGTGAAGGGCAAGCTATTAATACCACTCCTTTGTCGGTCGGTCTATTTGCACTATATCTTGAGAATGAACGTACGGTTCTTGGTTAGCACTTTCATTTAATACCTGAGCAGGACCAACGAAGTATATTCTATTTATTCACCAACCCACCAATTAACTTACAAATAAATATAATTAATCCCTTCAGTACCGGTGCCGTCTTGATAACTTTATCCTGGCTACTGTTAGACGATTGTATTCAGTTTAACCCTTTCAAGATCCAATACGCATTTCTTTTCTGTTTTCTGGTAATTATTAGAAGATTTTATTCAGATTAGTAATGGTATATGGAAGTTAAACGGTTAATTAAGATAGTATTTACCCTTTTAATACCGAAAGATCCTTCCTAAGCTGCATAAAATCGTCTAGTGATAGCCAAAATAAACTGCTAAAACGCGTCAGAGCTTCAAAGGGCAAATACGGCCTCCAACAATTAACAGGCCTCGAACTATCTCACTTAACCTTTTTTACAACCACAGATCCTTCTTAAGCTGCACAGAATCGTCTAAATATAGCTAGAATGAAATCATAAAGACGTCGCCGGTACAGAAGGGGTTAATTAAGTAAATAAAACTAATGAATATATATACCAATTTGAAGCCACAATATAACTCTACCAGTCCTAACAGTATTGGTTGAGTTGGTACTGGTTGAGAGCTACTGGTTGAAATAGTCCAACCCCATACAGTATTGATAGTGGTGGTGGAAACAGTAGGGATAGTAGTAATAGTAGTAATGTAGGGTTGATAGTAATAGTAGTGTGGGATTGATAGTAATAGTACTCTGGGGATAATAGTACTAGTAGTGTGGGGTTGATAGTAATAGTAGTGTGGGGTTGATAGTGATAGTAGTGTGGGGTTGATAGTAATAGTAGTGTGGTGTTGATAGTAATAGTAGTGTGGGGTTGATAGTAATAGTAGTGTGGGGTTGATAGTAATAGTAGTGTGGGGTTGATAGTAATAGTAATAGTAGTGTGGGGTTGATAGTAATAGTAGTGTGGGGTTGATAGTGATAGTAATAGAAGTGTGGGGTTGATAGTAATAGTAGTGTGGGGTTGATAGTAATAGTAGTGTGGGGTTGAAAGTAATAGTAGTGTGGGGATGATAGTAATAGTAGTATGGGGTTGATAGTAATAGTAGTGTGGGGTTGATAGTAATAGTAGTATGGGGTTGATAGTAATAGTAGTGTGGGGTTGATAGTAATAGTAGTGTGGGGTTGATAGTAATAGTAGTGTGGGATTGATAGTAATAGTAGTGTGGGGTTGATAGTAATTGTAGTGTGGGGATGATAGTAATAGTAGTGTGGGGTTGATAGTAATAGTAGTGTGGGGTTGATAGTAATAGTAATGTGGGGTTGATAGTAATAGTAGTGTGGGATTGATAGTAATAGTAGTGTGGGGTTGATAGTAATAGTAGTGTGGGATTGCTAGTACTAGTAGTGTGGGGATGATAGTAATAGTAGTGTGGGGTTGATAGTAATAGTAGTGTTGGGTTGATAGTAATAGTAGTGTGGGGTTGATAGTAATAGTAGTGTGGGGTTGATAGTAATAGTAGTGTGGGGTTGATAGTAATAGTAGTGTGGGATTGATAGTACTAGTAGTGTGGGGATGATAGTAATAGTAGTGTGGGGATGATAGTAATAGTAGTGTGGGGTTGATAGTAATAGTAGTGTGGGGTTGATAGTAATAGTAGTGTGGGGTTGATAGTAATAGTAGTGGGGATTGATAGTACTAGTAGTGTGGGGATGAGTAATAGTAGTGTGGGGATGATAGTAATAGTAGTGTGGGGTTGATAGTAATAGTGGGGGGTTGATAGTAATAGTAGTGTGGGGTTGATAGTAATAGTAGTGTGGGGTTGATAGTAATAGTAGTCTGGGGTTGATAGTAATAGTAGTGTGGGGTTGATAGTAATAGTAATGTGGGGTTGATAGTAATAGTAGTGTGGGGATGATGGTAATATTAGTGTGGGGTTGATAGTAATAGTAGTGTGGGGTTGATAGTAATAGTAGTGTGGGGTTGATAGTAATAGTAGTGAGGGGTTGATAGTAATAGTAGTGTTGGGTTGATAGTAATAGTAGTGTGGGGTTGATAGTAATAGTAGTGTTGGGTTGATAGTAATAGTAGTGTGGATGATAGTAGTAGTGTGGGGATGATAGTAATAGTAGTGTGGGGATGATAGTAATAGTGTGGGGTTGATAGTAATAGTAGTGTGGGGTTGATAGTAATAGTAGTGTGGGGTTGATAGTAATAGTAGTGTGGGGTTGATAGTAATAGTAGTCTGGGGTTGATAGTAATAGTAGTGTGGGGTTGATAGTAATAGTAATGTGGGGTTGATAGTAATAGTAGTGGGGGGATGATGGTAATATTAGTGTGGGGTTGATAGTAATAGTAGTGTGGGGTTGATAGTAATAGTAGTGTGGGGTTGATAGTAATAGTAGTGAGGGGTTGATAGTAATAGTAGTGTTGGGTTGATAGTAATAGTAGTGTGGGGTTGATAGTAATAGTAGTGTTGGGTTGATAGTAATAGTAGTGTAGGGTTGATAGTAATAGTAGTCTGGGGTTGATAGTAACAGTAGTGTGGGATTGATAGTAATAGTAGTCTGGGGATAATAGTACTAGTAGTGTGGGGATAATAGTACCAGTAGTGTGGGGTTGATAGTGATAGTAGTGTGGGGTTGATAGTAATAGTAGTGTGGGGTTGATAGTAATGGTAGGGTGGGCTTGATAGTAATAGTAGTGTGGGGTTGATAGTAATAGTAGTGTGGGGATGATAGTAATAGTAGTATGGGGTTGATAGTAATAGTAATGCGGGGTTGATAGTAATAGTGTTGTGGGGTTGATAGTAATAGTAGTGTGGGGTTAATAGTAATAGTAGTGTGGGGATGATGGTAATAGTAGTGGGGGTTGATAGTAATAGTAGTGTGGGGTTGATAGTAATAGTAGTGTGGGGTTGATAGTAATAGTAGTATGGGGTTGATACTTATAGTAGTGTGTGGTTGATAGTAATAGTAGGGTGGGGTTGATAGTACTAGTAGTGTCGGGTTGATAGTAATAGTAGTGTGGGGTTGATAGTAATAGTAGTGTGGGGTTGATAGTAATAGTAGTGTGGGATTGATAGTAATAGTAGTGTGGGGATGATAGTAATAGTAGTGTGGGGCTGATATTAATAGTAGTATGTGGATGATAGTAATAGTAGTGTGGTGTTGATAGTAATAGTAGTGTGGGGTTGATAGTAATAGTTGTAGTGTGGGGTTGATTACATTACTATAATTGGCTTACCTGTCGTAGGAGAATCACTGAGAATACGAAGAATAGCCAGCTGGTTGACGGCCATATTGGTGGCAATATCCTGAATCGTCAACAGAATCAAAGATGGATCTATTTCACCACCGGATGAATCAGTGGCGGTGGAGAGACAAAGACAGGATAGAATTATGGATAATACTGCTGTAATCGCCGCCATAGCTGTGTAGTAGCAAAGGTTTAGTGAGAGTGTGGGTGAGGGGAGAAGAGTTAGGTAGACTTGTTGACTGCTCTGGGTCTGTCCTGACTATGACTTGGTCGTTCAGTACAGCACCCTTTATATACAGTATACACCCAACAAGGCCAGAGAGTGACGTCATGTTGAAAGATAATGTACCCCCCTCAACGGTTCTATGTCAGTTGAACCAGTGCCACTTCAACCAGTGCCACTTTAACCAGTGCTAACTCAACCAGTGGCCACTTCAACCAGTGACCATTTCAACCAGTGACCATTTTAACCAGTAACCTAACCTAACCTAACCTAACCCAACCTACTGGTTAAAATGGTAACTGGTAGAAATGGTCACTGGTTGAAGTGGCCACTGGTTGAGTTAGCACTGGTTAAAGTGGCACTGGTTCAACTGACCTGTCATCCCCTCAACCCCTCTCTCTCTCTCTCTCTCTCTCTCTCTCAGATTCATCAAGGATTATTGCGTATATACAGTATATTGCCAAGACGTTACTCTCTTTTTCCCAGATATTCGAAAGATCACTTATAACTGTGTTATGTTACTAATCCATCTGTCCCCTACTAACTTCCTAATCCTGCCACGGACATTAGTTCCAGGACAGTAGTTCCCTTTCCAATTTTCCCTTTCCCACTCTAAGCCACTGTTCGAACACTTGATCCTCAGTGTTTTGGAAGACAAGCAGCTTAGAGGGGTCACTAGATATGTTGTTGCTTGATTTTCTTATTACTCCTTAGTACTCTGTCTCTCTCTCTCTCTCTCTCTCTCTCTCTCTCTCTCTCTCTCTCTCACACACACACATAATATAAAACAAGGGTATTAAGACAAGATGTATAGTACAATAATAGAGCTTTTTAATGACACCTGAATAATATCTGTATGGCGTCTGGTTGTCTTGAAACGATCTTGCAAAGATCGGGGAAAATCGCTAAAAAAAAAAATGTTTTATAGCTGTTTTCGCTTTTTGTAAATCTGCAATGGTGCAAAAGAAAACTCTCAACTCTCGCATGTCATTGCCCGCTCAGTCATGGTGGGCGACGGATGAAGGGGCCCCTCGCCTGCACTGGCTTGCCTCACTCCCATGACACATATTTTTTTTTGTTTTTTTTTTTTTTTTAATTTAGGTGACAGTTACAAAGTGGTGTACAATCTATCTTATTCTAGTTACATTATAGTTTATCTTATTGTACCAGTACCTCCCTACAATCATCCTAGTTGTTCTCCAATTTGTCCTTCCGCCACGACCATTTCAAAGTCCAAGTATCTCACTCTTGTCCTCTGTAGCGGGGAGGACCTTGTACCCCTGAGACAGGAGTGCAGACCTGAGAAGAGAGAAAGAAAGAGAGCCGGCATCTCATCCAAGTTATGACTTGGCTTCTATGCTGGCGCTTTTTCTCCGATATTTGTTCAGCTAATCTGGCATAGAAGACACTTGCAGAAGGTCCCATTCCACTCGACGATGAGAAGACCAGAGGAGTAAAGCTTCCTTGATCCCTGTTCAAAACAATTTCTTCATAAGCGCATTTGTTCTCACTTTCGTTTCTCAAGTATGCCGCCTTGAGTCCTCGCTCATAATAACTGGGTTTTGGTGTTGGTCTGGTGACGGGCACTGCAGACAAATGGTTAAGGATAGAACACTTGACCACGAGCGGACATAAGGGAAGCAACCTTAGTTCTTATTTGATGAACCAGGTTATAGTCTCGTGGAGGACTACCGGTATGCCTTCATACTCTTGACGAGCTTATTAGACTTTAACCATGACTATTTTACACATCGCCCCCCGCCCCCCCCCCCCCCTCACCCCCCACTGCTAGCTCAGCTAAGTGATACCATTTTAATCATTCTGGTAATATTATGGAACCTCTGATGACAAATCTAAGGATAATGTTGGACAAGTTGGGAGAGAGGTTATCTTGATCAAGATGAAGGCATAGTCCTCCACGAGACTATATAAGAACTAAGGTTGCTTCCCTTATAATATCCGCTCATGGTCGAGTGGATACGATGCCCAACTCTCACACAAAATATCTGGAGTGAGTGGGTTCGAATCCTGGTCAGGATACCTCTCTTCAAACGTGACCGACATTATCACAAGATGTGTCACTTCTATATAGCTTTTAAAATACCTCTAGGACTTAAAGAGGGTAAATACTACGCCAATAAACTATCTGAATAACAAAAGTAATTTTAAACTGCATAAAATCGTCTAATGTTGCCAGAAAACATGTCAAAAGACGTCATCGTACTGAAGGGGTTAAGGGGCAGGTAGTTGCTTGTTTTGGACCCCTTCTCCCTCATGCTTAGCCCCATTAGTTTTGAGATTTTAAAGCGTTCAGCCCATTATGTTGGCGATTTTAACCCCATTCGCCCTATTTCCTTGTCAATTTTAAGACCTTTCGTGCAATTTAGGTATCGATTGTTCCCTGTCGAGCGATAGCAAGCCTGTAAATTTAGGAGGAACCGTCATTCGGCCGCTACATTTTTTTTACCGAAAAATGTACAAATTTTTCTTGAAGGGTGTCCAGGGGCTGTATTTCTAAGCTTGATGGAGGTCTAGCGAGGAAACTCAAAAATAGATGCATAAATGAATGAATAGACCAAAGTTAGTCAGATTATAGGGAGATGGGACGTTTTTCTGGTCCCCCTTCTTCCTCATGTTTAGCCCCATTAGTTTTCCGATTTTTATGACGTTCGCCCCAATAGTTTGTCGATTTTATAACCTTTCGCCCCATTTCTATATCGATATAAAGACCTTTCGTGCCATTTAGGTGTCGATGTTTTCCTGACGAGTGATAGCGAGCCTGTAATTTTAGGAGAAACCGGCCTTCGGCCAGGACATTGTTCTTTCGAAAAATGTAAAAATGTATCTTGTTTTTTAGCTTGATGGCGGCTTAGCGAGGAAAGTAAGAAAAATAAATAAATAAATAAATAAATAGACCAGAAATAAGGCCTACCCCCCCCCCCCCGTAGTTTTACTCTGGCTACTATTAAACGTTTTTATTCAGTTAAAATGAGCGTCCAGCAGTTAACAGGCTTCGAACTGTCTCACTTCAGCCTTTTTACTACCACAGATCCTTCTTAAGCTGCGCCCAATCTTCTAAATATAGCTAGAATATAATTTAAAATACGTCACCGGTACAGAAAGGGTTAACCCATTAAGTACCAGGGACGTCCTCTTCCCCATATTCTGGCAACTATTAGCCGATTATATTCAGCATAGGAAGGACCTCTAGCAATAATAAGGCTTCAAACTATCTCGACCAACCCTTTTAACTACAACAGATCCTTCCTAAACTTGATAATATCGTCTAAATATAGCTGTACTAGAATATAATACACGTCACCGGTACAGAAAGGGTTAATAATAAATATAAGGTAATACTGGTACTGGATGATGATCGTGTTTGGTCTAAATTATATTTATCTATATCTATCTATCTATCTATTTATCTATGTACACAGGCACACACCCCACAGCCGGGGATTGACCAATTAGAGACAGAGCTCGGACAGGGAAACACACACACACGCACATACACACACACTCACAACAAAACAAAAAACACACACACACACAAAAATAATACACACATTTACACACGCAAACACACACATTCACACACATCTAGGTCGCCTAGGAGAAGACCCAGAGACCCAGGCCAATTTGAGGTCTTCGGTAATATCTAAATTCTACGGGATCCAAATGACCATATCCATCCGCGCTGTTTGATCATCATGGCACCCAAATGACATCCTGAGAAAAAACCCGGCCGCTCTCTCACTAGCAGGGTTACCAATTCAAGTCCGCTAGATAGTAAATACGGGCAAAAAATTGCTAGAATTCATGTCGCTAGATGTAAACATTTGCCTCAAGGTCGAAGTAAATACCTCTAGATCTAGCGGAAAAGTAACTAAATTGGCAACACTGCTCGCTAGTGCGCCTGTACCCCTTTAATCAGTAGTGCTTCCCACCCTGTATGCTCTCGGGAATAGTGCTATGTACTGTATGTATGTATGTGTGTGTGTATGTAATAATAACAATAACAATAATAATAATGTTCAGGTTATTTATATAGCGCCATTTCTCTCTAGCCCTCGCTCGCTCCGAGATTCAATAGCGCTCGACCAAAGTTTATTACCAGATACTATTACCCATGTATGTATGCATGTACAGTATGTATGTATGTATGCATGTATGTATGTGTGTATGTATATACTTAAGCCCATACCCCATTGCTGGGAGTGGCCGACACGAGACAGAACCCGAACAGAAACAGCATTTAAAGTTCCTATTCTCAGGGTCCAATTCAACTTTCGCGTTCCCTCTCCCGTTTCTCTGTCTCGTCGAGTAGGAGAATTATACAAGGGGAGGAGGATTCCTAGCCCCCTGCCCCCAGAAGGAAATGTAGGACAGTAAAAGAGACAGAAACAGCTAAGGTTGGGTAGAGGATGTTATGCAGTTTCTGAAAGATCTGTGTTATTGAGAGGGTTTATTGAGATTGTATTTAAGCCTTTGAGTCCTAGAGGTAGATTGTATTTAAGCCTTTGAGTCCTAGAGGTAGATTGTATTTAAGCCTTTGAGTCCTAGAGGTAGATTGTATTTAAGCCTTTGAGTCCTAGAGGTAGATTGTATTTAAGCCTTTGAGTCCTAGAGGTAGATTGTATTTAAGCCTTTGAGTCCTAGAGGTAGATTGTATTTAAGCCTTTGAGTCCTAGAGGTAGAGTGTATTTAAGCCTTTGAGTCCTAGAGGTAGATTGCATTTAAGCCTTTGAGTCCTAGAGGTAGATTGCATTTAAGCCTTTGAGTCCTAGAGGTAGATCGCATTTAAGCCTTTGAGTCCTAGAGGTAGATTGCATTTAAACCTTTGAGTCCTAGAGGTAGATTGCATTTAAGCCTTTGAGTCCTAGAGGTAGATTGCATTTAAGCCTTTGAGTCCTAGAGGTAGATTGCAAACGAATACAAATCGTCTAAAAGTAACCAAAATAGGATGAAGTTTACGTCATCGTGTTGAAAGGGTTACAAATCTATTCGATGATCATAATAGCACTGTCATACCCTTTATGTATACTCTTGATATGTTGTAGTAAAATAATCCAAGACAACAACAACAACAACAATAACAAACCCAAGACAACAACAACAACAACAATAAAAAACCCAAGACAACAACAACAATAAAAAACCAAGACAACAACAACAATAAAAAAACAAGACAACAGACAACAACAACAACAACAATAAAAAACCCAAGACAACAACAACAATAACAAAACCCAAGACAACAACAATAAAAAAAACAAGACAACAACAATAAAAAACAAGACAACAACAACAATAACAAAACAAGACAACAACAACAATAAAAAACCAAGACAACAACAACAATAAAAAAAAACAAGACAACACCAACAATAAAAAAACAAGACAACACCAACAATAAAAAACCAAGACAACAACAATAAAAAACCAAGACAATAACAACAATAAAAAAAAACAAGACAACAACAACAATAAAAAACCAAGACAACAACAACAATAAAAAAAAACAAGGCAACAACAACAATAAAAAAACAAGACAACAACAACAATAAAAAACCGAAGCCCTGGTCTTGGGGGTGGGGGGGGATAACCCAGACCACTAAACGTTCTCTTAAACGTTTTCTTTATCAAGTAGAAGTTCCCCAGTGATCAAGCATGGGGGGCGTCACCATGGTCAACTCAGTACGGGAGGGGGTACTTCATCATAGTCCGTTCATTCTAGGTTGATATCGTGACCTCTAAACTCTGTAACTCAAAAGGGCTAGAGCAATTGAGCTGTGAATTCATACACATATTCCCTAGCCAAGTCTTCCTAATTGGTAAAAATGTTTGCTGGATTACTCTACAGTAGTCCTTTTTGAGTTATGAGAGGTTAGGCGTTACGATTTATATCCAACCTAGAATGAACGGACTATATTAACCCACTCAGTACCAGTGACGTCCATTTCATTATATTCTGGCAACTTTTAGACGATTTTATTCAGCGTAGGAAAACCGTTCACCATTAAAAAAAAGGTATCAACAGGTATCAGCATGAAACAGGAATGGTACAAAGTTTGATAACAAATTTAATCTTGGCAAAGGTCTGCCTAGCCAAGGATTTTGTGCAGACAAATGTAGTTATTTTAATTATAATTTACACAGAAATATGCACACATAAAAATAATCATTGAAATATATAATGGATAGATTAAAAGCATATATATAATACACACACAATCAGAGCATTATAGATATTCATAATTTCACACTCATATTCTTAAGGGGGCCCACCTCGTTTTTGTGTCTCTCTCTCTGGGTTGTAATCATTCGGCCCCATTCAGCATACTGTTTTAAGACGCTTATCCGCAATCCAGGTGTCGATTTCTTCCTGGTGAGCGATAGCAAGCCAGCATTGCATGGAGAAATCCTGCTTCGCCGGAGACATTTTTCTATCGAAAAATTAAAAAGTTTAGCCTGCTGTCAAAAACATATTAATACATATGTTGGCTCGCTACCGCTCGCCAGGAAACATCGACACCTGGATGAGCATAAACATCTTAAAACAGTAGGCTGAATGGGGCCAAATGGATACAACCCAGAAAGAAGGAGAGAGAGAGAGAAACAAATACCGAGGTGGGCCCCCTACAACTCAAAGGGGTAAATACGATACCAATAAACCTGCTGAACAACACAGGTCCTTCGTAAGCTGCATACAATCCTGCTGAACAACACAGGTCCTTCGTAAGCTGCATACAATCCTGCTGAACAACACAGGTCCTTCGTAAGCTGCATACAATCCTGCTGAACAACACAGGTCCTTCGTAAGCTGCATACAATAAACCTGCTGAACAACACAGGTCCTTCGTAAGCTGCATACAATCCTGCTGAACAACACAGGTCCTTCGTAAGCTGCATACAATAAACCTGCTGAACAACACAGGTCCTTCGTAAGCTGCATACAATAAACCTGCTGAACAACACAGGTCCTTCGTAAGCTGCATACAATAAACCTGCTGAACAACACAGGTCCTTCGTAAGCTGCATACAATCATCTAATATTAGCCAGAATTCAAGGACAATAAGTCGTCATGGTGTTGAAGGGGTTAAGCCTATTAGGATTATGCCACATGTTGACAATTTATTACGTCTATCATTTCACGATTGTATACAGCTTAGGAAGAATCGGTGTGAGTTTAAAAAGTAAAGACTATCTCAATTGAACTCCTGACTTCCATACGCTTTTCCTAATCTGAATAAAATCGTTTAATTATAGCCAGATACTATGAAAGAAGACTAGTGCATCTTAGATCTTCAAAGGGTTAACCATTTGCGTACCGGTGACGTCTTAATGTATATTTTTGACATTAATTGTAGTTTCTTTATTTATACATAATTTAGTAGAATTTACCAGAACGTCCTGAACTTCCCAAATTGACTAATTCCTTGAACATGACGAGAGTGCGTTGTTATGTGTGCGACTAATTTGTCTGGGAATCATATTGACTTGCTCCTGCAGTGATGTACAATCGCACTAATAAGTCATGTCCCAGCTGTCATTAAGTTTGGCTTGCTCTGTGCTGTATTAATGTCTGTCAGATGTTGAATAGGGTGGGTAAGTGTAGGAACATGATTGTATATATCACTCGATATGAAAAAAATAAGCTTAGATATTGCCGATACCAATTATTGATCATATTTAACTTGGTCCCGAGATATCACTTATTAGCGCGACTGTACACCCTTTGTGGTGGTTTTGTGTTCTTTTATTTCAAAATTGATAAGTTATTTTGCCTTTGTTTTGTGTCGCCCCTCTTGTGGGTTGATTACTTTGCAAGTTTTACAATATAATATTTGATTTCAGCTACATTTAGACGATTTTATGAAACTTGGGAGGCATATATGGAAGCTAAGTGGATGTATCAAGATATGCTGTATGCCTTTCAATCGCTCGACGTCCTTCCTAAGCTTAATAAAATCGCCTAAGCATTGCCAGAATATAATAAAAATGGACGTCACCGGTATTTAATGGGGTTAAGGGGAGAGGGGTAGTTTTTCTGGCCCCCTTTCTTCCTCAACTTTACCACCATTTGTTGTTCAGATTTTAAAATGTTTGCCCAATTAGTTTGTCGATTTAAAGACCTTTCGCCCTATTTCTTTGTCAATATTAAGATTGTTCGTGCTATTTAGGAGTCTATTTTTTTTCTGGCGAACGATTGTGAGCCTGTAATTTTTGGAAGAACCGGTCTTCGGCCGGGACATTTTTTACAAATCAATCTAGAATGGGGATCTACTGGATGTTTTATTAAGTTTGATGGAGGTCTAGGGAGAAAAATATAAAAATATAATAAATATATGATATAATCGACCAACAAATAAACCCTTCCCCCTTAATATAATCGTCTGATCATTGCTAGAATATAATAAAAAGGACGTCATCGGTATTGAATGGGGTCTATTATTGTCCCAGGTGACGGTAAATTGCCATCTTGGTTACCGAGGTACTATAGTCCGTTCATTCTAGGTTGGACAGAAATCGTAACCCCTAACCTCTCATTGGCCTAACTCGTACAACCAGCTCGACTTCTAAAGTATCACAGCTCGTGACCTTATCACATCATCCGGCGGAGGGACTCTAGGGGTCTTTGGGCTTACCTGCACCCTCCCCCTCCTCCTTTTCTTTAAGATTAAACTTAATACATAATAGCACATAGACTAACTAGACCCGTTGCCGTAATGCCACACTGTCTGTTACTCTAGATAAACCGCGAATGACCTGTGTCGCATTGAACACAGCAGGTCTGAAAGTTCGATGCTTTTTATCATTAGCTAGTTATACAAGGAAGTGTGTGGGGGGGGGGGGGGGGGGGTGATAGCCAAAGACCCTCAGCCCCGCCGGACGTGGTTAGTGTGTGTGTGTGTGCACTGTGATACTCATTACCCTAAGGTTACTCGAGAACCTCAAACATAGTCAAGCGTGGGGATTTTATTTTTTTTTTTTTTTTTACATGGATACGTTTTGTATGTGATACTCATTATCATAAGGTTACTCAGGTACTTGAAATATAGTAATGAGTTGGAGAATATTTTTGTATATGGTATAATAGAATATACATAGACAAATATTGTATTTTTGATAACAGTTACATATGTTGTATACATGTAAGTAATCTGTCTGTACATATAATCGATAAGTTTATAATTATGCAGTGCAATGTTTCTGCAATATCTATCCTAAGATTTAAGAATTATTGCACACAGGTATATTTTTAAGTACGCTACCTGTACCTCTTTATAATTTTACTGTATTTTGTCACAAAATAAAGAAAGTTTGAGCTCTATGAACCGAGTTTATTCTCATCCTATTGTTATTTTGTTTGTGGCTTGATATTTATCACGAATGTCTCCCTCCAGACTTGTGATATCAGGCATATAGTCAATGATGGAGGGGCCACTAATAAATTATAGGTTTGAGTACCGAAGGGAAGAAGGAAAACCTAATATTAAGTAGTGGCCCCGGAATCATTGACGATTCTGGCCCTCCCTTCCATCCCCTTCCCATTCGTTTCTGAAGTTTCTAGGTTATCTTTATGTCAGTGAAGGACGAATGACGCACCAGCGTCTTGGGGCATACCCACACTATCAACATCCACACGATGGGAAGCATAGCAGATTAGTATTTTTTTTTTTTTTTTTTTTTTTATTATTTGTAATTAGTTTTTCTGTAGTGGCATTCGCATCATAAGGACGAGTCCGTAAGTAATTATGAGTATACGCTTACGATGTTTGGTCTCTTGCGCACCGGGGCGGGTGATTTGACCAGCTGACTCTGGGGTTCAAAGAGTGCCATTACTGTTTACGGCATATCGTCAATGATTCCGGGGCCACTACTAAATTTTAGGTTTTCCTTCTTCCCTTTGAGACTCAAACCTATAGTCTATACCAGTTCCACCAATTCAAGTGTCAAATCAATGCCCCCGAATGCGCAACTCATAAGTGCACCTAATATACAAGTTACCACCAGTGCTCCTAGCTCCGTGATTTAAAACAAAGCTGAAATATCTAGCGTGCCCTTGTTGCCCTGGAATCACCTATCCAGGACAACGCAGACTAAAGAAACACTATCCACACTGACCAAACCAGAGTCAAGCATTCAGCCTCTTGGCATGAACTTCATTTTTGAATCTGTTCTCAATACTCCTAGGTTAGAAAGGAGGACTACTTATTCTAGACTTAGTGAGAAAACTTGCATCTCGGCATCCGTACCCAACCAGCGACTTAGTTGCAGCGGGAATCGGACAGTCAGTGGCGACATTTCCTTACTAGTCAAGTTGAAAGTAGTTGATAAGTTCCGGAGTTGTCGTGGCGCTAACAGGTTGCGATCTACCAGTCCATTGGCCACTCCAAGTGAACTTAGTGCCTTGCACACAAGTCTGCCCAAAAATTCTTAGCACGACTTTGCATTAAACACCTCTGTTGAGACTCAGGATATTTTTTAAATTAGTTGTCCTCCTATGCCTGGAAAGAACTTATTCCAACCAAGTGCAGGGGATACTTTGGATTTATCCCATAGGTCCAGTGTGAATATGTGTACCCAAAGTCCCCCTAAATCGAAACCGCATAGAAACCTTGCCAAGTGGCTGTTGGAATTGTTTGGGCCTGAACCTAGCTCTGACGTGTGAAAAGTTACCTGAGGGCTAATTAGTCCAAGTGCGACGTTACATCCCTGCTACTTGGAAAGATACCGCCCCATGACTAGCTGCCATTCCAATCCCGAACTCGTTCTACCAGTGCTTCTATAGACTTCCAATTCTTTTAAGTGCCTTTCTAAGTTTTGTAATGGTAACAATGATTATCGTGAGGGTTTAGATTCAGGTATGTCAATATTCTATTTAAACTTAACGTAATATCGTAGAGCTTTCATCTCTTTCCTTCTTCATTTTATTTTCGTTACCCCAATTGTAGGGAAACATTCCACACTCTATCACTTAGGAAAATATATTCATACTTCCTCGAATTCGGGCTCCGGAATTCCTCGCGTAGGAAATATATATATATATAATATTTCCTGTTATACATGCACCTTACACGTACATTTAGAATACTTCGCACATACCTGAGTTTATTCATTTCTTATCATTTTTGGGTACAGATCCAATAGTGAAAATCTCGTTGCAGAGTTCAATGCTTTTCAGTCACTTATACTTGACTTATTATTTAATTAATGTTGATGGAGTTTGTTTCCATCCTTTGCCACTTGTTGATTCATTTTACATTTATTTTGTTAATTAACTGGCATTAACTAGTTGTTCGTTTAGAACTTTGTATTGTCCTTCTTGTCCATAAATTCAGAGCCACGGCTCTATTGTCGCAGTAACTTGTTATCTAGCTTTGTTTGAGTATTTACTCTGTTTATTTGAGGTCAAAATCTGCGTGATTTTGAGACTTATTATCTGTGTATTTATATGATTATACTTATATAATTTATAACTGAGTTTTCCCGAGATCCGTTACGATTGTACCTTAGTGTTTAAGAAATAAAACTTGTGTTTCCTATACTTGTGTTTTGTGTCCATTGTTTATTGCTTGTGTGTTGATTTAGAGAAGTAAGGTCTGTCCTCGCCCAGTGGAGAAGTACCCAAGTTGAATATAACTGCTGATCCTTAAGTTGGGAATCGCAATTAGAATATATCACGTTTGCTTGAAAAGCGTGGCATAACATTGACAAATTTTCCGCATTAGTCCCAGTAGCTGGTCATTATTTTCGCCGGGGCTGGTTGGACTCCTATAGACAGATGTAATCATAATTATTCCAGTAAAATAAAACAAAGAAACGTGTCATCATATGCTGAAACAGTAAAATACTCAGGTGAAAGTAATGAGGGATAAGCCTTTACAACGGCACCTCGTAGCTACTTTCTATTTTTCCTATTATTCTGAAGAGTGCAGAGAGGGGAGAAGGGGTGTTGGAGAGAAAGGAAGCTGTTGGAGTGGCTTTGTTATGTGTGTTTAGTTTGTATACATCGTCGAGGTGTCCCTCGACTGGGTGCAAGCACGTGAAACATGCTAGGACGTACTACCACACCCACTAAATGTCCGCCATGGCTGGGATCGAACTGATCAAGCAGATTCACGCGTGAGCGTGCTCACCACTGGACTGAAGCGGCTCTCCAATCCTAAATATTTGCAGTTTTTTCTTTTGTGATCAGTTAAAGCATCTGAGCATCTGAAACAAGACAGAAATTAATGTAATGTGTCACAAATATATAACTACATTTATTTCATAAGCTTCCAGACCAGTGTTGACGATAATAGTTGAGAGAAAGATCGGTCTCGTCACTCTCGTGTGATACTGCCTTTTTTCTACCTGGTTTTACCTAAATATATGATAAAATACGCCGATTGTAATTTATAATTTAGTTACCGGTAATATGACTATTTTCTTATACGTTTCTTGAAGAAAACCAATATATTTCGATGGGTAACTAAATTATAACAATTAATTGCCCTTAACATTATACAATATTTTCGAGTAAATACAGATAAAACCAGCTAATTTTGTTATTTTTGAAATCAGAATGAATTTGCATAAAATAACAACGTTAAGTATCACTTAATAAGGACCAAAATAGTAACAAGCAGTTATGTAGATGTTTTAGGCTACTTAATAGTATCTGATCGCTCGAGAAAGAGGAATAATTATTGTTCTGTTAACGCTGCGACACACCTGTCTCCAAAGTGCTGTATTACTCGGTGTTGAAGTGTGCTGGCTTAATAATCCAGTAGGGTTGATAGCCTCTGAAGTGCAATTTTAACTATAACAATTAACTTGATCTATCAAAATGACCAAGGTAACCGTAACCAGGGTTCTTATCGAGGACGAGTGCAGACAGCTTGGTGTTAAGGTATTGTCCACTGATCAACTTGATGACCTATTGAATGAATACCAAGTTGTACATCTGGGTGAAGGCGCAAACGGCACTTGTTGGTTGATGAAGGGAGACGCCGAGTACTTTGTGGTGAAGAAAAGCCTTGCTGAGAGTTATGCGAGTTTGCTGTATGAAGTTAAATATTTGAACCAGCTGAAGGGAGTTGACGGGGTGCAGGAATTAGTGTCAGTTTGTCCTGAGCAGTGTGTTATCGTTACAAAATTTGCTGGCCTCGATCTGGGCACTTACCTCAACATCCACAAAGCTGCCATTAGTTTGGATCTCATGTTGTCGCTGATCAAGCAGCTCGTGAATATCGTAAGCGCCGTCTCGTCTCGTGGGGTGTTCCACAATGATATTAAGCTTGATAACATTTGTGTGCATGACACCTTTGATGGGCCATAAGTGAGTCTTATTGACTTTGGTCTAGCCTCTTCATCGAAGCCCAAATATGCGGTGCCTATTACCCGCGACCAAATTAATGACTACTACTGGATGGCACGGGAAGTATTGGGAGGCCAGGTTAGCTCACTGTCCTCAGAAATGTTCAGTGTGGCCTCCGCTGTGTACGATATCTTTCACGAGATGTTTGAGAACTTTTAAGTGCCTACCAACTTTTTCAAGTTGCTGGACTGGGTAAAAGCTGCACTGTCGGCTGACGATCCTAGCAACCGACCCACCGACACTGAGTTGCTCAGCATCATCTCTTCTCTTGAGACTCTCCGTGCAGAGAAAGTTGTTTGCAAGACGATGCAGTACAACTACCTAGCAGTATTCCGTATGAAACTTGCTGAGTTGTGGTCTAGGCCCATAATCAATGATTAATAATATATTTTAAATAGGCACTGCCACTATTATTTTATATTATTTTAATCAAATTTGGTTATACTCTATAATATCTAAAAGACTGATTTAGCACCATTATTTTGTGTTTACTTTGCCCATTCTTTCAGGATATCCTACACTTTAGTTTGGTTTGGCCTATGGCCTTCATTGATAATACGATAAACTGAAAATTGTGTGGGGGGCATATTTTTTACTTATTTATTGTAGGCTATAGGTAGCGTGCCAACGAACTTGACAAAAATATTGATCCCTGAATTCTTTTTAACTCAAAAGGACCTATAGCAAACTGGGTGTAAATATCCACACCTATTTCCTGGTGGGCTCATTCCAAATTATAGAAATGTCAGCCCAATTGCTTTAATTTATTTTGAGTTATGAGAAGTTAAGGGATCAAGGTTATTGTCAAGTTCGCTGGCTCTACCTATAGTAATTTATTTTTCTAGCATTGAAATAACAATAACTTAAGGCCTAGCCTATTCGGTAAGGGTAGCCTAGTGTTAAGCAAGTGTCACACTATGCCGATTTTAGTGCCGACGCTCCACGACTTAAGGAGTGGCGATACAAGGGGGAGACCACTGCCGAGTATCGTGGGTGATCAAGGGACGGAACGCCCACGGCGGGCAGTATGGAGGGGCACGGCGCCTAACGGCAACTGGAAGGGGTCGAGCGACAACCATGCAAGACCTAAGGAAGATAAAGGACGCCGCTGGGGCGGCGTCATGCGCCATAGCGCACAAACTGGTTGGCGACAATGCTCCAGACGAGCGGCAAATATAGGAGGTAGGGCTGCGATGCACAGCTACCCTGTCACACTTGACCCCGACCGAGGCAATGTGTGTGTGAGGGGGGGGGGGGGATAAGCTTCAGATCTAGGGAGGAAACTAAAAACATAATAAAAAGATCCATAAATGAGCAAATAAATGCGCCCATCTCCCAATAATAAAATTTTTTTTTTTGAGTAATTGGTAAAACAAGGCCATCTATAGTTAACCCTTTCAATACCGGTAATGTCTTTCTCGTTATAGTCTGGCAACTATTAGGTTATTGTATTATGCTTACAAAGGGCCTGTAGCAATCACAAGACCTCCATTCCTCTCATTTATTTCTCTTAACTCCCACAGACCGTTCTTAAGCTGCATAAAATCGTCTAAGTAGGGCAGAACTAAGGCAAAACAGACGCCACCGCTATTGAAAGGGTTTATAGATAGTCACTCGTTGATGGGATCGGATTAAGGGGACAGTGGTGATTTTGGGGTCAATTTATTTATATATTCATTTATTTTTTAGTTTCTTCGCTAGACCTCCATCAAGCTTAAAAAAAACACCCCCAAAACCCTCTATCAACGATGTCCCGTGCGACGTTGCCAGGTCGCGGACTCACGGTATACCCTCCCCCTATGAGGGCGCCTGGGCGTTACCGGGTCGCTGCCTGAAGGCGACCTACCTTATAAGCGGCGTCTGACGCAGACAGATCGACGCCCTTGTACCGTCTGACGCCTACTGGACGCTACCCGACGCCACCCGCCTACCGTCCCCGTCCCGTCAATTTACTAGCCACCGACTCAGCTCATGAGAGTTGTGTGTGTCGAACTTTTCCTGAGGCCCCTGACGACCTCTCCCGACGGCTCTCTTGAGTTGACGCCCACCCACGTCACGCGGCGATGTAGGCAAAGACCTGCTCCCGACCCTTAAATTAAGTCGTGGAGCGTCTGCACTTAAATCGGCATAGTGTGACACTTGCTTTAGCGGGCATATTGTCCCTTCTTTACATTACTCGTACGCTCACGGGTATATTTCAGTCTACATTGAATACAAATTTTTCTGAAATTATATCACGGCCAGCTGTTATTTGCCCCTTGCTAGCAATATAAATTATGATGACAGCAACTCCTGGCGGGGTGAGGCGTTGCTCTGCAGTCTGCCCCCCATCCCCCAGGACTTATTGTCATAATCAGATATATTGCCAGCAAGGGATAAAAATAACGGCTGAAAGTGGGATGATTTAAGAAATATTTATTGACGATGCGCCTTAACATTGTTTATGGCCAATCTTTGAACTCAAGCTTGTCTTTCAAACTTCCCGCCCGGAAGAGATCACTATACGATTTTTTTTTTTTTTTTTTTTTTTTTTTTAAAGAGACAATGAACGGAGGAAGGAAAAACACAGATAAAACAAAAAGGTCCATGTGCCTAAAGGCATCCTCCATTCATAAAATGTTTGTAACAACTGGATTTAAAGGTGTATGGTGTTACATGTATGATATGTAGTGGGAAGGGTAGTGTTTTATGGATAGAGGATAGCGATGTAGGGCAATGTCGTGAAGTTGGATGTGTATGTTATATAAAGAGGGTTTTCCTGATACCCCTGATGTGTGAGGCAGAAAGATATGTATCCAGCTACCAAGGCCTGGGAGAGAAAATGGAATTCAGGCTATTCCTTGAGTCTCCCGAAACCTTGGCGGTAGTACTTCCCTGGGAGGGGCTGCCTACCCCTACTACCTACAAACACATTGCCACACATCGTGAGCAAAACGCTCTTAAAAACCACTCATGGACTCGTCTTATATGATGTGGGTACCACTACTAGAAAAACTAGTAAAAAATAATGAAAATAAAAAAGTAAACTTGATCTTAGCATTGCGCTTCTCATGCGTCTGCTGTTTGTGCACGCTTCGCCTCGCTCCTCGAAGCGCTTCTTCCTCCTTATTTCTCCCGGGCCCACTTGTGACAGATGTGTGTCTCGGGCGCTCGTGCCCTCCTTCGTTCTTCACCTCCCCTCGGTTTTGGTGAGTCTTTACTCATTTGTACATGGTAAGTACTGAGGTCAGGTAGCTTATAGACTAGGAGTAGGCTGTGAGTGTTAATTATTGGGCCCTGAAGATTGTTTTCAGGGTTTTTAAGCTAAAGTGAGTGTGTTAGGCAGAGTCCTCGTTGTGATAAGGCGAGGCTCCCATGTGCTTGTTTTATTATCCTAGCTCATTATTAGTTCACTGATTAGTCATGAGGCTACTTGTAGGGTGAACCGGTGCTTGTTGTTCGGTCCACTTTGGGTGTTCAACAGTATGCCACGTGGGCTAGTCTCGTGGATTGTCTTACTTAGTTGAGGGGTCCTGCACGAAGCCATGCTGCTCTTCAACCTACTCTTCGTGTTTCAACGTGTTTGTGTGGTCATCGCTGGATCGCAGGTTTGTGCTATAATGAGATATCATCGCCATCTGCCCCATCTAGTTGGCCTCATGTAAGTTGTGTATACAGTATATGGATAGGGTGTGTTATTATTAATTTATTGATTATTATTCATGTATAACCATGCCATGTATGTGCACATTGTTCATTCCATTTTGGAGGGTTGGCCCTTCCAGCAGGATTTTTATAGAAGTGAGACTTACATCAACGTGCCTCTAGTTGTTTCACGTTGTTTTTCCGCCGGTAAACATCTAGAGTTATGTTAAAATTCAGAATATCCGCGTTTGGTACCGGATTGAAATGGATTTTTTCTGTTTTTTTATTACGGCGTCTAGTATGATTCCGGCGGTGCCGGCAAGTTACTAAAATTGTGTTTCGAGAGTGTTCGGCTATGCCGCCTCCTTTATCACAACTTATTCCGCCTCATAAACTTAACAGAGAAAACGTTCGTTGCTTGGTACTGTCGAACGTTAATCCTGGGGGTGCGTAGTGGGGAGCCACTGCCGCCGGGATAATAACGGCTGAGCCATGGGCGTCCGCAGGAGGGGGGGGGGGGGGGGCAAGGGGGGCGTTTCCCCCCCCCCCCCCTGGATATTCAATGTGCTTGGAATTTGACATTTTATCTAATCTCTGTATCATCCACTATAGGGCAAAATATATTTCTTGACTGCAATTCACAATAAATTTTAAGCCAGAGTCAAAGAAGATTTCCCCAAAGCTGTATTTGTTCACTGTGCATCACACAGGCTTAATTTGGTGGTGAACGACCTGAACTCTGTTGCAGTGATACGTAACACAATCGGCACAGTGAAGGCGATTATCACCTTCTTTCGTGAGAGTCCCAAACGTCGCCAACTGCTACCAAACATTCCTCTTCTCTGTGAAACAAGATGGACTGCTAAGTACCAGAGCATTAGAATTTTCAGTACCAACTTCAAGAAAATTCATAAACAGTTGTTGAGCTGTATTCATGTTCTACAAAAAATACATCTCAATCAGCATATCCGCTGCAATGCGCTTCAGGAAATTCAACTTTCGTCCTTTGCTTAGTTATTATCGCCAAGTACTCTGCCATGTTGGAGCCAGTGACACAAGCCCTACAAGACGTACAACTTGATATACTCAAGGTACATAAACACATACAAGAACTGATAATCATATTTGAAGATCAAAAAGAAAAGGCAGAAGAAATCTTCAGAGATGACATTCTACCTGATATTCTAGACATTTCAAAATCAATTGACTCCCCCCTAAAAATGCCCAGGCAATGTGGGTGCCAGACTCAGTCTATTTTTTATTAATTTCACCACAACACCAAACACCTACAATGAAATTAATGAAAGCATATATGTGATCCACCAGGATTCGAACCCGGGTTATCACGCACAGATTTTTAGACACATTAACCATTACACCACCAAGACGGGCCAACTATCAGAGCAAGACAGCCGACTCGGCTGAGCCGAGGAGTACTTTCGAGCATCAGTGTTCATTCCACACCTGGATTCCCTGATATAATAGTTGAAAACTCGATTTCCAACAGACAAACATCACCTAATGTTGTTCTCTCTACACCCTCGTCTAATGACACAGCTGGATCGTTCAGTTTTCAAGGACTGCATGAGCAAGGTAAGTTATAGTTGAGTAAAATTCGCTCAATGGCTCAGTCTAGTCTTAGGGACTGTGTGAGGTGGGGTGGTTCCTGGGAACGGGGTAGGGTGGGGTGGGACTTGGGAACGGGGTGGGGAGGGATGGGGCCGGCCTGGCCTGGCAGTTTCACTGAATGACACACAATAAGTTAAAAGCGAGTTACTGTATTATAGCAAAGTAGGAAGGCAAGCCAGATTTATAGAGGCTGTCATAAAACGCTTTGGTCGTGACAGTTGCCGACTTCAGTTTCTTTTCAAGTAGTTCAAGTATTACTTAGTATTACAAGTTAACTTAAGGGGAGGTTTTTAGTTTGGTCCCTAGATATCCTTCAAGCTTAAGATTACACCCCCTTGAGCCCCTTTCAAGATAAATTTGTACATTTTTCGGTAGAAAAATGTCCCGGTTGAAAGCCGGTTCTTCTTAAATTACAGGCTCGCTATCGCTCGCCAGGAAAAAATCGACACTTAAATGGCACGAAAGGTTTTAAAATTGACAGAAATGGGTTGAAAGTTCTGAAAATAGTCAAAGTAATGGGGCAAACGTCTTAAAATTAGAAAAACAATGGGGCTAAACATGAGGGAGAAAGGAGTCAAGAAAAATATCCCTCAAGTGGACATCTCCCCTTAATAGTCCACTGTCCTATTACCTAATTTGTAATTTCGTTCTTAGTATTATGAATTTATGCCCATATCATTAAAAAAAAAAAAATGTTTTGTTCATCGAGGCAAGGAATAATTTATACAATGCTTAAAATATATATTTGCAGATAGCCTAATACAGTTATTTATCATCCAAAACTAATTTACACATGCACATGTACAGACATACGTAATCTTAACCCTTCTTTAGCGGCGCGCAACATAAGTCGAGTTAAATAAATTTGGACTATGTGGCGGCGCGCGACATAGGTCGTGTGGCAATTTCAGCACGTAATGTTGCTGAGAGAGAGAGACAAGTGGTGGCAGGAGAGTAGCGAGCGTATGACTGCTCCAGACCACCGCGGCGGGCCTACTGACACGAATCCCACCCTCCTCCACCCTCTCACACTCGCTACATACTGAAATGTATGGGGAAAGTACCGAATTATATGGTTTTTGCACTCGTGTTGCGCGGTTATTGCAAGAAAACTAGCGGTCATACAAGGATCGTTATGGTGTCATTGGAAAGCTCTGTTTATGCCCTTTCAGGGATATATGCTTGTTTTACGCTCTGGGTCTTATTTAGGCATGAAAATGATCACGTAAACAGCCCTATTTTGGCTAAAAACACCCCACTGGTGGCTACATATTATTTACCGCCTAGGCCGCTCGTTAGGTGTTAAGTCCACAATCCAAATATTTTAGAACTTCCCCGGATTATATTATCCTTGCATTAAATTTGATTAAATGAATGGGGAAACGCATTTTTATGATTGGTAGCCTACATGACCACCACCGGAAATGTTAAAGACATACATGGGAAAAATTGTATAGCCAGGGATCTAAAAAATATTGGCTTTGCCCCCCCCTGAAAAAATCCTGCGGACGCCCATGGGCTGAGCCGAGAAACGAAATCACCCATTCCTATCTTGTAGATTCCAGTTAAACTGTTTTGCTTTATTTTAATGGCGATTGGTCCGCCGCGGGTTAAGAATTTATATCCATAGTTGCGCTGGCCGCCGGGTTTAGTTCTTGCATAACAAAACGGGATGAGGTCAGTGTTGGTCACTTAGGTAAGAAGTTATATAATTAAAGTAGCACATGGTAGGCTACTACCTACTCACTTACATTTCTGGGAAATGTACTTAATGTAAGGGGAACTAAGATTGTATAGTGTTATTCAACTCTTCTTTCTCTTTCACGTGGAGATTTTATATTGAAAATTAGCTTTTCCAGCCTAGCGTGTCCTTATGAGCATTGATTCTTGGAATTATCTCACACAACAGGTTCGCATGTGGGATACCTAGGAGGATCTGCAATCTCCCTGGCGGGAGGAAGTTAATCATGGATAAGAGTGCTTTCTCTTTTTGTTCTGGTTTGGGTTGTTAAAATTTAACGGTCATTGGGCACATTCTATGTGTTAAGTGTGTCCCCTGTTTAGACCGATCTCGTGGTCGTTGGCTTTCCCAATCTTGCCCCAAGTGTTCAGCCCTCCGCAATGCTTATTTAAACCATGCTGATAGTCAGTGCAAGACTATTTTACTTCATATTCAGTCAAGCTATGTAGCATACTGTAAGACAGTAGCCCACAAATCATTACAATTGGATGACCAAATTTGTTAAGATTTGCTTAAAGGGGCGTCAGTTTCTTCACCCCCTCGGGTTGCTTCTCGAGAAACTTCCTCCCGCCAGCCTAAGCGACCTAGGACCATATATGCTTTCAGTAATTTCATTGGAGGTGTTTGGTGGTGGGGTAAAATTAAATACAAAATAGAATACCACATACACATATTAGACACTCTTACCATTACACCAACAAGACAATAAATTAAGAGACATAATAGTTTCATATTGTTCCAGTAAGTATGGATAAATCAGCTAGAGACTATGCCAATGGAAAGTACTGTGCTGATGTGTGAATGACTCTTTTGAAAATTGTCTAGTGGTAACCAAAATGAGATGAACAGTATATGTTGGTATTGAAAGGGTTAATGCAGTAAAACCTCATAATGGGGGCTGAGAAAGTATCCTGATGGAAGATTGCTGAGAAAAGTGTGGTGGTTTTGTGTTCTTCATTTTCAAAGTTTTATTTCTTTATATCGTTATTTCCACAGTAATTTTGATAAGTTATGTTGTCTTTATATTGTATCGTCCCTGTTTTGATTTGTATATTTTGCAAGTTTTACATTAATAATAAAGTAGGTGTGCAGTTTTCGCACTACTCAAAAAAATAAAAATAATAATAAATAAAAACTGCATACGCAACTCTGCGACCTATAATTCTGCAAGTAGTTTTGAAACTCTTAGGTAAAATAGGTTTATATACAGTATATACAGTATATATATATATATATATATATATATATATATATATATATATATATATAAAATATCTATAAGAAGGAAATAGTGGCCATAATCTGTGACCTTTACCATTCACCTTGACCTTTGAATAAAAAAAATAAAATAAATGTGGACAATCGTTGCATTGACCAACCAAATTTGGCAGCAAAATTTGGTGACGATACGAAACCCGTTCAGTACAGTTTTGTCGGTTTCATTTCATACTGGATACTAAGACGATTTTATTTAGTTTATGAAGGGCTTCCATAAAATTAGCAGGCTTTCAACTATCTTAACCCTTTTTACTGCCACAGATCCTTCATAAGCTCCACAAAATCGGTTAATTATAGCTAGAATACAATAAAAAAAGACGTCACCGGTACACAAAGGGTTAAACAGTCTAGGAAGAGTTTAAAGACAATTATCAACACTCTTCTTTTGTTCTTTAACCTTGACATTTAACCTTAAGTATTATAATATATATATATATATATATATATATATATATAATTATGTGATTGAAATTATATGTTATTTAAGTAAAATGCAACTAACAGTTGTCAGCTTATCGAAAAAAACAAAATTATGATGAAGGTTAACTTATGACCTTGGCCTGTGACCTTGACCTTTATGTAGAATTATATTTTTGTTCGCTTTGCTGTAACTCTAGAAAATCAAATAAGTGTGTCAACTTTCATTAAAGATCATCAGTTAGTTTCAGAGGTATTAAAGGAATAGTTGACCTTGACCTTTGACCTTCATCTTGACCTTCATGATCTCTGAAAATTTAAAATTTTAATTTTCCCTTAATGCATAAGTGTCTCAACGAATTTTGTGAAGTTTATATGAATAGTAAAGAAATTGGCATATTGACCTTATATTTGACGTTGACCTGTGAACTTGACCTATCAAATGGAATTATGTTTATTCTTGTATGACCTTGGTCTAGGCATTCCAAATATGCATGATATGCCTTATGAGAATCTTACATTAAATAAGAAATACTAGTAAAAATCATATATCGATCTTTAACCTTGACCTCTGACCTTCGACCTTAGAATTTCTTATCAAGGATTTAGTTAGCTTAACAGCAATGTTCGTATTAACTAGTATTATGAATATGGTGTAGCTTAATTAATATCAAAACTTATTGATTACAAATAGTGATCATATATTGTGACCTTGACCTTTTACTAAAAGTACAATACATATATTTGGATGGTCGTCGCATTGACCAACTGAATTTGCCTGTATAATATTATGACAATACATTAAACAGTCAAGGAGGAGTTTAGGGAAAATGACAAATACTCTTTTTTTTACCTTGACCTCTGACCTTAACTATTACAATATTTATCTGAACTTTGATATATATTAGGCTATGTTTAAGTAGTAAGCCATAACACAGCCAGTTTTCTAAAATTTGAGTAGCCTAAACTTTTTTTAAATAATAAAAGTTGACCTTTGACCTTGACCTGTGACCTTTATGTAAGAGTACATTTTTGTTTGAATTGACATTGCCCATGAATATCAAATACACATGCCTAATTTCATTAAAATACATCAGTTAGTTTCATATATATTAATAGAATAGTTGACCGTGACCTTTGACCTTTATCTTGACCTTTATGTGTCTCAACATTTATTAATTTCCTTTTAACTTAAAGTGCAGCTATCTCACCAAATTTTATGAAGTTTGCATGAAAAGTAAAGAAAATAGCGTATTGACCTTTTATTTGACCTTGACCTGCGACCTTGACCTTTCATATAGAATTGTATAGTTTCTTGTATGACCTTGTCCTAAGTATTCCGAATATACATGGTAAGTTTAGTGAGAATCAAACAGTTAATATAAGAAAAGCTAGTAAAACAAATATTTTGACCTTTGACCTTTGACCTTACCCTTCAGAATATGTATCTAAAATTGGGTCAATAAGATATCGAGGTTATCAGTAACTTGTATAGTGAAATTGAAGAAATTTTGAGTAAAAATTAAGACACATGAAATATTGACCTTATTTTTAACCTTGACCTTTGACCTTAACCTTTAAGTTAAATTAAAAATTTATTTTTGACTGACCTTCGCATTGACCAAATGAATATACCTGTGAAATTTGGTGAAAATCCATTGAACGGTCTAGGAGGAGTTACCGGACGGACGACGGACGACGGACGACGGACGATGGACGACGACGACGGACGACGACGGACAAGCTGAATTGTGGTACACAGTATACGGGCGGGACCTGTGTGTGCGATGCCACTCTGCTTCGCAGAGTTGATAATAATTTTACTTATTTAAAAGAGCGCTCAATCTTCAAAATGAATTCGCAAGCGCTCGAACACAAAACAAAATTTCAATAAAACTACATTAACATATTTACAACATGTGGCCAACTTTACAGTCTAATTTAACTTCAGCTAGTGGTATATTAACACATCCCCGTCTTAATTACTCGGCTAATGTGAAGATTTTGTTGTGAAATATTTTTAGTTGTGATAACTTGGTATTAACCCTTCCGCCTCGGCAGTCCTCATACACTTCGTACCCGCGGAATCAGCGCGTGTTGGGTGTTATGGCCTTATTTTCTTAATAGCTAAGCAATGGTAATAGGAAGAAATATTCCGGTAAGCTTAATTTGAAAATTAATGACATACTGATATCTTGATCCCGGTGTTGACCGGACATCGCTATGTTGTTGGGTTGTTATGTTACGCAGTTGTGAATATTACGCGTGCGGGAGTTTAAGAGGCCTACCGAGGTCCATGGTGGAAGTTCGGTGTGGCGTATAAGAGGACAACCGAAGTGCGGGGGTTAATATGATGCAGAGACATAGCATTTTCATATTTTTAAATTACATTTACATCCTTAGACATCTGTGCCCCATAAAATGTGCTTTCCTTTCACTTAAAACATTAGTGCATTTGGGTTTAAATACATGATTAGATTGATATCCAGTATAAATGGATATTTAATCAGAGTCATGTGCTTAATCTTTAACTGTCTTTTCATTTTAGTAAGCTTTGTTTCCACATAGCGATTTTGATAAGTTAATTTGACTTTATATTGTCTTTGTCCCAGTTCTAGTTTGTTTAGTTTGCAAGTTTTACATTGTAATTGATGGTGTAATGGTTTGAGTGTTTAAGATCTGTTTGTGGCAACCCAGGTTCGAAACCCGGGTAGATCATAAATTATGCTTTCATTAAATTCATTGGGAGGTGTTTGGTGTTTGGAGTTAAATTAATACATTAGATTATTTATTATAAAGAACTTAGTTGCTAAGGGATTCAAGTTCCTGTCATCTTTAATAAAAATGACTAGCCTACTGTGTAGGCTAGTATAATTTATTTCAACTGACAGAAATTTTAATTTGTTAATACATGTAGAGTATCAGATCTCTAGATAATTGATGGAACAACAGTAAATGCTATGTCTCTGCAGTTTATAATATTAATAACAAACATGATGATACCATTTTACATTTGATTTTGACTTATGTCCTTTTCTATAACATTGTAATAGTTTTGCCTTTCAACAGTTGGACTGTAGCATAATAAAATACTATCATTTATATTTTGTGTTTCAATTTCAAAACATTGTTTTGCTACGTCTTCAATGTTATTTCCACATAGAGATTTTTATATAAATATATATATATATATATATATATAAAATTTTCATTAGAATTTGTTTCCTTCAAGTTTAAAAAGAAAAAAAAAATGGTGGTGTATGTGTATTCAGAACAGTGAAGAGGTGTTCTGTATCTTCAATGTGTTAATTTGCATATGTGTATTCATAGATGTGAAGAGGAGTTTTGTATCTTTGTGTTGGCATCTGAGGCATTCCAAGTTTGTGGATAAGTTTACTTTATGTATGTAATATTTTTGGCTGGGATGGTGACATGAGTGCAGTCTGATTAAGATGGCATCACCCCCAGGGGGTATGGGGGCTTTCATCTTATGGGGGAGGAGAAAAAGAATATGCCCCATGCATCCTACTACTGTACACGTCGTATAAGGCGACTAGGAAGGGGGATGGCGGTTGACTTGTGGACCAACAGCCATTACTATGCAATAAAGCCTTGTTGTCGTTCCCTAAGCTGCCTGACCGAACAGCCCCGAGTCCCTAAGGAAGGCCATGGCTATGGTCGGGCTTTCCCACAGGGCTCTCAAGGAGTATAGATTATGTTGCTGGCGTAAGTGATTGTGTGTAATGCAGTCTTCTACTATGTGTTTAACCCTTGTCTAGCGGGACCGGACTTAAGTCAGTCTAGAGAACCATGGACTATGTGGCGGGGACCGACTTCAGGCAGTGTGCAATTTTGAGCAATATTTGGCTCTGAGAGAGAGACGAGCGGTGGGAGGAGCGCAGGTCGGCTCTGACCGTTCGGCACGGCTCCCGCGCCAGCACTGGGCCCAGCTCCACACACACCCACACTCACTGCCTCGCTACACAGGGAATTATGTAAGGAAATTACCGTATTTTAGGCATTTTTCCTTCGTCTTGCACGATCGTTGCAAGAGAACGCGGGGTCGTAGAAGGATGGTTCTGGTGTCATTGCAAAGCTAAATTATCGCCCTTTCAGGGATACATAATTGTATTATGCTCTGGTTCTTGTTTATGCATGAAAAAGAGCACAGAGACAAGGTCGTTTAGGGTAAAACCACCCGCTTGGCGGGTAGTAGAAGTTACTGCCGGGCCCGCTCGTAAGGCGTTAATGGTATGGGGTGCTGTTTTACATCCCGGGCAGTTGTCGTCGACACTTTTACAAAGCCTTGTTATTGGCGCTGTCTTGGTATGGCACTGCCGAGGTTGATGGGGCGCAGATTTCTAAACTACCCTCCTTCGGTTTCTATCCCTCCATCTGTGCCTTTGTCTCTAATTTCCTTCCCGGCCATCCCCTAGCCGCGGTTGTGGACGGCCATTGTTCACTTCCTCACCCTATAAACTCCGGTGTTCCTCAGGGCTCTGTCCTATCTCCTATTCTTTTTGTAATTTTTATAAATGATCTCCTCAACTGTACCTCAATTCCCATCCATTCATACGCAGACGACTCAACCTTAAACTACTCCATTAGTTTTTCAGAACGCCCCAGCCAGCAATCCCTCAACGACAAACGTAATGAAGCCATAGAACTCTTAAATTATGATCTAAATACAATCTCCAATTGGGGCAGAGAAAACCTTGTTACCTTTAATGCTTCCAAAACCCAATGTCTCCATCTATCTACCCGTAAGGAACTCCCAGCAGACTATCCCTTATTCTTCAACAATACAAAAATCAATCCTTCATCTTCTCTCAATATTCTTGGTGTCTCCTTTTCTTCTGCTCTCAGTTGGAAGGACCATATTAGCAGTCTTGCTAAGGCAGCCTCCCAGAAGCTGGGTGTGCTCAACCGCCTTAGGGGGTTCTTTTCCCCTACACAGCTTCTTGCTCTGTACAGGGGCGTAGTGCGTCCTTGTATTGAGTATTGTTCACATGTGTGGGGAGGTTCCTCTCACACCGCTCTCCTAGACAAAGTTGAAAGGAAGGCCTTTCGTATCATTAACTCCCGTCCACTCACCAACTCTCTGCAATCTCTCTCTCTCCGCCGCAATGTTGCATTTCTCTCGCTATTCTATAATAATCAGTGTTCCTCAGAGCTTTCCCAGTGTATACCACCTCCTTTACGTAGGGCACGTGGTACCCGTCTTGCAACTCAATCCCACCCCTATTCTGTGCAACTCTCCAACCCAAGAGTGAAACGTTACTCTCAAACTTTCTTCTACTCAACAGCTGAGCTCTGGAACTCCCTCCCAGAATCAGTCTTTCCCTCTTCCTATGACTTAAATTGCTTCAAAGTCAGTGTGTCCAGTTATTTTGGCTCGAGCGTCCCTTATTTTGGCCCTGTCACTCTTTCAACTATGGGGGAGGCACTCGCTATAGGCAGTTCTGCCTTTTGCCTCCCTCAATCACATAGAAAAAAAAAAAAAAATAGGTGCAACAGGGGACTCTATTATTCTTACCTGAGTCCTGTTTGGTGCCACGCCAAAGTCGGCCACAGTGTTGCAAGGTGGGGCAGTGTTACATACATACATACATAACATTTTAAGACTGAGTGTTCCACACATACGTGCAGTTTCAGTCTCTTGTCCTAATGGTGTCGTTCCAGGCAACCCTGTTAAGGGCTGCTTGACTTGTCAAGTTCTTAGATTTGAGATCGGCACGCATAGTCCGATCCCAGGTCTTCCTCGATCCACCCCTTGCTGCAGCTCCCTCCACAATCACAGACCTGCATTTTTTCACCCAATTTTGTTCATCCATTCTCTCCACATGTCCATACCATCCCAGTCTACCTGTACGCATCACCTCGCTAATACTCTTTCTACCTAAACGTCTCCTCAGCTCAAATTTTTTTATTCTATCTTGTAGCCTGGCCCCATACATCCATCTCACCATTCTCACCTCATTAGGCTCCATTCTGTTGACATCCTCTACTTTAACGGCCCATGTTTCTGAGGCATACGGCATTGCACTTCTAACACATGAGGCATACACCTTTCCCTTCAGGGGAAGAGGCATTCTTTTCATGGTCAGGATTGGCATCAGTTCTCTGAACTTCCCCCAGCCACACCTAATTCTAGCAACAGTGGCAGCCTCGGCCCCACCACCGGCAGAGATGGTATCTCCTAGGTAACAAAACTTGTTAACCAGCTCCAAAGACTCATTTCCAAAATTCACAGCCACAGGATCATCACCTAACACAAGCTCGCCTTTGCACACTACACACTCAAATTTATCTATTTCTGACTTATCCTTCGGCAGGGGTCCTTTCTTCTACGACAGTTCTTACTCCCATGGTGTACCCAACATCGACAGATGCTACATTGAATTGAGTTAGCGCCAACTCCCTTTCCACACACTGCACATGGGTATGCACCGCTCTTTTCCACATTGCCTCGTCTCAATCTACAATGCATAACCTTGGTTTTGTTAATATTGACTCTTAAACCCTTGCTTGCCATGCCCTCTCTCCACTCTCTGAATTTGGCCTCAGCATCTTGCACACTGTCAGCTATTAGGACTAAATCGTCTGCATAAAACAGTTCCAACGGGAGTCCGCCTCTAAAAAACTCTAGACAGTGCCTCCAAGACCATAATAAAGAGGAGGGGGCTTAACACTGAACCCTGATGGACTCCAACACGGACTGCGAACTCATCACTCGGTACACCCTTCACCCTCACCGCACTTCGCGAATCCTCATACATCTTCATTATCACACGCACCAGCCACTTTTCCACACCAAGTTTCCTCATAGCCCACTGCACAACATCTCTAGGCACCCTATCAAAGGCCTTCTCCAGGTCTACAAACACAAAGTAAAGATCCTTGCCTTTTAGTAAGTATCTTTCCTGTATCTGCCTGACTATGAAGATAGCATCGGTTGTACCCCGTCCTGGCATAAAACCAAACTGCATATCATCAATAGAGATGCTTTGCCTGATCAAACCCTCAAGGACTCTCTCACAGACCTTCATGATTTGGTCAAGCATTTTCAGGCCCCTATAATTTCCTCTATCTGACCCTGGTTGATTAGGTACTGATTAAGATCTACAGGTTGAAATGGTCTACTGGTTGAGTTGTCCGGGAACCAAGACATTGGTATCAGATGAAAGGCAGTACAGTACCGGTACCGGTACCGGTACTATATTGTGTACGGGCATGCTTTATGTAATGGCTATTGCAGCACTATTACTAAGTACCTTAACTCTTGAGATTCCTCCTCAGTCTACTGATTGTTACCATTCCATAAACTTCCACATTTCTATGCTATCTATGGTGCTTAACCCATGTGTCCTAGTGACCCAGCCTTGCTCATCTATTCTCTCCAAACCAGTAAAGTCTGCCGGTACACATCACCTCACCATAGTAGTGCCAGGGTGTCAAACAAGAGCATCTTTGTTTGAAGACATGATAGGTGGGGATGACCATCATCCACATTGTGTGGCCAATGTGTTGGTCAGATTTCAGAGAATGCAATCTTTGCTGGAAAAAGTATCGAGTCATTGACCTGTTACTGGTTCACTTTCCAGCATCACATCCAATAAGGATGTAGCCTACAGCCCTGAAGTTGGGAGAAATGCTCTGCTCCCAACAGACTCATATTGTTCTCTGGAGGTAGCAATGTGGTACTGGAGCCAGGGGGGAGGGGGGGGGGGAGGGTTACACATAACTGCTGTGTTACAGTTGGGGATAACCCTTTCTCTTTCCACAACCACCTTTGGGTGACCAGGGCTCCCATGGGCATGTATGTCTGTCATGTGTGGGTGGATCTGGGCCTTTTAAAACAAATTAATTATATTGTCTTGTGGATTATGAGTGGGGTACCGTCCAAGGGGACTACAGCAGCAGTTTGTACGCTCTTTGCATTCAGTTCATATTTGACAGTTTTTGGGTTTGACACCCACCATCACTCCCCCCATGACTTATTGTCATCATCATATTCATATATAATGCCAGCAGGGGGCAAATAACTGATAGCCGTGGGATAATTTAAGAAAAAAAAGGTCAAATCTGACGTATACAGCGTGCTAATATCGCCTCGCCTCCTTGAATATTACCGGTATCAAATAACATTAATATCATCGGAGAAGGCAGGTGAGGGTTTGGGCAAATTCCATAGTAGCGGGAGCGATCTTTTTCCCACTCCCCTTCAATATTATAATTGGTTTCCTGTTTTCATTGTGTCCCTAATAATGATTACCTTCACTTGCCACAACTTGACAACAATATTAAAAATATTTACCCCAAAAGCTGGAGAGGGCATGAAGTTAATCAGGAAAAGAGCGGGGTTGAAATATGGTGTTAAGGTAGAACAGCTGATACGATCAAAACATACTGGAAGTTTAGCTGTGATTGGCTGGCCAAATCCGTTTGTGATTGGCAAGCTGGAAGTGACGTCATCGCCATGGATGACGTCACGAACCCACTAACTCGATCGATAAATTATCGCTCCCGGTCCGGTGTCTAAATTTAAGAAATTGTTCCCATAATGAATAATAAATGCTGCAGCCTGATTACGGTATATCCTCCCGTTGTAACCAACGCTCTTTCCCATATGTTGACACTTCATATCGTTCCCAACTGTTGGAGTTTAATACTGTTGAAGGTGGTGAAAGTAAACATCACTAAACACAGGAAACCAATTATAATAGGCTATTGTAGGGGAGTGTGAAAAACATCGGTCCCGCTAGTGTAGGAATAGGTTTTTACACCATACTCGAAAGAGGATTTATGGAGCTCCGATCTTACTCTCAACCATCTGAACAATTTTACCAACACACCTAAACTTCCTTAGATGCGGGAATAGCCTCACAAAAATATGCCAGGGCCTGGGATTGAACTCAGGACCCTTGGGCTATGAGGCGAACACTCTACCAGTGTCACCAAGAAAGATATCGGCTCAAGTTATTTCCGCATCCGGTCTGTTTATGATAACCTATTTTCACTGACTTTACACTAACATGATCATGCTGTCAAGGCAGTGATATCGTAATTACGGGTGCTGACCTATCAGATATAGTACGTGTACCTAGTACCCAGTAACCTCCATGGGATACAAGACTAACCTATGCCTACCAGCTAGTGTGGGTTCCTCCAACCCAGTGCGTAGGATACAAGACGAACCTTTGCCTACTAGAGCATGTTCCTTGTAACACAAAATTGTCATTAACCTAACCAAACAATCTAACCTATCTTAACCTAGTGTCCTTAGTGGGGGCTGCTCCCCCCCTCCCCCCCACACCCCCGCTGATAGCACGTAGCACATAGCTAGTGCAGGTTCCAAGTAACACCAAATTGTCATTAACCTAACCAAACAACCTAACCTAACTTAACCTAGAATCTTTGGTGGGGGCTGCTGCCCCCCCCCCCACGCTGTTAGCACATAGCACGTACCTAATACAGGTTCCTAGTAACACCAAATAGCCATTAACCTAACCTAACTTAACCTAGTGTCCTTAGTGGGGGCTGCTGCCCCCACACCCCCGCTGTTAGCACATTGCACATAGCTAATACAGGTTCCTAGTAACACCAAATTGCCGTTAACCTAACCAAACAACCTAACCTAACTTAATTATCCTAGTGTCCTTAGTGGAGGCTGCCGCCCCCCCCCCCCCCCTGTTAGCACGTAGCTAGTGCAGGTTCCTAGTAACACCAAATTGTCATTAACCTAACCAAACAACCTAACCTGACTTAACCTAGTGTCTTTAGTGGGGGGCTGCCCCCTCCACACCCACGCTGTTAGCACATAGAAATCCGACTAACGTCGGAGGTTTCATTATCAGCAAATATAATTCAGACTAACCTTGGAGGCTTCATGGTCAGCAAATATAATTCAGACTAACCTCGAACTATCGACGGTTGAAGTTCTGTTAATAATACTGTGTAAAAGATGTTCTAGTGCCCTCAAACATCAAAAGAACTTCACTGATCAGAGGGCAACCCTTCCTCAATTCCATTATGGCCGAACCTACGACTTCAGACGAAAATCTAAGTGACGTCACTCGTCACACGCAGTTTCGCATCAACCAATAAAATGCCAAACATTGGTGACGTCACCATTGCCACACGCAGTTCATTGACCAATAGAATATCAGCTTACAACGCAACATTCGGCTCGCCTGGCTCTTGTGTTGTGTTTCTCGTAGTCTGCGACTGTTTACGCGGTGATTGTGGTTTATACTCAATTTACTAAGTTATTGTAGGATTTTATTAATTTCGTACCTGAACAAAACAAATCTTTAACTCCATAGAAGCTATAACTAAAATTGTATTTGAGAAATTATTGCCCGTATTTTATATAGCCTATCATGAAAAAAACATCGCTCCCACTACTAAAGGGTATACCAGGGTTTGTTTACATCCACGAGTATCCCCGCTAGGCTGCATTCTTCGGCAAGAATGTTAAGTGCGGGTGTACCGCCATCATTGTTTCCACTACGTGTAGTGGCGTCGGACCTTTGCCATCATGTTCCCGTCTATTTTGACTGCCTTTGGATACAATAATATGTTGAGGGGGGGAGGGCTTTGCCCCCCACCCCCACCCCCCCATGACATATTGTCATTATCATATATATTGCCAGCAGGGGACAAATAACCGAAAAAATCGCTGTCAAAATAGATGCGAACTTACCACGGCGATCGACAAATGTAAACATGATGGCGGCGGCGGCAGGGGAGGTGTCGGACCTTTGCAATCATGTTCCCGTCTACTTTGAATGCCATTGGATACAATAATATGTTGAGGGGGGGGGCTTTGCCCACCCTACCCCCCCATGACATATTGTCATCATCATATATATTGCCAGCAGGGGGCAAATAACCGAAAAAAATCGGCGTCAAAATAGACGCGAAGTTAATCGCGGCGATCGCCCTATGTAAACATGACGGCCTTATGCCCGGATTCTACATCCATCCCCATTCTTGCTCGACATAAAGCAAAAATCGGTATATAATGTAGTATTCGGGCGTACCGCCTGCCTCGTTTACACTATTCGGCACGCTCGCCATAATTTTCCCATCCATTTTAACTGCCATGGGATACAATAATACCCTTCCTCAGTACTCACTCCCCCATGAATTATTGTCATCATCATCTATAGGCCTATTGCCAGCAGGGGGCATATAACAGAACAAATTACTGTCAAAATAGATGGGAACATAACCGCGAGCGCATGACTGAAGAAAGCATGACGACCGTATGCCCGGATACTACATCCTTCCCTAAAAATCTAAAGAATTTAAGAATTAGGCTAGCCTACCATCAAAACAACTAGGCCTAACCTAAAATAATAAAATGGTAGGCTAGCCTAAGATTGATTCTGGCCTTAGCCTAAAGGGAAAATATAATAGGCTAAGGATGTCATTGGCAACATGTGAGAAGCATCTTTCAATTGCCTTTTAGCCTAAGCTATTCTTTTAACACTTAAAGAGCGGGGCCCGACTTAAGTCCGTATTTAAAAAGCAGCAAGTTAGGAACATTATTAAGGCTTTTAAAGGGTTAAAATCGAGTGCAAATGGCCGGGAGCGCAGCAGGCCACACGGCCGACACCCAGGGCTTACTGCCGCCCACTGACTCACGCTCCCTCTGTTCTCTGGAGGCCGGCAGTGTAGCCAGTAGTGAGCGTAGCTGGAAAAAATATGCCGCTATACGCTAAACTCCCATGTTGGTGGTACCACTGCATCAAAACGACGAGTGCTACGTAGCTCGTTCTGGTCTCATTTTGAAGCTTGTAGCGCCTACTTTTTTGCTGAATACATATCTTTTCATGCAGATACTTGATTGATCATTCAGGAGGGCCTGAATTTGCCCAAAATAGCCCAAAAAAAAGCGTTAGACGAGGGTTAAGCCTAGGCCCTGGGCTAGATAAAATTGCGGTTATTTTAAACGACACTACTGCAGCGTTAGGAGAAACAATTTATTAAGGAAATTAGGCACCAATAAATTCGCCATATTTTTCTCCATATTATCCGCATGGAGAACTTTCGTTATCAACTTGTAAAAACACCCATTTCACAGACAAATACACCAAAAATATAAGTCAAAGATTTCAAACAGCAGGGGTGTGGGTTTACTAGGATAGGTTAGGTAAGGTTGTTAGGTTAGGCTAATGTCCTTTCAATGGGGTATAGTAAACACTAGGATAGCATATACCCGGTCAGAGGCAAGTCCTGCAGTAGTCTCCTTGAATGCTACCAAAATTGCATATAGACCTAGATTACCTATTACCTAGCTTAACATTATTAATAACAACTAGGCCTAGTTCAACACATCATGCTTAAAATAACACAAAGTACATACACATGTTTTGTTTACATTTACGTATGGGGACCCGTAGCCATGGCAACCGACTTGGAACCTAAGTGTCGTTTTTCTACATGCACTACGGAAAGTACCGATACTGTAACGCGATTTATAATGAAATATAATAGTTACCCATACAAAGTTATAGGTTTCTGTAAAGACTATTGAAAGAAAACAATCCCATCTTCAATATTTTATGGTTAACTATACTATTTTAATATATCGTGCCAACATACCATACACTTACGTGGCTGCTCCATTATAACAAGATTGGGTGGAAGGCACTGAGGCGGACATAGGAAAGAGCTTCAATTATATATCCTTCTATAACGCAGGATATCAAACGAAAGCCAAGTGTATTATAATTATTTAGTCTGATATTAATTATTGTAGGCTTATATGTAGCCTAAGGATAAAGGTATGGTTTAGCCTCATAGTTCAAATTTTGTCAAAACAATGCTATTTCATGTTGATTTTCTTGTAATCCTTCTCATATTCATCCTCTTTCGCTATTCTATCGCTACTACAATAATCAGTGTTCCTCAGAGTTTTCCCAGTGCATACCACCTCCTCTACGTAGGGTACGTAATACCCGCCTTGCATCACAATCCCACCCCTACTCTGTGCAACTCTCGTACCCAAGAGTGAAGCGCTATTCTCAGACTTTCTTCTATTCAACTGCTGAGCTCTGGAACTCTCTCCCAGAATCAGTCTTTCCCTCTTCCTATTACTTAAATTTCTTCAAAGTCCGTGTGTCCCGGCATTTTAGCTCAACAGTCTCTTGATTTTGGCCCTGTCACTCTTTGAACTCTGGGGGAGACACTCGCTGCAGGCAGTTATGCCTTTTGTCTCCCTCATTCAAATAGAAGAAAAAAAATCTTTAAACAAAATTGCTCCGGTTTGACACCCTCCTGTAACGTAACCCAAAACGTTAATGAAATATATAATTTAAGGGGGCCCACCTCGTTTTTCTCTCTCTCTCCCTCTCTTTCTGGGTTGTATCCATGCAGCCCCATTCAGCCTACTGTTTTAAGACGTTTGTCATTATTATTATTATTGTTATTATTATTATTATTATTAATTAATATTATTACTATTATAATTGAAATTATTATTATTAGTGTATTATTATTCTATTCTCTTATCTCATTTGGGTTCAGTATTGGTTCAAAGGTTTGATTCGTATCGTAAGTGGACCAGCAATGACTCAACCACCCCAAGCCATGCCACTATCCACCTAACTTGTCGATCAGGTTTATCTTTACTCCCCCCCCCCCCCTTCTTCCCTCACCTTCCCTCTCTACTTGTCTTATCTATTCCCTCCCCCTCCCTCTCTTACACTCCCTCCCTCCCTCCTTCCCTCCCTGTATCTTATCTTTTGCCTCCCCTCCCTCTCCTCTTCCTTCCTCCTCTCCTCTCTTACACTCCCCCCCCCTCCTTCCCTCCCTCCTCCCTCTCTCTCTCCTTCTTCCCTCCCTGCATCTAATCTATTCCCTCCCCCTCCCTCTCTTACATTGTTATTGTCACCATGTCTCGCACCTGCACGAACTGTTCCGGTAGGTTTGGCCCTACCATATTTGCCTGCCCCGATGTTCATGTCTGCCGATTCTGCCAGCTCCGAGAAGATTTGGCAGCTAAACTGGATGAAGCTAACGTCAAGATTAACTCCCTCACCAAGAAGCTGGAAACACTCCAAGAATTTGCGACGCTTAACGTAGGAGTATCATCAAATGAAGCAATTACTACCACTGCGGCATCTTCCAACAGCCCAGCGCCTGATATAGCGGTACCTGCTTCAGTACATGCACCACATCAGGAAAATAATGACTCCGCTCCATCTCAAGACAACTTCCGCGTCGTGAGAAACAACGTTCGCCTCATCACAAGGAGGATCATCACCGAAACCATGTGCCAGAACCGTTACCAAATTCTTGCGGACTTAGACGACGAAGAAGAAATAGAAGAAATTCGGCTCGTAGGAGATTCCATGGTTCGTGGACAACTTATGGAGTTCTGCGCCAGGGCACCCAGGACAAGGAAGCGCTTTAGTATCCCGGGTGGTGGTGTGGACGACGTTGCAGCTGCAATCAACGAAATTTCAAAGTTAGCCCCCTCACGCACAATGTATGTCATTCATGTCGGATCTAATGACGTGCAGCGGACCCGATCGGAGGACCTCATGCTGAAGTACCGGAAACTGATTCAGAAGTATAAGGAAAAGTCAGGCCGAGTCATCATATCAGGGATCGTCCCCAGGATCGGTGTGGAGAGCCGATTCTTCAATATAGCCACTAGTGTAAATCGTCGTCTGGCTAACCTTTGCAGGGAAGAAAACGTTGGATTCATCAATACCTGGAATGACTTCTACCATGAAGATCATCTGTTTGTAGCAGATGGAGTCCATCTGAACCAGGGTTCAGATGGAGTCCATCTGAACCAGGTGGGAGCAGCAAGATTTGGCCGCCTGCTTCACGACGCAGTTAAGGATTTTCGGAGAAAAAGCAGAGCCAACCAAGGACCACCAGCGACGAGGTTCGAGGCCCGAGGACCACCAGGGACAAGGATCGAGGACCGTGGACGACCAGGGGCGACGATCGAGGACCGAGAACTACCAGGGACGACGATCGAGGACAGCGAGAACGGAACACCACCAGAGACAATGATCGAGGGCCGAGGACCACTAGGAACAATGATCGAGGACACCGAGGACCGAGGACAACCAGAGACGAGATTCGAGGACTGAGGGCAGACAGGTACATAAATGTAGATCCGAGCAGAACCAATAATTTGAATATAGAGCGCTCCGTGCATTCCAAATCCAAAACTTTGAATGTTTTCTATGCAAACGCTCGTAGCATACGCAATACATTTTCAGATTTAGAGGAACAAGTGTTTACGGAAAATTACGATGATATTGGCATAAAAGAATCTTGGCTCAATACAGAAGACAGAGACTTTTTAGCAGAGTATTCACTTCCCGGTTATGTAATGTTTGAGAAAAGCCAAATTAATAGAAATGGAGGTGGAGTTTTATTTGTTATCAAAGAAAGTCTTTACCCGACCCTCTTGTCAAAACCTCAAATTGTGAACGTCGACACATCCTTTGTGCTAATAAAGAATAATAAAGGTACAAAAATAATACTTGTATTAATATACAGACCTCCAGCTCAATCAGTGCAAACCGACCAAGAAATTTATGAGCAAATTGCAGACTTAAGTAACTCGCAAGATACCGTAATTTTTGGCGACTTCAATTTACCTGTGACCAAATATGGAGATAGTATTACTTCACACTCTGGACAAGACCTGTATGTAAACTTGCAAGAGAGTTCGCTATATAAATTTTCTAGATCTCCAACCCGTGGAATTAATGTCCTTGATCTTGTACTTTCAAGAAAAGAAGAATTGATAGAGAATTGGAATGGAATCGTACGATAACTTTCAGTTTAAAGCTTACTAGTAACGAACCAAATAGCAGCATCGAGAAAGTCCCTAATTTCATTAAAGCAAACTTTCCTAAACTTAGAGCAATATTTAAAGAAACTGACTGGAGCTTTTTAATTTAATTATCAATAACGACATAAATACATCTTTGGAAGTATTCGAAACCACTTACCTAAAAGCAGTGCAAGACTGCATACCATCGAAAATACGGCGTACAGGCCATAATAATAAGCCTAAATGGTAGAATAAAGATATTTCAAACTGTCTGCTTGCTAAAAAGTTAGCTAATGATAGATTAAAATCCTCACAAAATGACGAAGAACGGGTGAAATTTGTAGAGCTACGACGCAAAGCCAAAAAGTTAATTAAGCAAAGTAAAAAGACCCTGGAGTTACATGTTGCGAATCAAAGTAAAACAAACCCGAAAGAATTCTATAGTTATATCAGAAAGAAAAGAGTAGTTACTTCAACTGTTGGACCGTCCGATTAAAATGGAGAATACACCAAAGACGAACTACATTATGAGTAATGCCCTCAATACCTTCTTTGCATCAGTTTTTACAACAGAAGACCTCAGTGATATCCCTACACCATCACCGATTCAGATTGATAATTCAGATGTTCTAAGCAATATCACCGTTACAGAGAGAGAAGTATTGAATTGTTTAGATAAACTCAAGGTAAATAAAACGCCTGGACCTGATACAATCTCACCTAGAGTTCTAAAGGAAGCTAAGGATGAGAGTTCTCCAAACCACTGACATTGCTATTCAATAAATCCTTGCAGTCTGGAACTATGCCTGATCAGTTGAAGCTAGCCAACATAACACCAATATTCTAAAAAGGCAGCAAATCCCTACCCAGTAACTATCGTCCAATTAGCTTAACCTCAGTTGTATGTAAAATGCTAGAGACACTCATAAGAGACAGACTCGTAAATCACTTAGAGGAAAATAATATACTTAAAGATACTCAACACGGCTTTCGTAAAAAACGTTCCTGTTTAACAAACCTCTTAGACTTCTTCCACGATATCCTAAACCTCTACGATGAGAGTAAAGCTGTAGATATTATATACCTTGATTTTCAAAAGGCCTTTGACAAACTTCCCCACAAACGTTTACTGCTAAAACTAAAAGCACATGGAATACAAGACGGTGTGTTGAAATGGATAGAAAATTGGCTCAGCGACAGAAAGCAAAGAGTAGTCATAAACGGTAAGGCATCTAAATGGACCAATGTAAGTAGCGGGGTACCCCAGGGATCGGTACTAGGACCAATTCTCTTTCTAATTTACATCAACAACATAGATGAGGGTCTCACCTGTACAATCTCACAATTTGCTGACGATACAAAAATTGCAAATAGCGTACTCTCAAAAGTACAAGTTGACGATATGCAACACAATCTAGATAAGTTGTCACGTTGGGCCCAAATTTGGCAAATGAATTTCAATGCGGATAAATGTAAAGTACTACATATCGGATACCAAAATGAGAAAGCAAACTATTCGATGAATGGCACTCAGCTTAAGAATGTAATCACAGAAACCGATCTGGGAGTAACAATATCGAGTAACCTAAAACCGAGTCAACAATGTTCAGAAGTTGTTAAGAAAGCAAACAAAATAATTGGCTTTATAGGCAGGTCATTTGAGCATAAATCCAAAGAAGTTATCCTAACCCTTTACAATCCCTTAGTCCGCCCTCTTCTGGAATACTGCGTTCAATCCTGGTGACGTTATTATCAAAAAGATATAGACAAGCCAGAACGAGTTCAACGTAGAGTTACCAAAATTATACCTAGCCTAAAGAACAAACCATAAGAGGAGCGTCTTAGAGAATTAAATCTATTTCCTTTAACCCAGCGCAGATTAAGAGGCGACTTAATTCAAGTGTTCAAAATCATCAAAGGCATCGACAATATGAACTGTAGTAAGTACTTCACTATCGACCAATCTAACTACACGCGGGGAAACGGTTGCAAAATTATCGGTAAATCTTTTAACTCGCACGAATCTAAGAATTTCTTCTTCAATCGAGTTGTCAACTTGTAGAATGGGCTTCCCCGAGACGTTATAGACTGCAGCTCCGTTGATTCATTTAAACTCCCCCTAGACAAATATCTTGCATCAATACCCGCGACTGACTGCGTTTGTAAATTAATACCTTTATTTTATCCCCCCCTCAGTTACTAACCCATCTGTCCCCTACTAACTTCCTAATCCTGCCACGGACATTAGTTCCAGGGCAGTAGTTCCCTTTCCAATGTTCCCTTACCCACTCTAAACCACTGTTTGGACAATTGATCCTCAGTGTTTTGGAGGACAAGTAGCCTAGAAGGGTCACCAGATCTGTTGTTGCTTGATTTCCTTTGTACTCCTTTGTACTCCCGCCATCCCTCCCTACATCTTATCGATTGCTTTCCCCTCACTCTTACACTCCCCCCTCCGTACATCTTAGCTATTCACGCCCCATTTCCCTTTCCTCCCCCTCCTTCCCTCCCTACATCTAATCTATTCCCTCCCTCTCCTACACTCCCCCCTCCTCCTTCCCTCCCTACATCTTATCTATTCCCTCCCTCTCCCTCTCCCTCCCCCTCTTCTTTCTGTCAGTGCTTGGAGGCCGGGATTGGCTTCAACTAGAACCTCTCATGCTCCCTCCTTAGTATGATTCCTCCACAGTACCTCCCTCCACCTTCCTTCCTCTCCTTCCCCCCTCTCTCCCGTCCCCACACCCTCCTTCTCCCTCCCCACTCCTGCCCTTCAACTTTTCCACTCCTCCCGACGATCCCCCCATCCCTTCCCCTCCTGACGCTATTCTTGGCTTACAGTGTGCTGGCTTAATAATTCAGCAGGGTTGATAGCATCTGAAGTCCTATTTTAACTAACTTGCACGCCTCCCTCCCCCCTCCTCTTCCACTCCTCCCTCCCTCCCTTCCCTTCCTCTTCCACTTCTCCCTCCCTCCCTTCTCTTCCACTCCTCCCTCCCTCCCTTCCCCCTCCTCTTCCACTCCTCCCTCCCCCTCCTCCCTTCCCCCTCCTCTTCCACTCCTACCTCCCTCCCCCTTCTCTTCCCCTCCCCTCCCTCCCTCCTCTTCCACTCCCCCTCTCCTCCCTACCCTCCTTCCACTCTCCCTCCCTCTCCCTCCCTCCCCCTCCACTTCCACACTCCACCACCGTACAGTTTACCACCACCCTCCACCCCAGTCAGTCAGTCGGCTATCCACTCTTCCACCAGTCACATACGTACACACATTCAGTCACTTACATAAACCTACCACTCACACACACACATCCTTGCTAAAACAGTCATGTGTGCGTTTACGGATCATTTACACATACACTAATTCGCAGTAAGTAATTAGACATATTCCAGTCACTCTATTAACCCTTTGAGTACCAGCGATGTGTGGTTTATTTTATGGTTAAAAACACATGCAGATAATTATGGTCCCAGGTTTATTCAACGTTTCGCCTTCTACGACTTCTTCAGGAATACAACTTATATGGAAGTACACAATAGTTCGAAGTGGCGGGGTCACAATCGGAAATGTCGTGAAAAGGGTTAGTAAACGGAAGAATGAAAACAGTGAAGCGGGTGTTTATGAAGTTCCATGTGCCTCCTGTAATTAATTATATATTGGCGAAACATATCGAGGTCTAAAGAAGAGGATAAAAGAACACAAAACGGATATGGAGAAATTTAGATTGAGCAATGCGATGGTAATACATAGGTTAGACACGGGGCACGGTATAAACTATGACGAAGCTAAGCTAGTAAATTGCGAAACTGACACACGTAAACGGAGATGTTTTGAATCGGCTCATATTGTTTTAAACGACACCATGAACTTGAATAATGGCTTCTTTTCTTTAGCCAAACCCTTACCTATAATGTTAACGAACATAAACCCAGGCTAGGTGTCTCTTTCCCATATTGTTCATGCGGTATTTTATTTCATTTCATTTCATATTGCTACACCAATGATTTCATTTTGTTTAGTTGTTTTCTCAGAGCTTGGACTATATATAAGTTGACTGTACTTCCATATTATGTTGTATTCCTGAAGAAGCCGTAGAAGGCGAAACGTTGAATAAACCTGGGACCATATCTGCACATGTGTTTTTAACCATAAGTGTTGTAGCCTACGCTGATTCTTTTTTTTTTTGTGGTATATTGTATTCTAGCCATATTTTGACGATATTATGCAGCTTAGTAAGGATCTGGGGTAGTTAAAAAGGTTGGTTGAGATAGTTTAAAGCATTATTATTGCTACAGGTCCTTCCTAAGTTGAGTAAAATCGTCTAATAGTTGCCAGAATATGATGAAAAGGACGTCCCTGGTACTGCATGGGTTAATGGATTCTATATTAACTCTCTCCGACATATGACGCGATTTTGAGCCTATTGGGGATACTTTAAAGCCTTTGTTACCATCGGGGGTATTTAGAAACCTTTAGTTTAGTTACTTCAACCTCTGCAGTTGTCTTTGAGTTAGCTGTGGGCAGAAAACTAATTTTTGAAGAGGCAATTATAAGAGTGAGATAACTCTATTTCTTATTGCTAATCTGGCAACCTCTGCGTATAAATGCGTGAAAGGGTTAATTCAGTTTCCTCATTTATATACTACATACATACTACATCACGTGGGTAAATTATTCATACGCATCTGCAAAACTCGAGGATTATTATACTAAAGTGAATTATTAGTTACATCGACTCTGCTACATCATCTTCACATACTCTGCTTCACTATCTCTATTAACCCCTTCAGTACCGGCCACGTCCTTTTTATTATATTCTAGCAACTATTAGACGATTTTATTCAGCTTCAAAAGGACGTCTACCCACTAAAAGGCTCCAGACTATCTCAATTCATCCTTTTAGCTACCACAAATCCCTCCGAACCTTCATAAAATCGTGTAACTGTAGCTGAAATCCAACAACAAAAGACGTCATCGGTACAGAAGGGGTAAACCCCTTCTGTACCGATGACGTTTTTTGTATTTGAGTTATGCTACATTTACACGATTTTATGAAGCTTAGGTAGAAAATGTGGTGGCTAAAAAGATTGAGCCACTATCACACGAGAGCTTTTTTAGTCAACATTCGACGATCAACATTTTTCTGACAGCATTTCTGGAACATTTTACACTGGTACCCCGGAAACTAGACTGATTAGGTGTCGACAGTCATCGTGGTGCAATGCAATTATGTGTGTTGATTTTCGGTGTGCGCGTCCTGGGTTCGAATCCCCGGACTGCCACATGTGTTTTTTTTATTTCATTAATCGAGTTTAGGAGTAAAGTTGGTTAGTGGAGAGATCATAAAAAAATAGATTAATTTAGACAACCGAAATAATGTATACGTTGACCACATAAGCTGCCAGATCAGTGTTGAGGATAAATGTTGAATGAAAAAGCGCCAGGAAAAAATCGACCCCTAAATGGCACGAAAGGTCTTAATATTGGCAAAGAAATGGGGCAAAAGGACTGAATATCGCCAAACTAATGGGGCGAATGTCTTAAAATTTCGTAACTAATAGGGCTAAACATGAGGGAGGACGAGGACTGGACAAACCAACTGCCTCCCCTTAACACTATGACAAAACAGCCTCTTAATCAGCTGATAAACCATGACTATTACCAACATTACCACCACCACCACTACTATTACCAACATTACCACCAGCACCACTACTATTACCAACATTACCACCACCACCACTACTATTACCAACATTACCACCACCACCACTACTATTATCAACATTACCACCACCATCACTACTATTACCAACATTACCACCACCACCACTACTATTACCAACATTACCACCACCACCACTACTATTACCAACATTACCACCACCACCACTACTATTACCAACATTACCACCACCACCACTACTATTACCAACATTACCACAACCACCACTACTATTACCAACATTACCACCACCACCACTACTATTACCAACATTACCACCACCACCACTACTATTACCAACATTACCACCACCACCGCTACTATTACCAACATTACCACCACCACCACTACTATTACCAACATTACCACCACCACCACTACTATTACCAACATTACCACCACCACCACTACTATTACCAACATTACCACCACCACCGCTACTATTACCAACATTACCACCACCACCGCTACTATTACCAACATTACCACCACCACCACTACTATTACCAACATTACCACCACCACCACTACTATTACCAACATTACCACCACTACTACTATTACCAACATTACCACCACCACCACTACTATTACCAACATTACCACCACCACCACTACTATTACCAACATTACCACCACCACCACTACTATTACCAACATTACCACCACCACCACTACTATTACCAACATTACCACCACCACCACTACTATTACCAACATTATCACCACCACCACTACTATTACCAACATTACCACCACCACCACTACTATTACCAACATTACCACCACCACCACTACTATTACCAACATTACCACCACCACCACTACTATTACCAACATTACCACCACCACCACTACTATTACCAACATTACCACCACCACCACTACTATTACCAACATTACCACCACCACCACTACTATTACAAACATTACCACCACCACCACTACTATTACCAACATTACCACCACCACCACTACTATTACCAACATTACCACCACCACCACTACTATTACCAACATTACCACCACCACCACCACTACTATTACCAGCATTACCACCACCACCACTACTATTACCAACATTACCACCACCACCACTACTATTACCAACATTACCACCACCACCACCACTACTATTACCAACATTACCACCACCACCACTACTATTACCAACATTACCACCACCACTACTATTACCAACGTTATCACCACCACCACTACTATTACCAACATTACCACCACCACCGCTACTATTACCAACATTACCACCACCACCACTACTCGCTTTTGTTCTCTTTCTCTCCCTCTCTCTTTGGCTTGTATCCATTCGGCCCCATTCAGCCTACTGTTTTAAGACGTTTATCCCCATCCAGGTGTCGATTTCTTCCTGGCGAGCGATAGCGAGCCAGCATTGTATGAAGAAATCCGGCTTCGCCGGAGACATTTTTCTATCGAAAAATGTACATATTTAGCTTGTATAAAAAAAAAATAAAAAAAAAAAAAAAAAAAAAATATATATATATATATATATATATATATATATATATATTATATATATATATACATGCTGGCTTGCTACCGCTTGCCAGGAAAATATTGTCACCTGGATGGGGGTAAACGTCTTAAAACAGTAGGCTGAATGGGTCCGAATGGATACAAGCCAGGGAAAGAGAGAAAAGGAGAGAAAAATAACAAAAAGCCGGTGACACCCCTTAATCAGCTGACAAAGCACTATCACCAACATTAGTACCACCACCACCACCTACCACTATTCTTGTCATAACAATACAAATCCAGTGCTGCCTCCTCTTGGTCGCTTCTACCAACATTTCTACCAGTACTACCACAATTACAGTAACTACCACATCTACCACTATTTCGACCAGTATTACCACCACAACTACCACAATTGTTACCACAATTACAGTAACTACCACATCTACCACTATTTCTACCAGTATTACTACCACAACTACCACCATTATACCAGTACTACCACAATTACAGTAACTATCACTATTTCTACCAGTATTACCACCACAACTACAACTATTTCTACCATTACTACGACAATTACAGTAACTACCACATCTACCAACATTTCTACCAGTATTACCTCTACAACTACCACCATTTCTACTAGTACTACCACCATTACAGTAACTACCACAACTACCAACATTTCTACCAGTATTACCATCACAACTACCACCATTTCTACCAGTCCTACCACAATTACAGTAACTACCACAACTACCAACATTTCTATCACCACAACTACCAACATCCCTACCACAACTACCAATATCACTACTACCACAACTACCAACATCCCTACCACCACCACAACCACAACTACCAACATTCCTATCACTACCTCTACCACCACCACAACCACAACTACTAACATCCCTACCACCACCACCACCACGACTACCAACATTCCTACCACAACCACAACTACCAACATTCCTACCACAACCAAACTTACCAACATCCCTACCACAACTACAACTACCAACATCCCTACCACAACCACCACAGCCACAACTACCACCACCCCTACCACAACCACAACTACCACCACCACAACCACAACTACCACCACCACAGCCACAACTACCACCACCCCTACCACAACCACAACTACCAATATCCATACCACAACCACCACCATTCCTATTACAACTACCACCACCACAACCACAACTACCACCACCCCTACCACAACTACCACCACCCCTACCACAACTACCACCACCCCTACCACAACCACAACTACCAACATCCCTACCACTACCACAACTACCACCACCACCAAGCCTACCACCACCACAACCACAACTACCACCACCACCAAGCCTACCACCACCACAACCACAACTACCAACATCCCTACCACAACCACAACTACCAACATCCCTACCACAACCACAACTACCAACATCCCTACCACTACCCCAACTACCACCACCACCAAGCCTACCACCACCACAACCACCACTACCAACATCCCTACCACAACCACATCTACCAACATACCTACCACAACCACAACTACCAACATCCCTACCACTACCACAACTACCACAACCACCAAGCCTACCACCACCACAACCACCACTACCAACATCCCTACCACAACCACAACTACCAACATCCCTACCACAACCACAACTACCAACATCCCTACCACTACCAACACCCCTACCACAACCAACACCCCTACCACAACCAACACCCCTACCACAACCACAACTACCAACATCCCTACCACTACCACAACTACCACCACCACCAAGCCTACCACCACCACAACCACAACTACCAACACCCCTACCACAACCACAACTACCAACATCCCTACCACTACCACAACTACCACCACCACCAAGCCTACCACCACCACAACCACCACTACCAACATCCCTACCACAACCACAACTACCAACATCCCTACCACTACCACAACTACCACCACAACCAGGCTACCACCACACCACAACCACAACTACCAACACCCCTACCACAACCACAACTACCAATATCCGTACCACTACCACAACTACCACCACCACCAAAACCACAACTACCAACACCCCTACCACAACCACAACTACCAACATCCCTACCACTACCACCACCACCACCAAGCCTACCACCACCACAACCACAACTACCAACACCCCTACCACAACCACAACTACCAACATCCATACCACTACCACAACTACCAATATCCATACCACAACCACCACCATTCCTATTACAACTACCACCACCACAACCACAACTACCACCACCCCTACCACAACTACCACCACCCCTACCACAACTACCACCACCCCTACCACAACCACAACTACCAACATCCCTACCACTACCACCACCACCAAGCCTACCACCACCACAACCACAACTACCACCACCACCAAGCCTACCACCACCACAACCACAACTACCAACATCCCTACCACAACCACAACTACCAACATCCCTACCACAACCACAACTACCAACATCCCTACCACTACCCCAACTACCACCACCACCAAGCCTACCACCACCACAACCACCACTACCAACATCCCTACCACAACCACATCTACCAACATACCTACCACAACCACAACTACCAACATCCCTACCACTACCACAACTACCAAGCCTACCACCACCACAACCACCACTACCAACATCCCTACCACAACCACAACTACCAACATCCCTACCACAACCACAACTACCAACATCCCTACCACTACCACAACTACCACTACCAACACCCCTACCACAACCAACACCCCTACCACAACCACAACTACCAACATCCCTACCACTACCACAACTACCACCACCACCAAGCCTACCACCACCACAACCACAACTACCAACACCCCTACCACAACCACAACTACCAACATCCCTACCACTACCACAACTACCACCACCACCAAGCCTACCACCACCACAACCACCACTACCAACATCCCTACCACAACCACAACTACCAACATCCCTACCACTACCACAACTACCACCACCACCAAGCCTACCACCACCACAACCACAACTACCAACACCCCTACCACAACCACAACTACCAACATCCGTACCACTACCACAACTACCACCACCACCAAAACCACAACTACCAACACCCCTACCACAACCACAACTACCAACATCCCTACCACTACCACCACCACCACCAAGCCTACCACCACCACAACCACAACTACCAACACCCCTACCACAACCACAACTACCAACATCCATACCACTACCACAACTACCACCACCACCAAGCCTACCACCACCACAACCACAACTACCAACGCCCCTACCACAACCACAACTACCAACATCCCTACCACTACCACAACTACCACCACCACCAAGCCTACCACCCCTACCACTACCACAACTACCAACCTCCACACCACCACCACCACCATTGGATATTGACGTTACTATATATAAAGTGCATGCGTGTGTAGTGACAATACTATTACCAACACAGTCATTTACGATATTGGATAACACAAATAACACAAATATTATCGTCCTTGTCAATTAGGGGACCCACCTCGCTTGTTTTCTCTTTCTCTCCCTCTCTCTTTGGCTTGTATCCAGTCGGCCCCATTCAGCCTACTGTTTTAAGATGTTTACCCCCATCCAGGTGTCAATATTTTCCTGGCGAGCGGTAGCGAGCCAGCATATATATATTTTTTTGTTGTGACAGCAAGCTAAATTTGTATATTTTTCGATAGAAAAATTTCTCCGGCGAAGCCGGATTTCTCCATACAATGCTGGCTCGCTATCGCTCGCCAGGAAAAAATCGATACATGGATGGAGTTAAACGTCCTAAAACAGTTGGCTGAATGGGGCCGAATGGATACAAGCCAGGGAAAGAGAGAAAAGGAGAGAAAGATAAAAAAAACAGGTGACCCCTCCTTAACGATAGCCTACCCGATACTAAGATACGATACCCGATTTCAAGATCCGGTACCTGATTTCAAGATCCGATACCTGATTTCAAGATCCGATACCCGATTTCAAGATCCGATACCCGATTTCAAGATCCGATACCCGATTTCAAGATCCGATACCCGATTTCAAGATCCGATACCTGATTTCAAGATACGCTTATTTTTCTTTCTGTGTAGTAGCCATTCGACCCCATGCAGCCTACTTAACTTTTTTAAGATGTTTATCCTCATGCAGGTGTCGATTTACACCTGGCGAGCGATAGCGAGCCAGCATATTTTGCATTATGTTTTAGACAGGTGACTTAATTCGTACAATTTTCGGTAGAAAAATGTCTCCGGCGAAGCCAGACTTCTCCATACAATGATGGCTCGCTATCACTCGCCAGGAAAAAATCTATACCTAAATGGGGATAAACGTCTTAATATAGTAGGCTGAATGGGGCCGAATGGATAAAACCCAGAGAGAAAAGCAGGTCGGTGGAGTTTAGGACACTGTGATTACTAAGGTCCTCATGTAGCCTTCTAATAATTGGCAGAAGTCCTTCCTAAGCTGAATAGAATTGTCTACCAGTTCCCAGACTGTAAAGTGAGTAAATAATGTCACCCTGGTGCTGGAAGGCTTAACGCCACAAACAGTGTTCTAAATGCCAGTAAGATAACAACAATAACACCCACGTGGTACGATAATTGTTGGTGCTCGTAACGATGACCAGCACAAGGGTACGATAATCAACATCATTTCACGATACGGATCTTCCCACAGCATTCCCCCTGGATCTGAGAATAACGTTAATATTCTCCCCTCTACGACACAGCCAAAGGTGAGTTAAGATATGCTTTTTCTAATTAGTTCCTTAATTGATTAGTGTGTGTTAACCCCTTCTGTACCGGTGATGTACTTTTTAACTCTATTCTGGCTTACTATTAGACGATTTAATTATGTTTCAAAAGGGCCTCCAGCAATTAACAGGCCTCGAACTATCTCACTTAACCCCTTGTACTACCACAGATCCGCCTTAAACTGCACAAAATGTTCCTAATGGAACTAGAATACAATTGAAAAGACGTCGCCGGTACAGAAGGGGTTAAGGGGTTTTTCAATCTGCAAATGCAATTTTACTCATTAGTTAGCAATATTGAAACATGCCCCCCCCCCAAAAAAAAAGAAAAGAAAAAAGAAAAAAAGAAAAGAAAACAAAAACATATTTTGCCATTACCCTAACCTAACCTAACAACCTAACCTAACAACCTAACCTAACAACCTAACAACCTAACAACCTAACAACCTAACCTAACAACCTAACCTAACAACCTAACCTAACCTAACCTAACAACCTAACCTAACAACCTAACCTAACAACCTAACCTAACAACCTAACCTAACAGCCTAACCTAACAACCTAACAACCTAACCTAACAACCTAACCTAACAACCTAACCTAACAACCTAACAACCTAACAACCTAACAACCTAACCTAACAACCTAACCTAACAACCTAACCTAACCTAACCTAACAACCTAACCTAACAACCTAACCTAACCTAACCTAACAACCTAACCTAACAACCTAACCTAACAACCTAACCTAACAACCTAACCTAACAACCTAACCTAACAACCTAACCTAACCTAACAAGCTAACAACCTAACCTAACAACCGAACCTAACAACCTATCCTAACAA